>NW_026844156.1:600000-752731 GCF_029531705.1 Pantherophis guttatus | reverse complement strand
CCCTTCCCTTCCCTTCCCTTCTCTTCCCTTCCCTTCCCTTCTCTTCCCTTCCCTTCCCTTCCCTGTCCCTTCCAGCTCTATTCTAATCTTCAAAGGACTGAAACCTGGAGCAATCCAGTTTCACAATTACTTAATTAGGTCCTTCAGCCTGTATTTTTCAGACTTCTGCTCAGAGGGACCTCCTCTAGCGAGGTGATTGAGTTTCTGATCAGAAAAAAAAAGACCTCCACGAATTTCAGTTTTTTTTCTCCACTCCTATAGACCCATGAGTCTGCCTGTTGCATCTCTGTATGAATCGTGGTTATAGTCTGGCTGCTGGTCAATTCAGCTGCAGGCTGGCTCAAGCCATGTGGCAGTCTCTTCCAAATCTGCACCATCAAGGCTGACCCCAGCCAGAGCATAGAACCGTGACGGTGAACCTGTGGCACGCCTGCCAGAGGTGGCACACAGAGCCCTCTCTGCTGGCACACGTGCCATCGCCCCAAGTCAGATCTCCGTGGCGTTTCTTTCGTGAGCTTCTGTTTCCCTGCAAACGACGAAACAGAAGCTCACGAAAGAAAAAGGTCTTACCTCTTGCCACGCTGCCAGTGTTGGGATGCCCCTCCCCCTGCCGGTCTTCGGGTCTTCAGGTCTCTGCTGCGCATGCATGCACGTTTGCACATGTGCACGTGCACGCACCTTCACACGCACCTTTCAGTTTGGGCAAGCACACGCACACAGTTTGGGCACTCGGCGTCTAAAAGGTTTGTCATCACTGGCATAGAACAACTCAGAAAAGTAGTGCAAGGTCAGAAGATGTGGAGAGACCTGGCCCATAGAATCACCAAGAGTCGGACTGAATGAATAGCTCCTTCTTCTCCTTCTCCTTCTCCTTCTCCTTCTCCTTCTCCTTCTCCTTCTCCTCCTCCTTCTCCTTTTCCCATTCTCCTCCTCCTCCTCCTCCTTCGCCTTCGCCTTCTCTTCTCCTTCTCCTTCTCTTCTTCTCCTTCTTCTCCTTCTCCTTCTCCTCTCCTCCTTCTCCTTCTTCTCCTCTTCCTATTCTCCTCCTCCTCCTCCTTCTTCTTCTCTTCCCATTCTCTCCTCCTTCTCTTCTCCTTCTCCTTCTCTCCTTCTCCTTCTCCTTCTCCTCTCCTCCTTCTCCTTCTTCTTCTCTTCCCATTCTCCTCCTCCTCCTCCTTCTCCTTCTCCTTCTCTTCCCATTCTCTCCTCCTCCTCCTTCTCTTCTCCTTCTTCTCTCCTTCTCCTTCTCCTCCTCCCCTTCTCCTTCTCCTTCTCCTTCTCCTTCTCCTTCTCCTTCTCCTTCTCCTTCTCCTTCTCCTCCTTCTCCTTCTTCTTCTCTTCCCATTCTCCTCCTCCCACTCCTCCTCCTCCTCCTCCTCCTCCTCCTCCTCCTCCTCCTCCTCCTCTCCTCCTCCTCCTCCTCCTCCTCTGTAAACCACTTAGAGAAAGCTATAAAGCACTATGAAGCGGTATATAAGTCTAAGTGCTATTGCTATTGTATAACTCATACATAGGTGGACAGTTCTGAAATGGTACCCAATTTACCTGTTAGGAATGTTTTAACATTTAAGAAATAGGGAAATAGGAAATAGGGAAATTCTTCCAAATCTAGTGTCAAAGCCTCTGGAGTACCGGATTGAGGACTATATGGATTTTTACTAGAAGAGCCCTCAAATCTTCTGCTCAAAATAAAATTCCCTATACCACCAGGCTTGAAATTTTACATCTGGGTAGCCTTGAACTACGCCGTCTACGTTCCGACCTATGCTTAGTTCGTAAGATTATTTACCAAAAACGTCCTACCTGTAAATGAGTCCTTTAATTTCAACCGCAATAATACAAGGGCTATCAATAGATTCAAACTCAATGTAAATAGCTCTAATCTTGATTGTAGGAAATATGACTTCTGCAATAGAGTAGAAAATGTCTGGAACACTCCACCTGATCCTGTTAGGCCTGCCTACCGTGGACCTTTCACATTTCTTCAGAGGTCCCTAAGGGGCCGTGCATAGGCGCATCAGCGTGCCTACCGTCCCTGTCCCACTGTTTCCATTGATATGTAATCATCCTATGTGCTTATGGCTATGTTTCGCTTATTTATTTCCTTTTATTTGTGCCATTTTTTTTGTGTCCATGTCTATGGCTATACTGTTACTTGTTTCCTTGTACTTGTTGACAAATAAATAAATAAAATAAATATATATAATTAGAACATGTATAACATTTAGTTTGGACAACATGGTTGTCTGAAAAAGAAACTGTGTGTGTGCATGTGTGTGTGTGTCTCCCAAGATTTTATTTATTTATTTATTTATTTTTAAATTTGTATACCGCCCTTCTCCCTGAGGACTCAGGGCGGTGAACAGCCAAGTAAAAGCATAAACTACAAACATTAAAATACAATTAAAAAGATATATATAAATTTGGCCCCATGATAAAAAACAATAACAAACAATTAAAAACATTTTAAAAAGTGTTAGGCCAGCCCGGCTTGCTGGAAAAAGAAGGTTTTTAGGGCACGGCGGAAGGCACCGAGGTCTTGGATTCTCCTTATCTCTGGAGGCAGCTGATTCCAGAGGGTTGTGCTGTATTGCTTCTTTAAAGCAGACGTGACCAGCTGCTGACTTAGCTGCTGGATCGCTTTACTCTTCTCTGCCACTTTTCTTAATAATCATTTGGATATTTGGCCATTGTTGGAGGAAAATTTTATGCAAAGGGTTGCCATTTGCATGAGATTGGGTGGAATTGTTCCCTTCCTGCCTGACAGCTGTCTTGAATGGAAAAGAAGTAAAGCAAAATACTGGGTGGATAAATATATATCCTCTCAAACGTGCTTCTCTTCGTTGTGTCATCCTATCAGATTCAACATCCCAACCCTTCTCCTTTGATGTTCCCATAATGGCATATCACCACGAGAACTTTGCTGATGAGTGGCTGTAACATCTTTTAATACAGTAACATCTCCCTTGTAAGTATGGGGAGTCCTTTACTTACAACGGTTCTGTTTAGGGACCGTTCAAAGTTACAGCGGCACTGAAAAATTTGGCTCATGCCAAAGCACAGATTATTATTAATGGAAGTTTGACGACAGAGTTTAAAATTGAAAAAGGAACAAGACAGGGATGTCCGTTGTCCCCACTTTTATTTATTTTAACATTGGAAGTCTTGCTAAATACAATACGGGACTCAAAAATTTTGAAAGGTATAATGATAAGGCAAGAGGATTATAGAATAAAGGCATTTGCAGATGATCTGGTGGTTACCCTATCACAACCAATGGAATCAACAATCCTGATGAATGACATTATACAAGATTATGGTAGAGTTTCAGGTTTTAGACTGAATTCAAAAAAGACTAAAATGATAGTCAAAAATATGACACAAGATCGTAAACATGAGCTTGAAAGGAGGGCAGGTTTTGAAATTGTACCTAAGGTAAAATATCTTGGAGTTCAGGTTGCAGAATCAAATATGAAATTGTTTCAAAATAACTATGAGGTGTTGTGGCGAGAGGTTCAGAAAGACATGGAGACTTGGAAAAAGCTGCAACTGTCTTTACTTGGAAGAATAGCAGCAGTTAAGATGAACATGTTGCCAAGATTTCTGTTTTTGTTTCAAATGATTCCGGTGCTTAAAAGTGATAAACAACTGAAAGTTTGGCAAACTGGACTTAATAAGTTCGTCTGGAACGAGAAAAAGCCGAGAGTGAAATTGAAAATTATGCAAGATGTTCCAGAAAGAGGAGGCCTTAAACTTCCAAACCTACAGTTATATTATGATGCAGCAGCTTTAACTTTAACAAGTGATTGGTTTGGGGGTAAAAAGGCTGGAATATTGAATGCAGAAAGTTTTGATCTTGAATTTGGATGGCATGCTTACCTATTTTATGATGACAAAGTTGATAAAGTATTTAAAAGTCATATACTTAGAGACTCTTTGATGAGAGTTTGGAAGAAGCACCGACTCAAATGGGATTATAAAATACCGCTATGGCTGGATCTTGGTCATACCTTGTGGAATACAAATATAATGTCACTCGGGGGGTTTTTATACAAAGAGGTTCTTTTTACAGATGCGGGCAGATGGCAGCTGAAGACATTGCAGACACTGTTGGATGAAGGGATTAATTTAACCTGGTTACAATATAATCAATTACAATTGAGATGGAAAGAGGACCAAAAAACTGGTATTATGTTGCATGAGGAAGAATTGGTTAGACATATAAGAGAGAAAGGTCCAATGCATATTAAAAGGCTTTATAATGTTTTGCTAGAAAGGGATTCAGAAACGGAATTAGTTAAAGATTGCATGATTAAGTGGGCACAAAATTTTGAAGAAACAGGGTTGTTGGAAACATGGGAAAAAATTTGGGTTCAGAATGTTAAATTTACACAGTCGCAGAATCTGAGGGAAAATTTTTATAAAATGTTTTATAGATGGCATTTAGATCCTAAAAAGTTGTCATGTATGTACCCTAATGTTCAGCCAAAATGTTGGAGATGTGAATGTTTGGATGCTACGTATTATCATGTTTGGTGGACCTGTAGGAAAGTTAAGGCTTTTTGGATAAAAATATGGTGGGTCATGCAGAATGTTTTGAAGAAAAAAATTCAATTTTCTCCACAATTGTTTTTATTGGGCATAGTTAAGGGTTTTACACGGGATGAAACAAAATTAATATTGTATATGATAACAGCAGCAAGATTGTTGATAGGTAAATATTGGAAGAATGAAGCTTTGCCTACTATCGAGGAATGGACTTCGAAGATGGCCAGTTTTGCAGAGATGGCGAAGATTTCAGCATATTTAAAAGATTGTTCACAAGAGACTTATGAATGGGAATGGAAAAGGTGGATAGAATATGTTCAGAACAAATACCAAATTAGAAAGTATCAAATAGCTTTTATTTGAAAACAATGTATTAGAAATATTTTAATATAAAGAGACAAAGAGGGAAAATTATATAGGGGGAGGGATGGGTTCAGGTATATATATCAGTGTTATTAGTTATGAGTACATAATAGGGAAGTCTGGGGGGGGGAGGGTTAGGGAGGGTTAGGGAGGACGGGAAGTTTGGGGAGGGAGGTGGGGGGTGAAAAAAGGGGTGAAAATGTAATTGTAAAACTTTTGCAATAAAAAAAAAAAAAAAGAAAAATTTGGCTCATGCCCGTTTTTGAGTTACAACCTTTGCAACATCCCCCTGGTCACGTGATCGGCAACTGGTTCATATTTATGACGGTTATGCAATCCCCTTTGGCGACCTTCAGTGATTCACTTAATAACTGTGGCAAGAGAGGTCATAAAACGGGGCAAAACTCACTTAACAAATGTTTCATTAAATGACAGAAATTTTGGGCTCAATTGTGGTCATAAGTCAAGGACTCCCTGTCTCCAACTTTTCCTTTCGTGCTCACAGTATTTTATTATTTGTTTTGAACAGGAGGTTAGCATGTGATGGAGTGTCATTTGTCCTAGGACCATCATGATACACCTGGCATTGTGGTGGCTCTTACTGGATACCTGTGAAGAAAGAAAGAGAGCGAGAAAGAAAGGGAGAGAGAGAAAGAGAGTGAGAAAGGGAGAGAGAGAAAGGGCGAAAGAGAGAGAAAGGGAGGGAGAAAGAAAGAAAGAAAGAGAGAGAAAGGGAGAGAGAAAGAAAGAGAGTGAGAAAGGAAAAGAGTGAGAAAGGAAAAGAGGAGAGAGAGTGAGAAAGAAGAGAGAGAGAGAAAGAACAGAGAGAAAGGGAGAGAGAAAGAAAGTGAGAAAGATAGAGTGAGAAAGGGAGAGAGAGAGAAAGTGAGAAAGAGAAAGGGAGAAAGAGAAAGGGAGAGAAAGAAAGGGAGAGGGAAAAAGAAAGAAAGGGAGGGAGAAAGAAAGAGTGAGAAAGAGAGAAAGAAGAGAGAAAGGAAAAGAGAGAAAGAGAGAGAGAGAAGGAGAGAAAGAAGAGAGAGAAAGAGCAAAAGAGAGAGAAAGGGAGGGAGAAAGAAAGAGAGAGAAAGGGAGAGAGAAAGAGTGAGAAACAAAAAGAGTGAGAAAGGAAAAGAGGAGAGAGAGAGAAAGAAGAGAGAGAGGAGAGAGAGAAAGAGAGAAAGAAAGAGAGAAAGAACAGAGAGAGAAAGGGAGAGAGAAAGATAGAGAGAGAGTGAGAAAGGGAGAGAGAGAGAGAAAGGGAGGAAGAGAGAAAGGGAGAAAGAGAAAGGGAGAGAAAGAAAGTGAGAGGGAAAGAGAAAGAAAGGGAGGGAGAAAGAAAGAGTGAGAAAGAGAGAAAGAAGAGAGAAAGGAAAAGAGAGAGAGAAAGAAAGAGAGAAAGGGAGAGAGAGAGAGAGGGAAAGAGATGGAGATCATCTGTAACATCCCACTGTTATATAGGCAGACCAAAAGGTCCGTACTGTGTTAAAAGAAATATACATGAAAAATGCACGAAGTCTTCAGGTGGATTTTAATTGCAAAATAAAGCGATCATGGGATGGGAAGCAGATGGCTGTGGATGTGCAAACATGCAAACAGTCCCACTCGCCTTCAAATGCCATTGTGGCTTTCAAACTCCAAAGAGGGACCCTTCCCACGTGCTTTGCAAAGTGCCTCTTTCAGCTGCTTTAGGATGCCTTTTTTTACCCCACATCAATAACCTGCCTTATTGTTTGCAGCAGTCTGATGCACTCTCCATCATTTCTTCCAGGTTGGGAATCGCAGCTTCTGGAAACCGGGTTTTTGGCAATCTTCCTGTGTCCTTTGTGGACTCTTTCCCGGGTGGCCAAGGATACCCCTCCTTCCTTTATTGTCATCTGGGCCTATCGTTGGCTTATTTTCAGAATCATGCTTGGAGCGGTAAGTCCGTCATGGTAGGAATTGTTTTGCCGGAGGCATGAAAACGATGCCCAATATTTCCTAATTTTTGGGCAAAGCCACCAGACGTGGAAGAAATTAGGAAATATTGAGGGAAAAATAAGAATTTGGACAGGAGCCTGAGTGGCGCAGCAGACTAATGCTACTGTTAAAGGTAGTATTTAGCTTCCAGCTGCCTGCAATTACTGTGAGTTCAATTCTCACCAGGCTCAAGGTTGACTCAGCCTTCCATCCTTTCTAAGGTAGGTAAAATGAGGACCCGGTTTGTGGGGGCAATAAGCTGACTTTGTATAAAATATACAATAGTATGAAGGCTGTAGTAGGAGCCTGAGTGGCGTAGGAGGCTAATGCCTCCTAAGGCAGCATTTAACATCCAGCTGCCTGCAATTATTGCGAGTTCAATTCTTACCAGGCTCAAAGTTGACTCAGCCTTCCATCCTTTCTAAGGTGGGTAAATTGAGGACCCAGTTTGTGGGGGCAATAAGTATGAAGGCTATTGCTTAACGCATTGTAAGCCGCCCTGAGTCTCCGGAGAAGGGCAGCATATAAATAAATAAATAAAAAAACCATTGGAAAAAATAGAACTCAAACCAGAGATTTTCCTACTAGGGATGATTAAAGAAAACTATAGGAAAGAAATAAAGTATTTAATATTACACATAGTCACTGCAGCCAGATTGGCGCTCGCCCAATGTTGGAAAACTGATCAACTGCCAACAGATCAATTGCTAATCCAAAAAATCTATAAGTGTGCGGAAATGGACAAACTAACATTTGAATTGAAGGATAAGGTAGATTCAAAATGTTATATAGCGTGGAATAAGTGGTATGATTGGATAACTTGCAGAAATGAGAGTAAATGTAAAATTCTGTACGATAATAATAATTAACAAATATGCACCGTTAATAAGATAATGGACATGTGACCAAAGTCACTTTTTCTTTTTATGTATTGTCGTCTGTATATTTTATATGTTTAATAAAGTTTTGTTTTAAAAAGAAAAAAGAAAAAAAGAAAATGATGCCTGACGGGGAGAAAGGGATGGATTTATTTTATTCACGAAATAGAGAACTCTCAAGAGAGCCTTCGACTCATGTGAATTCAGACAGTTCTCACACTGACTCATATTTATGACGGCCGCAGTGTCCCAGATCCCCTTTTGAGACCTTCTGACAAGCAAAGTCAATGGGGAACCCTGATTTACTCAACAATTGTGTGACTAACTTAACAACTGCAGTGTTTCGCTCAACAACAATGGCAAGAAAGGTTGTAAAGCTCACTGAACAAATGTTCAGGGCTCAATTATGATCGTAAGTCGAGGACTACCTGTGTTGCTCTCAGAGTTGGAAAAAGGAAATCAAATGTTCTTAACTGCTAGGGATCATCTCTTCGTTTCCCATCTGACGGGGAACATACCATAGAATTATAGGACTGGAAGGGACTTTGGAAGTCTTCTGTTGTTGTTTTTAGTTGCAAAGTTGTGTCCGACCCATCGTGACCCCATGGACAACGTTCCTCCAGGCCTTCCTGTCCTCTACCATCCCCCGGAGACCATTTAATGTCACGCCGACTGCTTCAGTGACTCCATCCAGCCACCTCGTTCTCTGCCTTCCCCTTCTTCTTTTGCCCTCAATCGTTCCCAGCATTAGGCTCTTCTCCAGGGAGTCCTTCCTCCTCATTAGGTGGCCAAAGTATTTGAGTTTCATCTTCAGGATCTGGCCTTCTAAACAGCGGTCAGGGTTGATCTCCTCTAGGACTGACCGATTGGATCGCCTTGCAGTCCAAGGGGCTCGCAGGAGTCTTCTCCAGCACCAGAGTTCAAAGGCCTCAATTCTTTGGCGCTCAGCCTTCCTTATGGTCCAACTTTCCCAGCCGTACATTGCAACTGGGAAAACTGGGAAGTCTTCTAGTCTAGTCTAGTTTTCTAGTCTTCTAGTCCAAGCTTCCTCCCAAAGTCTTCAAACCATTTGGGACAATCATTTTCTTCCAATCGTTTCTAGAAAACCTCCAGCAACAGAGCCCCCAAATTCCGAAAGGCAACCTGATCTACTGCTTAATAGTTCATACTGTTAGAAAATCCCTCCTTATTTCCAGGATCTCCTTGAGAATTTTTCTGCCAAAGTTCCTCCAGATTTTTCCAGAGGAAGGAGAAATTCCACAGCCATTTCTTAAGGACAGAACCTCATAGTTAGTTGGAATTTTAAGTTGCTACATTACACTGGTTAGTGTGGGTGTCAGCAATCCGCGACTCCGGAGCCGCATGCGGTTCTTTGGCCCCTCTGCTGCAGCTTCCTGTCCCATCATTGGATGGCCCCACCCCTCACCCTCCCCTCCCAGTTACTCCTTGCCTGGCCTTGGAAATCCGAGAGATACGGGGAGGGGGAGAGGGGGAGAGAGAGACATAGATACAGAGAGATAGAGAGATACAGGGAGAGAGGGGGAGAGAGAGAGGGAGAGAGAGAGAATACAGAGGGCGGAGAGAGAGACAGAGAGAGGGAGAGAACAACCGGTTCTCTGCCCTAATAACCAGCTGGGTAGGCGTGGCTAGGGGAGTCATGTGACTGGGTGGGAGTGAGTGATGTTGAGTTGGCCACGCCCAACCAGGTTTTGTGGCTCCCAGTGTTTTTTTTTTTTTTTTCTGTGGGAAACGGGTCCAAATGGCTCTTTGAGTGCTTAAGGTTGCAGACCCCTGGGTTAGTGGCTAAGAGATATTTTCTTTCTTGGCTCATTCTTCTTGTTCTATGTCTTTTACTAAGTGTTTATTTGATGGTGTCATTATTCCCAATCATTTCATGGTCTGTCCAGAGTACCCTACTCCTCAGGCAATTGGGGAAAAAAACAAAGAAACATCCATTTCAATATTGGCTAAAGCTGTGTAGAATTTCTTTGAAAAGAAAGGAAATGCATGCTACACAAGACTTTGAAGGAGGAAGGCACCGCTTATTATGGGAAAAAAGGCCGATGTAAGTTCAGTGGTGGCACAGTGGTTAGAATGCAGTATTGCAAGCTAATTCTGCCCACTGCCAGCAGTTCGATCCTGAGCAGCTCAAGGTTGAATCAGCCTTCCATCCTTCCGAGGTTGGTAAAACGAGGACCCAGATTGTTGGGGGCCATAGGCTGATCCTGTAAACCGCTTAGAGAGGGCTGTAAAACACTGTGAAGCAGTATATACAGTAAGTCTAAGCGCTATTGCTCTTTTTTTTTATTTAAAAAGTTTTAATCAATACAACAATTTTCTCCCCTCCACCCCTCTCCTTCCACCCCCTTCCCTCCCCCTCTCCCTCTAACCCCCCTCCCCCCAACCACCACCCCCCGGACTTCCCAGAGCAAAAACAGGGTATAACATAATAAACATAAGTTAAAATAAGCTAACTTTCTATAGTCTCCAAACTCCTTCTTGGTTTTTAACTCCCCTTACCACTATCTAATCATATTTCAAAAAGAAAATATAAGTTTCATTCATAAGCTATTTGAAACTTTTTGGTCCAATATTTGTTTCGAATATAATCAATCCATCTTCTCCATTCCGATATATATCTTTCATTTGAATAGTCCTTCAAATACGCTGAAATTTTGGCCGTCTCTGCTAAGTTGACTACTTTTAATGTCCATTCTTCAATAGTAGGCAAATCTTCCTTCTTCCAGTACTGCGCCACCAAGAGTCTAGCTGCAGTTATTAAATTTAAAATCAGCTTAGTCTCGATAACGTTACAATCTGTAATTATACCTAACAGAAAAAACTGTGGTGTGAATTTTATCTTCTTTTTAAGGATATTTTGCATAATCCACCATATTTTTATCCAAAATGCCTTAATTTTTTTACATGTCCACCAAATATGATAATACGTGGCATCTTCAAGAGCTGTTGCTCTTCAATGCAAGTTCAAGGAAGGCAGAGAGTCAGAAGAGGCCAAAGGAAGGAGGGCTGTTTTCTGAAAGTGATGTTTCTCCAGCCAGCCTTGGACTGACTCTCTTCTCTTAGCGCTAACTGGTGGCTCACAGCTCTTTGCTGGAGATGATCACCGCCTAGATTCCCGTGATAAGCAAAGTCAAAATGTAAAGATAATTGTGCATCGACTCTGGGATGTCAGAGTACCAGAACAGGTGACAGCTTGATGACAGGCGGCTAAATTCGACTGCCTTCGTCTTCAACCCTGCAGAATAAAGTCTCCTCCTCACGATGTTTGAGCAGCTCTACGACGGGTGTTTGAGCTTATTAAAAGTCATTTCTATCTACCGGTATTAAAAATGGCACACCTGGGTTCCTCTGGGAGCTTTCTAAATTTCCATAACGTTCACTTCTGCTCTCTATCTCCAAGGCAGAAATTTACTTAAGACTGAAAAGCGCGAATTATTTCTTCTGTCACTTTCTCCTAATTCAGGGGTCTCCAACCTTGGCAACTTTAAGACTTGTGGATAAGGCTGGCATTAAAATTCCAGGCTACCCCCCCCCCCCGGTAACTGAAAGGGGGGACTCACCAGTGGAAAAGATGCCAATTTGTATTTGGATGAGGCATTCCAGGGAAGGGGATTAGAAATAATTTGGTACAGCTGAAGTGATGGAGGGATCAGTTTTAAGAAACATAGCCCCCTCCCCCAAATGTCAGGGCTAGAAATGTGTGTATTTCCACCACAAAACAAATGTGTGAGAAAAGGAAATTATTCCTATGTACATCGTCAGATTCTTTGCATTTGCAAGACAGTTGTGAAATTAAGGTATTCCATATTTAAAATAAATTTACTAACCCCCACCATAAACAGGATTGCCAAGGCATGTAGTCTCTCTAAATATGAGCCAGCAGTGTGCAGCGGCAACCAAAAGAGCCAATGCAATCCTAAATTGCATTAACAGAGGGATACAATCAAGATCAAGGGAGGTACTAATACCACTCTATAAAGCCTTAGTAAGACCACACCTAGAATACTGCATTCCAATTTTGGTCACCACACTATAAAAAAGTTCTTGAGACTCTAGAAAGAGTGCAGAGAAGAGCAACCAGGGTGATTAGGGGACTGGAGGCTAAAACATACGATGAACGGTTGCAGGAACTGGGCATGGCTAGTCTAGTGAAGAGAAGGACCAGGGGAGACAGGATAGCAGTCTTCCAATACTTGTGGGGCTGCCACAGAGAGGAGGGGTCAAGCTATTCTCCAGAGCACCTGAAGATCAGACAAGGAATCATGGATGGAAACTGGAGAGATTCAACCTAGAAATGAGGAGGAATTTTCTGACAGAACAATCAACCCATGGAACAGAAGTTGCCTTTGGAAGTTCTGGGAGCTTCATCCCTTGAGACTTTCAAGAAAAGATTGGACTGCTATTTGTCAGAAATGGTGTAGGGTCTCCTGCCTGAACAGGGGTGTTGGACTAAATGACCTATAAGATCCCTTCCAACTCTGCTAATCTGTAAATCTGTAAATCTTCTCAGCTATGGTTCCATGTAGAAATGGTTCACCATTTATATTTCTGGGACTTTTTTTCCTGTTATCCCACTCTGCCTGGGATTTCCTTGTGGTCTCCCATCCAAGCCGTAATCAAACTCCACCCTGCCTTATTTCAAAGCCTAGACAAGATCCTTTTTTTTTTTTTTAATTTGATTTATATGCCGCCCTTCTCCGGAGACTCAGGGCGGCTTACAATGCGTTAAGCAATAGCCTTCATACTTTTGTATATTTATACAAAGTCATCCTTGAAAAGGAAGTATGCAAAAAGGAAGTAATGTACCTGCCTCCTGCAACCTATTCTCAACAAATCTAAGATGGCCCTGCTTTTTTTTTTTTAAGTTAATTATTTAGGGAAGAAAATGTTCCTTTCTGATTGATACAGTAAGATGTCCCAGTCTTGGCTTATTTAGCATACTTAAATAAAAATGCAAACAAGTAAAAATAATTAATGTGTGACAACAATGAAGCAGATATTTTTCTCTCCTTTAACAGATTGGCACCAGTAAACTATGGCAATCTGTAAGATCACAGCTCAAAAAAAATTGGTGGAAAACGAGTGGGTCTCAAAAGACTTTTCAAAGGTCTGTGGTGACAGAGATTGACAGATGTCAGAATAAAATATAATATAAAACAGCACTGCGAGGAGCCATTAGACCTTTTAATCTCCCTTCGTATTCAGTTTGTTCGTTGATTGATTTATATTATACTTCTGATCTTCTCCAAAGCCATTAATTACATCATTGTTTTTCTTTATTTGAACATTTTAGAAACTTTGAGTGTTTTAAGCGGCCTTAAGGCAGTGATATTTTTAAAAACAAATTATTTGTTTATTAAATGTAAAATAGTTAATAGCGTTATCAATAACTTTAAAACTATTTATTTATTTAAAAATTCCACCAGCCTACACACAACAACTCTGGATGGTTAAAACTATTCTGTTTCCCCGAAAATAAGACCCAACTGGAAAATAAGTCCTAGCATGATATTTCAGGATGCTCGTAATATAAGCCCAACCCCCAAAATAAGCCCCAGTTAAGAGTGTCAGCCAGATGGATGCATTTAGTACCATATTTCCCCAAAAATAAGACCTAACCAGAAAATAAGCCCTAATGTGTCTTCTGGAGCAAAAATTAATATAAGACCCGGTCTTATTTTCAGGGAAACACGGTAAATGAAATTCAATTAAAAAATTGCCTTGGAGACTCATCAGTTGGAAACCAAATATCCCAGCCAGGTAAATTCCAAAGCAAATCTTCATTTTGCCACTGTAAGGCCATCCATCAAAACAAGAGAACACAGTAGGTAAAAATGGAGCTATTTAAACAGAAGAAAAATTAAGTGGGACTTTTTAAACCTGGGGAAGGATGCAGAGCAGAGCCGAATTGAGCCACCTGGAAATATATTTATGGGAAGACGGGGTGGGCAGTGGGGCAGGTTGTGGACTATTGGCTGGGAGAACCAGGTGTAAGAAGCAAAGGATGAACTTTATCTTCTTTTTAAGAATATTTTGCATAATCCACCAAATTTTAATCCAAAATGCCTTGATTTTTTTTACATGTCCACCATATATGATAATACGTGGCATCATCACACTTGCATCTCCAAAACTTGGATTGTAAACCTGGATACATACAAGCTAAATTTTTAGGATCTAGATGCCATCTATAAAACATTTTATAAAAATTTTCTCTCAAGTTTTGGGCTTGCGTAAATTTTACGTTTCTAACCCATATTTTTTCCCATGTTTCCCTCATTATTGGTTCCTCAATATTTTGTGCCCATTTTATCATACAGTCTTTGACTAACTCCGTTTCTATATCAATATATTATACAACCTTTTTATGTGCAGTTGTTTTATTGGGTATAATTACAGATTGTATGGTTATAGAGACTAATTTGATTTTGAACTTAATAACCGCAGCCAGACTTTTGGTGGCACAGTCCTGGAAGAAGGAAGATCTACCTACTATTGAAGAATGGACACTAAAAGTAGTGAATTTAGCGGAGATGGCTAAAATTTCAGCATATTTGAAGGATTACTCAAATGAAAGATATATATTGGAATGGAGAAGATGGATTGACTATATTCAAAATAAATATGGGACTAAAAAGTTTCAAATAGCTTATGAATGAAAAAAAGATATTTAAGGGAATTCTTATATTCAGTCATGTAAAGTGGAGTTAAAGTGCAAGAGGGAGATAGGAGTTTATAGATAGTTTGCATATGTTAGCTTATGTTTGTTAAATGCTATACCCTGTATTTTGCTCTGGGAAGTCCGGGGGGGGGGAGGAGGGTTGGGTTGGGATGGGGGAGGAGGGGTGGGAAAATTGTTTGTAAAATTTTTTTAAAAAAACTTTTCAATTAAAAAAAAAAAGAAGAAGCAAAGGATGGAAACTAATCGAGGACAGGAGCAACCTGGAATTAAAGAAAAAAATTCCTAACAGTGAGAACAATTAATCAGTGGAATGGCTTGTCTCCAGAAGTTGTGTGTGCTCTTATCATTGGAGGCTTTCAAAAAGAAACCGGACAGCCACTTGTCTGATATGATATAGGGTAGCAAGCGTAGCCATATCGGTGGGCACACGAGCTCAGCTCCGGCGTGCATTCGTGTGCCGGCCAGCTGATTTTTGGGCCTTCTGGACCCACCAGAAGTTGGCAAACAGACCGTTTTCGGCCTCCGGGGGTGGGGTGGGAAGGCCGTTTTTGCCCTCTCCAGATTCCTAGAAAGGCTCTGGAGCCTGGGGAGAGAGAAAAACGGGCCCACTGGGCCATCACGTGCCAGGAGCTGGGCGGGAGGGGGAGGTCACACGCACATGTGTGGGGGCGGGGCACATAGAATTATGGGTGTGGGCACGCATACGCCCCCCACGTGTTACCCTGCTCCTGGCACGTGATGACAAAAAGGTTAGCCATCACTGATACAGAGTTTCCTACCTGAGCAGGAACTCATAAGGTATCAATAGGAGAAGGTAGTAAGAAAGATGAGAAGGATAATAGTTTATTTATTTAAAGCACTCTTGGGTGACCAAACAGCCCTTAAGGCAGGGTTTCTCAACCTTGGAAGCTTGAAGATGGGTAGACTTCAACTCCCAGAGTCTCCCAGCAGCGCTGGCTGGGGGATTCTGGGAGTTGAAGTCCACCCATCTTCAAGCTTCCAAGGTTGAGAAACCCTGCTTTAAGGGCATTGTGTAGATGGAGATTTCGAACGTACATCAGTGCTTGGTGAGATCCATCCTAGGTAGAGGAGAACCACTGAAATGGTTGCATTGGGACAAGGAGAACGCCACCACGTAACTGTCACTTGGCTGCGGAAAGTGAGGTTTGCAAATGTTGTTTGCCTAGCTGGCTGATTTGAATCCAAGGCAAAGTAGGCAGCAAAGAGCTCCATTGTTCCTGGGGTGGGTGGGGGGTGCAGGAGGGGTGAGGCTGAATGACTTGGCCTGGGGGTAGATTAGGAAACATTAATTAAGAAATCAGGGGAGGGCGAGTTCTGGACCTGTTTTAGGCATAAAGCCTAAGAGTGGGAGGTGGGGGGGCTTTGGGCCAGTTGCTCTCTCTCTCAGCCCAACCCACCTCACTTGGTTGTTAGTAATGGGGAAAATAAAAGTCAGAAATATTAGGAGTATGATTATTAGGCTGCTGTGTGTGTGTGTATCTATGTGAGGGAGAAGGTGGGATATAATGATAATTTATTATAATTTATAATAATAAAAAAAACAAGAACCTGTCACATAACACCCTAGTCTTAACAACTGCCAATAAGAAAAACAAGAAAGTGTGAATAGTGGATATGGCAATACCTGGAGTAAGAGGAGGGGAAGGGAAGAGGAGAGGAGAGGAGAAGAGAAGAGAAGAGAAAGAGAAGAGGAGGGGAAGGGAAGAGAAAGAAAAGAGGAGAAGAGAAGAGAAGAGAAGAGAAGCTACTGATTAAACTATTAACAGAGAAAAGTATCTGAAACCCTTGGAGGACAGAGGTACCTTTTGATGAAAGCCTGGCTGAAGGGCCATTTTCAACAGGATTATTCAGTAGCCAGATTTGCTTCGAACTGTGAGATGGACAGCAAATAGAAGATGAGAAAATGACACAATGCAAAGACCTGCAAATTGAAATAGAATGACTGTGGCAAAAGAAAGCAAAGGTGGTACCAATAGTCATAGGCGCCTTGGGTGCAATCCAGTGGTGCAATCCAATTTTTTTTACTACTGGGTCTGTGGGTGTGGCTTGGTGGGCGTGGCAGGGGAAGGATACTACAAAATCTCCATTCCCTCCCCACTCCAGGGGAAGGATACTGCAAAATCCCCATTCCCTCCCCACTCAGCCAGAAATGGTATTTGCCAGTTCTCCGAACTGCTCAAAATTTCTGCTACCGGTTCTCCAGAACCTGTCAGAACCTACTGGATTTCACCCCTGGTGCAATCCCAAAACAATTGGAGCACCCCTTGAACACCGTTGGCATTGACAAATTCACCATCGGTCAATTGCAAAAGGCAGCTTTACTTTGGAACAGCTTACATCCCGATTCAAACAATCCCTTTGAAACCATCAAGCAGCACCATCTGCCCATTCTGTGAAGTACTCGATAAGGTGGACAAAAATGCCAAATCCAGTCTAAACATCTGGCTGGTTATACGAGCAACCATAAGAATAATAAAAAGGCAAAAGAGCAGTTGGAAGGCCATATTCCCATAGCTGGGAATTTCGCATGGCCTCTTGTCTAAAACAAAGGAGTCTCCGACTGTTTGTTATTCAAAGCACAATAAAGTAATATATCCGTCATTGAATGAAGCCTGGTGACCTCATGGGCAAATCTATGCGGTGTTCTTGGCAGCAGCCAGAAGCGAGAAGCACCGTGTTTCCTCCCAATTTCCCAACTTGGCCAAGAGTTGGATTATTTCCCAATTTGGCCTCCATTCCAGTCTTAATCAGATCTCTTCTGATTTAGCTTCTGAACCTGAACCAGATTGTCACAGATTTCCCACAAAAACCTGTCCTCCACTTACAGCAGTTCATCGTTTGAAGTTACAACGGGATTGAAAAAAAGTGACCCATGACCATTTTTCACACTTACGACCGTGGTAGCATCCCCATGGTGACAGGATCAAAATTCAAAGCTCGCTTAACCAATGTTTCACTTAACCGCAGAAACGTTGGGTTCAATTGTGGTCATAAGGCAAGGACTACTGTAAAATAACCCCATTAATTTTTCTGGCAGTGACTTGGAAGTGATGCTTTTCATTCCTTACTCCCTCTCCTTTCTGGGAGAGTTTTTCCAGCACTGAAAAAAAACCTGATTTATTACTCTGTTTCACACTTACTAAAATTCAGATGCTTGGCAACTGGCATGTACTTATGACTGTTGCAGTGTCCCGGAGTCACATGATCCCCTTTTCAACCTTCTGACTAGCAAAGTCAACGGGGAAGCCAGATTCACTTAATAACCGGGTTGCTAACTTACCAGCTTCAGCGATTCACTTAACAGCGGTGGCAAGGAAGTTCGTAAAATGGGGGCAAAACTCAAAACAGAAATGTTGGGTTGAACTGTAGTCATAAGATGAGGACGGCCTGGAAAATAACACCATTGATAAAGCTTTCCATTCCTTCTTCCCTCTTCTTCCTGGGAGAATTTTTCCAGCAGTGGTGGAGACAATTAAGGGAGTCTCTTGTGGGTGTGCATTTACTTTGAGCGTTCATGCAAATCGCCAAACTTCCTTTGCGGCTGCTCTGACACGTGGAAGTGTTGGCAAAGGGGGAGGCAAGATTTAGAAAGGTGTCGGCATTTCGTTATGTCCCAATGTGGTGCCCTGAGTGCCACCATTGCCAGTGCTCTTTGCCTTCGTGCCCCATTTGGCTGCCCTCTCTCTAATCTCTCTCTAATTTCTCTCTCTCTCTCCCTTTCTTTCGCTCTTCTTTCTCTCTCTCTCTCTCCTTTCTCTCTCTCTCATCTTTCTCTCCCTTTCTCTCTCTCTTCTTTCTCTCTCCCTCACTCTTTCTTTTTCTCTCCCTTTCTCTTTTTCTTCCCTTTCTCTTTTTCTTTCCCTTTCTCTCCCTTTCATTCGCTCTTCTCTCTCTCTCTCTCCTTTCTCTTTCTCTCTTCTTTCTCTCTCTTTCTCCCTCCCTTTCTCTCTCTCTCTCTTTCTCTTTTTCACTCTTTCTTACTCTCCCTTTCTCTCTTCTTTCACACTCACTCTCTCTTTCTCTCTCCCTTTCTCTCTCCCTCCCTCCCTTTCTTTCTCTCTTCTCTCTCTCTTTCTCTCTCTCTTTCTTTCTCCCTCCCTTTCTCTCTCTCTCTTTCCCTTTGTCACTCTCTTTCTTTCTTTCTCCCTTTCTCTTTCTCTCTTTTTCTCTTTCTTTCTCTCTCCCTTTCTCTCTCTCTCGCTCTCTTTCTCATTCTCTCTCTCTCTCTCTCTCTCTCTCTGTGTGTATGTGTGTGTGTGTGTGTGTGTGAGAGAGAGAGAGAGAGAGAGTGCAGAGTGTGTGATATCCATTATAGTGATATGTGTATGTGCGGCCAGTTCTCTGTCTATTAATTGTGATGACCAGGGTTGCAGCCACAGGTATCCAGTAAGAGCCATCACAATGCCAAATGTATCATGATGACCTAGGACACCATTTCTCGCCTTGTACAATTTATACAACTGAACTAGACTGTGTATGTGAGTATATGCATAATCTTGTGTGTGTGTGTGTGTGATGTTTATGTAGTGTATATTGGAGGTAGTGACCTTGAGAGCTGTATACAATGAAATTTGATTTTAATGTATGCTGATTAGTGTACATTTAAAGTGTCAATACAGTTATTCTAAGTCTTCTAAGTCCATTTCACCCTGATTTGAGCATCAGATGAACAGAAGAGGAGGGGCACAGAACTTGGGGATCCTTGTCCCTTGCAGAATACATGGCATAGGATTTTGGTTGCCATCTTGAAGTGAATGAGCTGGTTGATCTTCATGTCTAATGTTGACCCAACATATAGGGTACTTTCCCCTGATAGCCTCCCACTAGAATCTTCTTGGGAATAAAAAATGCTGGGGTTTTTTTTCTTCCTCGCTCCCTTAAATTCCGGGGGGGGGGGGTGTAATTCCAAATGATTTTTCTGTGAAAATGTCCCTGGTGAGCAGGATAAAGAAATTGGAATGTGTGTTATCTTAATAGATACTTTTGTTGAAAAGCTAAAATATATTAATTGTTAATATAATACAGTATATAATTTAAGGTAGTACTATATTGTCAATATATAATTCAATACATTAATATGTAATTAATGTCTAATGTAATATGTTAAATACGTCATAAAGCAGTGTTCCTCAACCATAGCAGCTTGAAGATGGCTGGACTTCAACTCCCAGAATTCCCCAGCAAGAATTATGGGAGTTGAAGTCCACCCATCTTCAAGTTCCAAGGTTGAGAAACGCTGTCAAAATGCGGAATATATTAAATGTATATTAATAACTACATTAATGTATAATTTTCTTCAAAATTTCCTCAGAATGGAAGTGCGAGTACTAACCTCGGAGCTGTTATTTTTTCCTTCCCACAGGGGATGATTAAAATACGAGGGGATCGTTGCTGGAAGGACTTGACCTGCATGAATTATCATTACGAGGTGAGCTTTCCAAATTCCAAATTCTTTTGTTCCTTCTTTAGAGGTCTGTCAAGGTACTTTTTCCTTCTTCGTATTTTTCAACTGGTTGCGATGGATGCCTTCATTCTGGAACTTGCCAAACTCCTGTTGAAAAAGGAAAGTGGGGAAAAAATATTTAAAAAGAATAAATGGTCATTATGTTTAAACAGTTTCCTCCTGGATAGGTTGAAAAGATCCATTCTCTCATTGTTGTGGTCCGCCGGCGGCCTGCAGAGCTGGCAGCAGAGTCGGACAGTGAGGAGGTTGGGGAGAAACATGGGCCAGTCCTGGAGTCTGGGGAAGGCTCAGACGAGGGCTCTGTGTTGGAGGCAGAGAGGGGGACAGAGTTAGGGTTAGGGTTAGGGTTAGGGTTAGAGTCAGACATCAGTGAGGCAGAGGAACAGGGGGAGCCTGTTCCCAGTGCACACATGCGCAGAGCTGCCAGAAGGCAAGAACAGTTAAAACAAAAGGCACTACTCGGGAGTAAGGCTTGGAGATGATTGGCCCCTCCCATAAGACAGGAGGAGCAAAGGCACGTGAGCCTTTGCAGGAAGCAATGTTGTTCGTTCCGGTTGGTTTAAATTCTGAAGTTCCGTTTTGACTCTGTGCTCCGTGTGGCCTTGTAAAGCTAATTGCCAATTAGGTCTTTGGGAGCGTGTCAAGGGAGATAAAAATGGGTGCTTATCAGCCTTATCCGGAAGGACTGTGGCAGACTTCTGTTGGACTCTTTACAAACGATTTGTGACTCGTTACGGGCTGGGAATGAACAGAATTCACAGCCGTTGAAATAAAAAGAGGGTTTTTGGGACTAATCATGTGCTTTTTACTGTCTCAGGAAGCCTTAGTCAGAACACTCATGCTTTTTATGAAAGTTGACTACAATATCCGTAGCTTGTTAGAAGAAGAAAGTTGGCTTTTTTCGAAGATTGCATGTGTAAAAGTAGTCCTTGACTTAACAGTTCATTTAGTGACTGTTTGAAGTTACAACGGCACTGGAAAAAGTGACTTATCAAATTTCACACTTACAACTGCTGTAGCATCCCCATGGTCACATGATTTACACTCGGATGCTGGGCAGCTGGTTCATATTTATGACGGTGGCTGTTTCCTGGGGTCATGTGATCCGCTTTTCAACCTCCTGACAAGCAAAGTCAATGGGGAAGCCAGAGATCCACTTAACAACCTTGTTACTAACTTAACAACCGCAGTGATTCCCTTAAGGTCGTAAAATGGGACAAAACTCACTTAGCAAATGTTTCACTTAACAACATAAATTTTGGACTCAGTTGTGGTCAAAAGTTGAGGGTTACCTGTATCTTGCTCCGAAAATCATGGCTTAGTACCATGGGTGGGTTCTACTTACCTTTACTACCGGTTCACAATGGGATCGTGCTCATGCGCTCTCTTCAATCACGCATGCGCCTTGCTTCTGCACATGCGCAGATCACCGATGATGACATCCGGGGCAGTGGACGGGGCTTCCCGCCAGTTTTACTACCAGTTCTTGCGAACTGGTCCGAACCGGGAGCAACCCACCACTGCTTAGTACAATGTGTGAAGCAAGATAAGATTGTTCTGTCTTACAAGATGGAATTGGTAGCTATGGACCAACAATGCTGCTTAAACATCTGGATAACCCTGGTGGGTCTACTCAGTTTACTTTTCTGAAACTCTTGAGGATCAGTGATAAAGAGCTCCTGGTAATATTTATTATTAGTCAGAAAGATCTCCCCATGTGCAAAAGTTGCCTGAAGTGAAACTGGGTTAGAATAGAATAGAATAACAGAATTGGAAGGGACCTTGGAGGTCTTCTAGTCCAACCCCCTGCCCAGGCAGGAAACCCTACACCACTTCAGACAAATGGTTATCCAACATCTTCTTAAAAACTTCCAGTGTTGGAGCATTCACAACTTCTGGAGGCAAGTTGTTCCACTGGTTAATTGTTCTAACTATCAGGAAATTCCTCCTTAGTTCTAGATTGCTTCTCTCCTTGATTAGTTTCCACCCATTGCTTCTTGTCCTGCCCTCAGGTGCTTTGGAGAATAGCTTGACTCCCTCTTCTTTGGGGCAGCCCCTGAGATATTGGAACACTGCTATCATGTCTCCCCTAGTCCTTCTCTTCATCAAAGATGAATTTCAATTTCAGGATAAAATTGAATTATTTTGTGTCATATATTATGTATTTTTAATACCTTCTAGCATCTTCTCTCCTCCCCGGTAAAATAATATCACTACTGGGAAGTCAAAGTTGATTTTTAAAAAATGAGTTTTGGGGTGAGTTCTGTCCGAATTAGAAAACTGAGCAGCTGAGCTCTAGAAAGCTGGACCAAAGTTGGACTAAGAGAATGACACAAGAAGCCATAGTGGAAGAGTCAAGAGCGAATACCTGGCAATTCAGATGTTTGAGATGCTGAGAAGCTTTTTAGTATCTGGGAACAACACAATATTTCTGAAGTGAGGGAAGGACCAGAATGGACAGGTCATTTAGCAATAGCAATAACACCTAGACTTACCTACCGCTTTCCAGCCCTCTCTAAGCGGTTTACAGAGTTAGCCTTTTGCCCCCAACAATCTGGGTCCTCATTTTACCCACCTCGGAAGGACGGAAGGCTGAGTCAACCTTGAGCCTGGTGAGATTCGATCTACCAAATTGCAGGCAGCCAGCAGTCAGCAGAAGTAGCCTGCAGTACTGCACTCTAACCACTGTGCCACCGTGGCTCATTTCTAAGATATTGCTCCTATTTAAGGAAGGATGTTTTGCTCTCCAACAAGCAAAGGGAAGCCGGATTCACTTAACAACCGTGTTATTAACTTAACGACTTCAGTGAGTCACTTAACTGTGGCAAGAAAGTTAGTAAAATGGGGCAAAACTCGCTTAACAAATGTCTCACTTAACAATGGAAATGTTGGGCTCAGTTGTGGTCGTAAGTTGAGGACTACCTATATTCCGTCTTTATTATTTTTATAACTACTTCAAGGCGGCGAACAAGCCATAACAACCACCCTACGAAGTGGGTTGGGCTGAGAGAGCGGGACTGGTCATAACTTGAGGCCTTATTTGTATTGCACGAACCAAAAGGAGGACTGAGAAAATATCTACAGACCCCTCACAACTTACTATCTGAACACCTGCAGTGATTCACTTAACGACTGCATCAGGAAAGGTCGTAAAACAGGGCAAAGCTCACTTAACAAATGTCTCCCTTAACAACAGAAACGTTGGGTTCAATTGTGGTTGTAGTAGTCAAGGACTACCTGCATTTATTCATTCATTTTGGAAGAGAATCTGCAGCTGTGAATTGGAAGCCAATAACCTTACGTTATGCATTCTTGACAACTAAGGTTAGAAAAAGAAGAAAAGTTTCAGGGTTTACAACAGGGTGCAAAAGCTGAGGATTCAGATCCCTAGCGGTTACTGAATTTTAGCTTTCCACGCAAAAGAAGGAAATGATTAAATATATTGTGAGTAATCTTTCTGACAGTATGTAATTAATTACATTTAAATTGGTATTTTTTTCCTCCTCAGCTCTACCCACTCAAAGTTCAGTCACATTCAGAGTTCAATCTTCCCTTCCTGATCGTTGCTTTCTTTTGATTTATATTGTTTGGCCATTCATGGTTTGGAAAGGGGATTAAGTGTAGTCCCCAGTGGTCGGGACAAATCCCTTATAAATCCTATAATACCAAGGCTGGGGCTACCCCATAATAGTTGTGTCTTTTTTCATCGGTTCAAGGCCAAGCACTCAAGTCACTAACAGAAGTTCAGTTTAACCGATTTCATATCAAATGTAAAATGGGAAGAAGTAGAGACCATAAGGAAGGCTGAGTGCCAAAGAACTGAAGCCTTTGAACTCTGGTGCTGGAGAAGACTCCTGCGAGTCCCTTGGACTGCAAGGCGATCAAACCGGTCAGTCCTAGAGGAGATCAACCCTTGACTGCTCTTGAGAAGGCCAGATCCTGAAGAGGAAACTCAGATCCTTTGGCCACCTAATGAGAAGGAAGGACTCACTGGAGAAGAGCCTAATGCTGGGAATGATTGAGGGCAAAAGAAGAAGGGGACGGCAGAGAACGAGGTCACTGAAGCAGTCGGTGTGAGCTTAAATGGTCTCTGGGGGATGGTAGAGGACAGGAAGGCCTGGAGGAACGTTGTCCATGGGGTCATGATGGGTCAGACACGACTTCGCAACTAACAACAATGAGAGAAGGAAAGGTCTTCCCCCAAAGGACATTCTCCCTTTCCCCGGCCATTCAGATGCTAGTCATAGGAATACTTCTATGAATAACCAGTCAGTTTGTCATGGAGCTGACTCATTTTACTAGCTCTTCTCCCGTCCATTAGCTGTTGGTGTTAATTTACAATTAAAATCCATTTAGCTTGACAACTCGGTAGCAATGACTGGAGTTTGTGATAACCTGGAGGAAGATCAGCACCTCTGAGTTGTTCAGTTGAATTAACAAGGGGAACTTCAGACCTGGGTCAAAGATCCTTACTGGACCTCAGTTCCCAAGATATTTGGGAGAAGTGAAGCCTATTAAATTTGGTCTTGCTTGGGAGGAAAAGGAAGTTCTTACCTATCACAGGTGTTGTGGTTACTTATCTTGATTGATTATGTATCATCAAGTCAAGGTTGACTGTTAAGTGAGTACATACAGTAGTGGCCAAAATTGTGGAAACCTTTTGGGAAAAGTGTATTTTTGAGGTTTGATGGCTCATAACACCACTTTTTTGGGGAGTTTCAAGATCATCCTATTCCATTGCTGGAATGGCCTGGGAATAGCCCAGACCTTCACCTAATTGAAAACCTATGGAGCCGACTAAAAGAAACTTATTAAGTCAGAAGCGACCCAGCAATAAAACCCAGTTCATAGAAGCCATCCTTCAATCTTGGTTTCACATGGTAACAGCTGCAGAACTCAAAGACTTGGTTCACTCCATGGGAAGACGTTGTAAGGCCATCATTCATGCTAAAGGTTCCCCAACTAAGTATTAACTGACATGGTGATAATTTTTGTATATCTCCGTTTTTCTATGTGTTTCACTTTTCTTCTTTATACTGTATCTGCTATTCTCATAGCAAATCCTTCCTAAAAGTTATTGCATTACATTCTTGATTAAATTTTCTTTCCATTAATATATAATTTTATGGTACTACTCTATTCCCCCCAAAATAAGACATCCCCTGATAATAAGCCCAATCGGGCTTTTGAGCGCATGGCAATAAGTCCAAGCGCTTATTTCAGGGTTGAAAAAAATATAAGACAGGGTCTTATTTTCGGGGAAACACGGTACTCCCAAAAAAAAAAAAAAAAGGTGGTGTTATTAGCTAGTTTTAGAAAATATACTTTTCCCAAAAGGTTTCCACAATTTTGGCCACTACTGTAGATAGTCCTTCACCAGGATGGTACTCTCTCTCTCTCTCTCTCTCTGTCTGTCTCACACATACACACACATGTACACACACACGTACAAACAAACATACCCTGCCCCTGCAACTTAGTCCTTCAGGCATTCTGATGGTGCTGTTGTCCAGTCTCTTTTCTGCTGGTCATTTTCCTCCCTTTCCTTTTACTTTTTCCAGTGTTACAGGCTTCACATAGGAATTGGATCGGGGTGAAATCCAGCAGGTACTGACAGGTTCTGGAGAACTGGTAGCGGAAATTTTGAGTAGTTTAGAGAACCGGCAAATGCTACCTCTGGCTGGCCCCAGAGTGGGGTGGGAATGGAGATTTTGCAATTCCCAGGAGTAGGGAGGGAATGGGGATTTTGCAGTATCCTTCCCCTGCCACACCCACCAAGCCACACCACACCACACCCACCAAGCCATGCCTACAGAACTGGTAGTAAATAAATTTGGATTTCACCACTGAATTAAATCTTCCCATAATATGTCCAAAATACGACAGTTCGAGCTTGGTATCTTAAGTAACTATTCTGGACTGATTTGTTGGTTGTCCATCGTGTTCTCCAGACTTTTCTCCAAGCCCAGAGTCTAAAAGCATCTTTCTGCCTTGAGTTCCCAATTTTCTGAGGTTTATCTTGTGTTTGTTGGCTTGGATATTCTTCTACATCGGTCTTTACATTGCAGGGATTTTCATGGCAACTCTTTAATGAAACTTGGCAACCATCGTTGGGATTTTTTTTGTTTTGTTTTTGAAAAGGGGATAAATATCTCTTAATTAATATTGTTAACAAGAGGCTGAGCCAAGGGGATGAAACGGGTAAGAGGGCGAAGGAAGGTTGGCAAGCTGGTGAGCGACAGATCCGTCAAGAAAATTGGGGTTGTCAAAATCTTCTTTTATCCTGCTGATGGGCTGGAGGATGAAACAGGAGCTGTGGGTGGTAGAAAATCTGTTTGATTCTCGTGGGAGAAAGATGAAAAGCGAACCAGCATTTAAACTTTTCAAGGATTATAAAAAAAAAAGAAAAGAAAGGATGGCTTCAGCTGGAAGGAACATTTGGAGAGCACGTTTGGAGGATCTGCAAGGTCCAGTTTTCCATAATGGGACAAGGCTGCAACCCTGGGAATGGGGCAACTTGCCACAGCCAACTCGCCATGGCCAATTTGCTGCAGCCAACTCACCATGGCCAACTCGCTGCAGCCAGCTCATCATGGCCAACTCATCATGGCCAACTCACCATGGCCAACTTGCCACGGCCAACTCGTTGCAGCCAACTCATCATGGCCAACTCACCATGGCCAACTTGCCACGGCCAACGTGCTGCAGCCAAATCATGGCTAACTCGCTGCGGGACAATTTAACAATTCTATTTAATTATTTAAAATAAATTAAAAAAATATTTTAATTTTTCCATTCACATTTCATTCTGTTCCTCCTTTTGCATCCTTTCTTTAATGATTCCATTTCACCATTTCTATGGTATTAGTGTAACTCTTGTCCAGCAGTGAGATGTCCTGTGGCGAGATGGCCATGGCAAGTTGTTCTGCAGCAAGTTGTCCATGGCAAGTTGTCCATGATAAGTTGTCCATGGTGTGTTGTCCATGGCAGGTTGGTCATGGCGAGTTGGCCATGGCAAGTTAGCCATGGTTAGTTGACTGTGGCAAGTTAGCCATGGTGAGTTGGCCATGGCAAGTTAGCCATGATGAGTTGGCCATGGCAGGTTGGTCATGGCGAGTTGGCCATGGCAAGTTAGTTATGGCAAGTTGGCCATGGCAAGTTGGTCATGGCAAGTTGGTTGTGGCAAGTTAGCCATGGTGAGTTGGCTTTGGTGAATTGTCATAGACCCGCAACCCTCTCACTCCCTGCTTTGATTTGAGATCAATGCGTTGTCCTCCTCCTTTGAGTTCCAATAAGCCCAGGAGGGACTGGAAAATTCATTGCTAATCAGGTCCTAGACCTAGCAATATTGACAGGAGAAAAGTTTTAACCATCAGATAGATAATGACAATGTAAAATGGAAGTGATGTAGATTATAAATGATAACAATGATACAGTTTTGAGGAGAACAATGCTTTTTCTTTCTTTTTCAAATGTGTACAGGTAGTCCTCGACTTAAACCACAATTGAGCCCAAACGTTTTTTTTTGTTAAGAGAATTTTGCCTCCTTTTTACGACCTTTCGTGCCACAGCTGTTAAGTGAATAATTGCAGTGCTGAAGTTAATGACACGGCTGTTAAGTCAATCTGGCTTCCCCGTTGACTTTGCTTGTCAGAAGGTCGCAAAAAAGGAATCACATGACACACTGCAGCCGTCATAAAGATGTGTCAGTTGGCAAGCATCCAAATTTTGATCGCGTGACCCTGGGGATGCTGCAGTGGTCGTAGGTATGAAAAACGGTCGTAAGTCACTTGTTTCAGTGCCATTGTAACTTTGAACGGTCACTAAGTCAAGGAATTATCTGTATTGTCTCCTTTTTTTGAGGATTACACTGCAATTTTCGTTGCAGCCTCAGGGCGATGGGGAACCGTGCCGTCAGTTTTCAGTCTATTCACGCTACTGAATTTGAAAATCTTGATGTGTGGTTGAGTTTTCCGTGCCTGCAGGAAGTTAGCCAGGGCTTCTGTGTTTGGATTGCGTTGCAACCCTGAAAGAAAACACAGATTAATCTGTGTTTTCTTTTACGGTTGCAACACAGTCCGTAACCGTAAAAAAATTAGAGAAGATTCAAGGAAATATATAGTAGAAAGTTATTTGGTTTATTATTATTATATAAAGAGAAAAGATGGCTACATAACTAACGGACTTTTTATTAAGATGTTGGATTTGTATTATTTGGACTAAGATTTAGGGAAATGTATGGTCTAAAACAAGTGGGTTTATTATTTTTATAAGAAATGAATGATTGTAACACCACATAATTAACTGATTGGAATTAAGATGTTTATATTATGTGAGGTTTTAAATTTAAGGGGTTTAATATAGAGATGAAAGGAAAATTTGAATTTGGTTAAGATTAGAGGTTAGGATGAAGGGTTTTAAAATTGGTTTTTTTAAAAAAATAGAGAGAATAAATGCTATGGCAAAAAGGGAATATATAAATTGTAAATTTAATTGAAATGACTAAAAACTGTTTAAATCTGTGAACTGGCCAATACTCTGTTCCAGAAAAAATACATTGTATGTTTTTTTGTGTGTTTGTGTAAAAAATTAAAAAAAACTTAAAAAAAAAAGAAAACACAGATTAATCATCACCGGGCTTTTCAGCAACGGATCCAAAGACCATTATGGCAAAACTAAAATCTTTCTCTTTTTTCCCCCCTCCTTCTTCTTTTAAATATAAGATTTACTTTACAAGTAGGCCTCAATGCACAACAGTTCATTTAATCAAAGTCACATTACTGAAAAAAGTGACTTAACAACTATTTTTCACACTTACGACGATTGCAGCATTCCCCAAGGTCACGTGATCAAAAGTTGGATGCTGGGCCACTGGTTCATACTTACGATGGTCGCTGTGTCCTTGGGTCATGTGATCCCCCTTTTTGCGACCTTCTGACAAGCAAAATCAATGGGGAAGCCAGATTCACGTCACAATCCCGTTACTAATTTAACAACTGCGGTGATTTCACTTAACAACTGAGGTGAGAAAGGTTGCAAAATGGGCCAAAACTCACTTAACAAATGTCTCACTTAACAGCAGAAATGTTGGCCTCCATTGTGGTCGTAAGTTGAGGACTACCTGTATGAGCAGAGCTTGCTATATATAATGTGTTGCTGAAACTGATTGTACCTCTCTTTGTCCCCCAGTTTTGGAAGTGCTCCCCTTCGTTTGTAGACTGGCATGTGCCACTTCCTCATAAAATCCGTGAAAGCTGTAGAATTAAAAATCCTTTGCACTCTTTTAAGGACGTTATGCATTCCAATCCAAGTTTTTAATCTAGGAATACAAATCCTTTACCAGTCTTACTATTTTAAAAATCCTCCGTGCTAGGGAATTGCACAAAAGAGCCTTTGTCTTTCTTTTTTTTTTAATTAATCTAATTTATAGGTTTGAGAATTTTGAATTGGTGGATCGTAAAAGCTGATTTACATTCTGCTTTTAAGAACTTTCTGGAGCGACAGCTTAGTCTGTTAGGTATGAAATGGAATTAGGAAGAAACTCCTCGCTCTGTATAGTGTCCCATAATGCCTAGTAATGATCAGACTTCAGGTTCTTCCCTCAAAACTGGGCAATTCTTAGTTGTGCCAAAAAAAAAAAAATATATATATTTATATGCATGCAAGGTGCCCTCTTCAAAATGTGGTTGCTTCATGCATCTCTGCATGAGTCACTGTTACGAATTCTCCTTTTCCAACTAACTTCCCCTGGCAGATAGCAATTGGCTACACTTCTGTGTTGCACAGATTAGATTATTCAGACATTCCTGATTTTGAGTCAATGAAATTTCATCCCTCCAAGGGGGCTTTAGGGAGTATCTACATATAAACAAATAATTCCCTCAACACTGTCAAACTATTCACTAAGTCTGCATTATTATTACTATTAATCTTCTCATCATTCCTATCACCCATCTCCTCGCATTTATAACTGTATGACTGTAGCTTTATTGCTTGTATCCTTATATTGACTGATTTATATTGACTGTTTCCTAATATTTTTATATTAGGAATTAATAGGGATTTTTAATATTTGTATTATCTGTATTTTATCTTGGCTGTTCACCGCCCTGAGTCCTTTGGGAGTAGGGCGGTATAGAAATTTGATTAATAAATAAATAAATAAATAAATAAATATGATTTGATTACTTATTTGTACCCTATGACTACCATTAAGTGTTGTGCCTTATGATTCTTGACAAATGTATCTTTTCTTTTATGTACACTGAGAGCGTATGCACCAAAGAGAAAGCAGTATCCAATCATACTTGGCCAATGAAGAATTCTGTTCTGTACTGTTCTGTACTGTACTGTATTGTACAATTCTATTCTATTCTGTTCTGTTCTATTCTAGTCTCTCCCATTCCATTCCATTCCATTCCATTCCATTCCATTCCATTCTATTCTATTCTATATGAGACTTCTCGCAGCTTGTTTCCTTCTAGTCTAAAGGCCCACTCAGAGCCAGGAGATAATCCGTTCCTGTTCAGTATTGCCAGGATAAGAATGCTTCTTATGCACCCGGAGTTTGGTGGGACATGTGCCTTTTATCTGAACAGACCTGGCAACATGTCTGCAGAATATTGACCGAATATTCCGTATTCGCCTTTCAGCCCCAATCTAGGAGTCTTTGCAGGCAATCGCTTTCGCGACAGCTTGTTGACTGCCTGCGAAGGCTCCTGGATTAGGGCTGAAAGGCGAAAGCGGAAGCAGTATGCTCTGTCCCATAATTGGGTAGACCAGATTGCCCTGATAGACAGGTCCCACCAGAGGAAAGAACACTTAATCTCTCCCTTGGTATAGCCGACAAAGCCAGGAGAGCCTGTGGCTTAGAGGTTAATACATCTACCTAATATGTAAATAGCCTGAGTTTGAATCCCAGAAGGGTATGGCTACCTAATGAGAGCTAAATGGCTTTAACTAGATCAATACTAGTCCCACTTTATTTCTTTGTCGATAAAACATAAATTTAAAACAAGGGAAGCTCATTTGATTGACAGGGGAGTCTCTTTTTCCACAATGCTTGCTCTCTTGCCTCCTGGAGGTACCGGCTGGATTTCCTGTTTGCAATTTCCTTCAAGCAGATACCTGAGAAGCTTCTGCAAGGCAGGTTGGTCCCGAGGCTCTCTGGGTGATAGATGGGCGACTCCTTGCCCTGACCCAGAGTTCCTACCGGTTGAAGTGATTGCTTTGAGATGGCCCTGTCTTGCATGGTCGCTTTCACGTTCCCCCATTTTCTGAAATCTGTGGTTAGATTTCCAGAGGTTTGCAATGGAATATCTGTAACCGGTCAGGTTTTCAGGGCAAGTAATGCTCACTAGCAGCACCGCTTCTCTGTGTTGTTGGCGGCCAGCAGTTGAGATTAGAAACTATAAAAAAGATGTTGAGACTTTAGAAAGAGTGCAGAGAAGAGCAACAAGAATGATTACGGGGCTGGAGAGTAAAACGTATAAAGAACAGTTGCAGGAATTGGTTATGTCTAGTTTAATGAAATGAAAGTCTAAGGGAGATGTGATAGCAGTCTTCCAATATTTGAGAGGCTCCTACAAAGATGTGGGGGTCAAACTATCTAACAATACATCCAAAAGATGACAAAAAATGGAAACTAACCAAGGAGAGAGGCAACCTAGAACTAAGGAGAAATTTCCTGACGGTGAGAACAATTAATCTGCGGAACAACTTGCCTCCAGAAGTTGTGGGAGCTCCATCACTGGAGGCTTTCAAAAAGAGACTGGACAGCCACTTGTGTGAAATGCTGTAGGATCTCCTGCTCGACTGGGGGGGAGGGGGTTGGACTAGAAGACCTCCAATGTCCCTTTCAACTCTATTATTCTATGTTCTAAATTGTGAAATGGTAGTATTGCCATTTCTCCTCTCTGATCCTATGCTCATTGAATTGGACTGTGGCCTCATCTCCAAGACATTCTGCCCTTTGGCGGCCAGAGGTGGTACCTGGAATTTCATTTTAAAAGGTCTTCTGAGGGCACCTTCGTTCTGTTTCTCCAAATTCCAGATGTGTGGACTAGCACAAAAGGCTGCCTGCCTCTGACTTCTTCTGACCAGGGCCATTAAATCCCATTAAACCAGGGGTGAAATGCTACCGGTTTGCTCCGTGCCAAAAAGAGGCTTCGGAAGGTAAGTAGAACAGTGAGGGGCAGGGATCAGCTGTGCCTCGCAGTTTAGCTTCTCTGGAAAGCAGGAAATCTAAACCACGCAGCACAGCTGATTGTCGGATCGTAGCTTTTTAAACGTGCAGTGCACATTTGGTGCACATTGCACATGCGTACACAGTGTGCCCTTATCTTGCAGCGCGCATGCATGGCCAGCGAACCGGTAACAAACCGGTTCAGATTTCACCACTGCATTAAAGCCACCTTTCACAAAACAGGAAGGGGCATCCTAGCACTTGAGAGAGGATGGCACGGAGAGTTACATCTTCGAGAGTGATGAAGATTGAAATTGGAAATAAGCAGACTCTACGAAGAACAGTGTTGTGGTTGTGGTTTCCACACACGCTTATGAGCGCAATATTGTTTCCGCATGTCAAAATACCAGCCCAAATTGCAGCGTGACTTTGGTTTCACACTCCAAGCATTGGATTGTCTCTATACGTAAATGCTATTCCACCACGAGGGAACCAGAGCCATGCTTCGTGCAGAAAAGGAATAATGAAAGATATACTAACAGAATTCAAAGCATTAATACGAAGGAGCAAAGACAAGAGCTAAAACCATTCTTGCTTTCTCTGCATCCGTGCACTGCTCCACACACGTCCTTTTGTTCCTTATCCTTTCCTTTCTTTCCTGAAGATCTCATCAGTCCATTCAACCAGGGTTTGCTCAGTCTTGCCCTTTGTCTCCACCCGTTCAGTCTTCCTTCATCAATTGGCTTTACATTTCTGTCCTCACTCCTGAATGTTCATAAAGGGGCTTTCACTATCTTAATTCCTTAATTCTTTTGAAGGTTCTGCCACGTAAAATAAAATTTACTGTAAACCTTAACCAGAGGTGGGTTTCAGCAGGTTCTGAACCAGTTCTGGAGAACTGGTAGTGGAAATTTTGAGTAGTTTGGAGAACCGGTAAATACCACTTCTGACTGGCCCCGCCACCATCTATTCTCTGCCTCTCGAGTCCCGGCTGATTGGGACGAAATGGGGATTTTCCAGTAACCTTCCCCTGGAGTGGGGTGGGAATGGAGATTTTACAGTATCCTTCCCCTGCCACACCCACCAAGCCATGCCACGCCCACCAAGCCATACCCACAGAACCGATAGTAAAATTTTTTGAAACCAACCACTGATCTTAACCCAACCCACTTCACGCCATGGTTGTTGGGGAGGAAAAGAGGAAGGTGTGTTATGATCCCACCTTGAGTTATACAACATAAAAGTAGGATATAAATATTAGGATAAATAAATATCTGTGGGGTGTGAAAATACAAGAGGGAAATGAAATAGTACTACAGTGGTACCTCACTACTCACCATTAATTGGTTCCTTCCCATGTGTTTATATCTCTGTCCCGGTGATTATTCAACAGAGGCATAGAATCAAAATCACATGAGGTGTTAGTTCCACTTTATAAAGCCTTAGTAAGACCACATCTAGAGTACTGCATCCAGTTTTGGTTACCACATTACAAAAAAGACATTGAGACTTTGGAAAAAGTTCAGAGAAGAGCAGCTAAGATGATCAAAGGCCTGGTGACTAAAACATAAAAAGAACAGCTGCAGGATTTGGGTTTGGCTAGTCTAGAGAAAAGAAGGATTAGGGGTGAGATGATAGCAGTGTTCCAGTATTTGAGGGGCTGCCCCAAAGAAGAGGGGGACAATTATTTATTTTCCAAAGCAGCAGAGAGCAAGACAAGAAACAATGGAGGGGAACTAATCAAGGAGAGAAGCAACCTGGAATTGAAAAGTGAGGACAATTAACCAGTGGGACAGCTTCCCTTCAGAAGTTATGGGTGCTTTTTAGGAAGAAACTGGACAATCACTTGTCTGAAATGGTGTAGGATCTTCTGCTTGAATAGTAGGCTGGACTAGAAGACCTCCAAGGTCCCTTCCACTCTATTCTGAGTCTGATGTTCATGGAATTCAATTCAAGCCCAGTGGAATGGTTGAGAGTTCTAAGATGTTCTGAGCAAACCTGAGTTGTGCTTTGACAGTGGTGTTTTTTCCCCAGTTCCTGGAAGAGAAGCAATCTCTGATGTGTTTTAATTAATGCTCTGCCAAAATCTGGCTTTCGGTGTTCCATTCCTCATCTGTGAAAGAGACACTTTCTTCCTGCTACCAGATTCTCAATCTTTTGAGAACTTCTTTTCATTATTTTCCAGTGGTGCTTCTGAGCTTGTTTTAACGTTGTGAAGCACTGCGGCTAGCTGCAAACATCCGGGCTCTCTCCTCTTGGGAAGAAATAACACCAAAACCCCCAATTCCTTTCTAACTCTTCACTTCGTTGAAACACAAGAAGCTCAGGAACAGGGATAGAGAAAAAGCGGAGGAAATACGCTCTGTTTCATGCTTGGATAAAATACAGTAGTCCCGCTAGGAAATGTGTATCGGTGAAACCTCAGATGCTTTGAGCCTCCATTCCTAGGGAATGAAGGTAACTCCTGGACGCACGGCTGTCTTTAGAAGAACATATGACGGCCGTGGCCAGGGGGGCTTTTTATCAGGTTCGCCTGATTCGCCAGTTGCAGCCCTTTCTGGATCGCGACGCCTTGCGCACAGTCACTCACGCCCTTGTCACCTCCTGACTGGACTACTGTAATGCTCTACATGGGGCTCCCCTTGAAAAGCACCCGGAGGCTCCAACTGGTCCAGAATGCGGGTGGTTATGGGCGCAACTCGTGCATACGTGACACCCCTCCTGCGCGAGCTGCACTGGCTCCCAGTGGTCTTCCGGGTGCGATTCAAGGTGCTGGTTACCACCTTTAAAGCACTCCATGGCATTGGACCTGGGTATCTTCGAGACCGTCTTCTGCCACCAGTAGCCTCCCACCGGCCAGTCCGCTCCCACAGAGAGGGTCTCCTCAGGGTGCCATCAGCCAAATTATGTCAGCTGGCGACACCCAGGGGGAGGGCCTTCTCTGTGGGAGCCCCAGCCCTGTGGAATGAACTGCCCCCGGAAATACGTAAGATCTCCGATCTCTGTGTATTTCGCTGTGCCCTCAAAACCTTGTTGTTCTGCCAGGCCGGGCTATCAATGTAAAGATTTTAATTGGTTTTAAATATGGGATTTTAAATTTGGGGGTTTTATAATTGAGCCAATTATTTAATAATTTTAAATTATTTTTAAATTTGTCTGTCTTTGTGGTTTTAATCAGGCTGTACACCGCCCTGAGTCCTTCGGGAGAAGGGCGGTATAGAAATAAGTTAATAAAAACAAATCTCCGGTTCCTTAATGTAAAGATACTGTTGTGGCCTGTCAGCCGCCGGCCCCTCCAGCAGCCGAATCAGAGGAGGAGGAGGCGTGGGAGTCAGGGTCAGCATCCTGAGATCTCCGAGGCGGAAGAGGGAATGGAGTTGGCAGTGAGAGAGAGACAGAAGTGGAGTCTGGGCCTTCTGTCAGCCCTCAGATGGCGAGTCAACAGCCCCCAGGCCTGGAGGTGGCTGATGAGGAAGAGGAGGAACAGCTGGGTCCAGTGCCTGATGCGTGGATGTGCAGAAGGCAGGGGAGAGGAGAGCAGTGGAAATCTATGGGCTGGTCCTCGAGACGGAAGAGCTACCACTGCTATCGAAGCCCCACCCTAGCTCTGGGGAAAAAAGGCAGGGGGCGGAGATGGATAGATGTGGCAGACAACTATTCATCTTCCGGCTGGACGGCCTTGTTAGCCTACAGTGAGAGAGAAACTTTTTGCCAGGCCTGCCGGCATTCCTAATAAAGGCATCTTTTGAGTTCACTTCAGAGGGTTTGTGGTGTTTGGGGAGTTGGGTCAGAAAAGATTGTTCCCATCCTGGCCACCTGCACATTCCTCAGCTATCAGGGAGAGGATTAGCTGCCTGGTGCAGACTCAGAGAATCCATTCCTACCGTTGGAAAAAAGGCACCTGCTGAACAAACTGAGAGATGTGTTGGGTTATAAGGTGAACGTGACCCGGTTGCTGAGACTTCTGCAATCCAATTCCATGCCTTTTCAGCAAATCTTGTAAAGGGAACTCTTCTTTTGGTTGGTGTTGCCTGCCAAGCCTTTGACACTTCAGTGTTCAGCCTCGCATCCACTACTCTTCACCCACTACAGCATGCTACTCATTAGCGAGCTTACAGAAAATGTGTTGGGGGGGCAAGAGGCTGACTCTGTAAACCATTTAGAGAGGGCTGTAAAGCACAGTGAAGCGGTATATAACTCATAAGTACTATTCCTCCCTGCTTCCCTCCCTCCCTCCCTCCCTCCCTCCCTCCCTCCCTTCCTTCCTTCCTTCCTTCCTTCCTTCCTTCCCAGTGGTTAGAATGCAGTATTGCAGGCTAATTCTGCCCACTGCCAGCAGTTCGATCCTGACCGATTGGCTCAAGGTTGGCTCAGCCTTCCGTCCTTCCGAGGTAGGTAAAATGAAGACCCAGATTGTTGGGAGCAAGAGGCTGACTCTGTAAACCGCTTAGAGAGTGCTGTAAAAGCACTGTGAAGCGGCATATAAGTCTAAGTGCCATTGCTATCATGCTATTTCCGCTTCTTTATTCAATGAGAATTCTTCTTTCCTTTCCTGAGACATTCATCAAATTATGTGTGTCTTTGACCGTTGTGATGCAGTTGTGTCCAAGGCCAGGTGTTATGAGAGCCATGGTACTGCAGATGATAGTGAACCAAAGTGGCAGGGCAGAAAAGCATCACGGAAGATAAACAGAATCAACATTGAATAGACATTTTGAATCCCAGCTGGAGAAGACACACGGAGTTATTCAAAGCACGAATTCTAGCAGTGAAGCAGACTTTAAGAGTGCAAACATCATCTATCCAGACAGCTTCTTGGCCATCCTGTGTGGTTCATTTGTGGTTTGCTGTGTCTTGTGATTGCAGAAAATTGAGCTAGTTGAATTAAGTAATTTTGAGTTTCTCAGCCTTGGCCTCTGGGCTTGTCTGGGCTTCCATTCCCAGAATTCCCCAGCCAGCTGAGCAAGACATCTTAAAGTCACCACCAAGGCTGAGAAACACTAAAGTAAGTAAATAAATCATGAACAAGCTTACTATCTGAGCACAATCTTTGTTCTTTGAACTATTTGCTCCCTCAACCTAATCTCTGGCTAAAAGTCTGTAGAGATTCTCCGTCATCCAGGTCACGGTTGTCCCAAAGGTGCTTTTTCAGGAGGCAACTGGACTTTCTTGTTTTTTCTTTTGAAGACCTTCCGCTTCTCATCCGAGAAGTTTCTTCAGACTGACAGAATAGTGGGGAATGGAAGGATTTATATTCCTTGCAGACAGCTGGTCATTTGCATCCTTTTAGCGGTTCCTTGAAGCACTTGGAGGCTTATCTGTGTCCTCGGGGTCACCTGAGTGGTGCTCCTGGTATATGTAGTCTGCAATTTTTTCTATCTGGAAATCCATTCCTATTCCCACACCATTCCAAGGATGTTCATCCCAAATTGTGTAACTAAAAATCTGTAGAGATTCTCAGGTCATGGTTGTCCCATGAGCTGAATTGTCCCAAATTGTTGTCCCAAACAACCAGCTGTCTGCAAGGAATATAAATCCTTCCATTCCTCAGTATCCTATCAGAATTGAAGAAGCTTCTCGGATGAGAAGCGAAACATCTTCAAAGAATAACCAGAAAGTCAAGCTGCCTCTTGAACAAAGCACCTTTGGGACAACCATGACCTGGATGACTGAGAATCTCTACAGACTTAGCTATACAATTTGGGATGAACACCCTTGGAGTGGTGTGGGAATAAGAATGGATTTCCAGAGAGAAAAAAATTGCAGACTACAGGAACCAGGAGCACCACTCAGGTAACCCTGAGGACACAGATAAACCTCCAAGTGCTTCAAGGACCCTCTAAAAGGATGCAAATGACCAGCTCTCTGCAAGGAATATCAATCCTTCCATACCCCACCATCTTGTCAGAGCTGAAGAAGCTTCTTGGATGAGAAGCGAAACGTCCTCAAAAGAAAAAACCAGAAAGTCCAGTTGCTTCCTGAAAAAGCACCTTTGGGACTAAGGCACCAAGGCACTAAGAGCCTTTGTGGCGCAGTGGACTAAACTGCTGCTGTTAATGTAGTACTTAACTGCCAGCTGCCTGCAATTACTGCGAGTTCAATTCTCACCAGGCTCAAGGTTGACTCAGCCTTCCATCCTTTCGAGGTAGGTAAAATGAGGACCCGGTTTGTGGGTGCAATAAACTGATTTTGTATAAAATAGAACACCGCTTAGGGACCCCCGGAAAGCCCTACTAAGCAGGTATATACAAAAGTATGAAGGCTATTGCTTAACGCATTGTAAGCCACCCTGAGTCTCCGGAGCAGGATGGCATATATAAATCGAACAAACAAACAAACAAACAAACAAACAAACAAACAAACAAATAAATAAATAAATAAATAAATATCTCTGGCTATTGGAAAATGGGGGGAGGTGAGAAAGCACCCAGCTTTCTCTCCTTGGGGAAAAAAGCTAGGACAGATGTGACGAAGGATTGGCTTTATTCTGAGCATGATCTTGCTAAGGAGGATGCCTTTGATAGGGTGTCTTGAATGGGGCACTGCATATTAAAAAAATAAATAAAAATGCAAAAGTCCCTTCGAAGCCCCAAGAAGGGAAGCGCTTGGCTTTAACCTTGCAGGTTTAAAAAAAGACCCTGCATCCGAGTTATTCTGCCTGGACGCTCGTGTGAATGGACACCCCAGGGAGTAATGAGCCAATGCCAGCCTGCCTTCCTGCCTGTGCCAGGAAGGAGGGGAAAGAAGTGCCTGCAAATAAGCCGATGTCACAAGATCACGAGATTGTCTCCAGTCATTGCGGCCACCAAGCGCATTAGTCACGGAGCAGATTCTCTCTGTGGCAGAAGAAGGGTCTTTGTGTCTAAGGGACCCCCCAGGCACTTCGGAGCAGGAACTGCACATGACTTAACCTAAGGGCAGAACGGAAGAGAGAGACGGGGGGGGGGGGAGGATGTTCCTCCCTCGGGCTTTACTTGCTCTCACGCTCTCCTCTTCCTTTCCTTGTAGAAGGCCCCATCTGTGGGATGTTCCTCTTTTTATCTCCCATGCCACCAGAGATGCCCCTTCTTGCTTTCAGAGGAGCTATGTGGAGAGGATCTTCGGGTGGCATCTATTCGGGTGTCTATTCTCTCCCACCCGTTTCTTATGGCAGCCAAAGCAGTAAGTCAGAGGCTGACAGAGACTCTCCATAAATGCTTAATGAGAACCGATTAAACGACTTAAAGATCAGTTGGAGATGAGCGAGGCACAAAGGAAGAAAATGGTGAACCTTCTCCGTGTATTTGAATTTAATTTAAATCCATGTATTTATTTCCGGATCATTTATTTACAAAATTGCTTTTATAGTCTGAGTTATTATTTACACCTTGCTTTCCTCTAAAGCAGTGTTTCTCAGCTTGGAAGCTTGAAGATGGGTGGACTTTAACTCCCAGAATCCCCCAGCCAGCAGCAAGGTTGAGAAACACTGCTCTATAGAGCTCAAGGCAGTATATGTGGGGAGTGTATCATCTTCTTTTAATGACCCCATAATCCTTTGCAGAGTGGAGTCTGGGCAACTGAATGGACTTGAGTGTTTATTGGCCGGATGCCCTTTTTGTCTCCAATGCGGTGTTTTGTTTAGCAGATACATTCTCAGTGTGCCCAGAGAGAGAAATATCTGCCTCTATCTAGGATCAAACTCACAGCCTCCTGATTGTGAGGCGAGAGTTCCACCTCTAGGCCACCACACCACTCATATGTGGGAAGTGTATGTTACCTTTAATTTTATTTGGACATAACAACCCGGTGAAGTAGGCATGCCTGAAAAAATACAGGTAGTGCTCAACTTACAACAGTTCATTTAGTGATCATTCGAAGTTACATCATCACTGAAAAAAGTGGCTTAGGATCATTTTTCACACTTACGACCATTGCAGCATCCCCAGGGTCACGGGATCAAAATTCAGATGCTTGTCAAGTGACTCCTATTTAGGATGGTCGCAGTGTCCTCGGATGTAAAATTTGTTACTACCGGTTCTGTGGGCGTGGCTTGGTGGGGGGCGGGTAATATGACTGAGTGAGCGTGGGCAACTTTTTTTTTTTTTTAACTTTTAAAACCATTTTTTCTACAGCCTCTTTGGCTGAAGAGATTGTAAAAAAAATGCCTTTAAAGCCTCTGACGACCCCAGCTGACATGCCTGATCAGCAGAGGCTTTCTTTTTTTTTAAAGCCTCTGATGATCCCAGCTGACTTGCCTGATTGGCAGAGGCTTTTTTTCTCTTTAAAAACATTTTTTCTATAACCTCTTCAGCCAAAGAGGTTGTAGAACAAATGCTTTTAAAAGCCTCTGATGATCCCAGCTGAGCCATGTGATCATCAGGCTTTTTTTTTTACTTTTAAAAGCATTTTTTTGGCCAAAGAGGTTGTAGAAAAAATGCTTTTAAAAATTAAAAATAAAAGCCTCTGATGATTGTGCGGCTCAGCTGGGCAATGCGGGGGGGGGGAGCAGGTATTTTTGCTACCAGTTCTCCGAACCACCCGCCTCCATTGCTACCGGATTGGGCGATCCGGTCCGAACCGGGAACATTTCACCCCTGCTCTTCTGGCTACTACAGCCTGAGACCCATCTTCATCATAGCCCCTGGAACTCATGGCGGCCTCTCTTGTATGACGGTCGAGAAAGTCTGCAGATAGAAGTCCTTGGAGATGAAGTTCAACACACAATAAGACTGATTTATTGAACCAGAATAGAGCTGGAAGGGATCTTGGAGGACTTCTAGTCCAGCCCCCTGCTACTCAAGCAGGAGATTCTATACCATTTCAGAAAAATGACTGTCCAGTTCTTAAAAACCTCCAGCGGTGAAGCACCCACAACTTCTGAAGGCAACTTCTGTTCCACTGGTTGATTGTTCCCACTGTTAGGAAGTTTCTCTTTAATTCCAGGTTGCTTCCCTCCTTGATGACTTTCCATCCATTGTTTCTTGTCTTGCCTTCTGGTGCTTTGGAGAATAAGTTGGCCCCCTCTTCTTTGTGGCAGCCCTTCAAATACTGGAACACTCCTATCATGTCCCCCCTAGTTTTTCTTTTCTCTAGACTAGCCAAACCCAAATCCTGCAACCGTCAACTACTCGTTGGGGGGTGCAGAACCTTCCTGTTTTTCATTTTTGCTGTGCAATTTGAGAAGAAGAAAACCCTGCCGTTCCCAAGCTGGATCGAATCCATTTAATGCAGAAACGACTTTTCGAAGGCCACGGGGGAATTTATCACAAACAATAAACCACTGGAGAAATTGGTATGCATTTGAGTGTTGGCATTCAGGGTGAATTGGGAGGAGCTGTGGCATTTTCACCCGTTCTCTCCTTCAGAGGCTGCCAATCTTCTTCTCTTCCTATTGATGGGCATTTTCAACTTCTTTGCTGCATTTGCAGCCGGGCACGAAAACCACAGTAAAACATGTCTTTTGCGTGTGGATTCAGTCATGGCCTCACCCGCCATGTTAGTTAGAAGGACTTACTTCAAGACTTGTGATGATAGGCTTTAATTGTTCTTTGTCATCATAAATCTAATAAACTTCAAGATGCTATCAACGTCTTTGGTGGTTTTAATCTGCAGCCTAGCCTAAATTCAAGTATATGTTTAATTTGACTCTCCCGTCTTTTCCTGATGTTAACCAGAACTTTCAAATACTTTTGGGAGAAGGACCATAAGATTGAATCTGCAGTAGCTCTCTGAGACACCCTATTTGGATTACCATTGCCAGAGATAGGGCTTCTCGGAGAACAGCTGGGGTTTCTGCCTTAATCCAGATTATGCATTTATTTGCTGTTTGTTGATTTATTTATGGCTTTTGTGTGTGTGTGCGAAGCCGCCCCTTAAATTGGAGCTGGGAGAACCCAGCCCGGCCTTCTGGGCTTGTTATGCAGAGAGGAAGCAGTTTAGAAATAATACACCTCTTTTATTTTATATAAGAACCGTTTTGGGTTTCTGGCATCTGGTTCTACTTTGAAACTAAACAGAAAGAGGGGAAGAATTCTAAATGGCAGAGGACAAGTTTATATTTCCCCCCCCCCGCTTTTATTTCTTAAGAAATATTGTGTCTTCCTTAAAACGAAATACATTTGGTAAACTCTTTTGGCTGAATGGAGAGTATTGGAATAAAGACTTGTGGGTAGAAATGGGGACATTAATTTTGCCTCCCAAGCTGCCTCTTGTATTCAACTTCCAACTGCCTTGCGGCTTCCTTTACACCATAACCAGTAGTATCTGTGTCATTTCTATCCCTTTTTACTAATAGGGGATGAAATCCACAGTTTTTTACTATCGGTTCTGTGGGCGTGGCTTGGTGGGCGTGACAGGGAAGGATACTGCAAAATCTCCATTCCCACCCCACTCCACTCCAGGGGGAAGGATATTACAAAATCTCCATTCCCACCCCACTCCACTCCAGGGAAAGGATATTGCAAAATCTCCATTCCCACCCCACTCCAGGGGAAGGATACTGCAAAATCCCCATTCCCTCCCAACTCCTGGGGGAAGGATATTGCAAAATCTCCATTCCCATCCCACTCTGAGGCCAGCCAGAGGTGGTATTTGCCGGTTCTCCAAACTGCTCAAAATTTCCGCTACCGGTTCTCCAGAACCTGTCAGAACCTGCTGGATTTCACCCCTGCTTTTAGGTCATCATAATTGTCGCTAACTTTCCCCCTTTATTCCGGAATTGGCTTATTCGGTGGCAGATTCTCAGAAACTAGTTGAGGTGTGCAATAGAATCTACTGCCAAGATAAAACCATGACGGTTTAGGAGTTGGAAACTGAAACTTTATCAAATGATGTCTTGGATTGACTTGTGAATGCAGCAGGAATTATCAGAATCTGCTAGTTTTTAAATGCTACGTAAAATACGGTATCTTTCTGTTGAGTTAACATAACAACTTCAGAGATCAAGTCATCAAATGTGGCATTTGTGACTAGGGAACTATGGAGAAATAGAATAGAATAGAATAGAATAGAATAGAATAAGGAATGGAATGGAATAGAATAGAATAGAATAGAATAGAATAGAATAGAATAGAATAGAATAGAATAGAATAGAATAGAATAGAATAGAATAGAATAGAATAGAATAGAATAGAATAGAATAGAATAGAATTCTTTATTGGCCAAGTGTGATTGGACACACAAGGAATTTGTCTTGGTGCATACGCTCTCAGTATATAAAAAAAGAAAAGATACTTTCGTCAAGAATCATAAGGTACAACACTGAATGATAGTCATAGGGTATAAATAAGCAAACAGGAAACAATATCAATATAAATCGTAAGGATCCAAGCAGCAAAATTACAGTCATACAGTCATAAGTGGAAGGAGATGGGTGGTGGGAACGATGATGATGAACGATGAAAATTCCTGACAGTGAGAACAATTAATCAGTGGAAGACTTTCCTCCAGAAATTTTGGGTTCTCCAACACTGGAGGTTTTTAAGAAGAGACTAGACAACCATTTGCCTGAAATGGTATAGGGTCTCCAGCCTAAGCGGGGGTTGGACTAGAAGACCTCCAAGGTCCCTTCCAATCCTGTTATTCTGCTGCTCCCTGACTCCTGATGGCAATCCTTCCTTAAGGATGAGAATTGAAGGATGATTTTCCTACTAGATCTTATTTAGATGGGCTGAAATGACTGGGAAGTGATACAAATTTGTGTGTTCCACAATTTGTATCCTAGCCTCTTTTCCTAGCCTGATTTTCTGGGTCAACAAATATTTGGTCTACCTTGAGGGTTAGATTCTTATTGTGTGTGTGCGCGTGTGTGTGAGAGAGAGATCAATGTTGTGTTGCTTTAGAAGACTCATTCCAACTTGTCTGAATTCCAGAATATAAATTCAAATAGCAGAGAGATAAAAAAAATGGGACCTCTGCCTACCTTTAACGTGGAAAAATACAACAGTTTTTTAAAAAAATTATTTATTTTTGCTTTCAAAAATTAGAAGAGTATGAAAATTGCAGAAAGTTTAAAAGAGGAAGGAGGCTTTTTAAATCATAACTCTTTCAAACTCGAAGGCCATTAATTTGGTTTTTGTTTTGAAACAGAAGTTAATGAAATATGCAGAAACAATAGAGCGTGTCATGTCAAAGCTCTGTGGCAAATTTCAAATCGGTAGGTGGAAAGATTTTTATGCAGACGATTAGCAAGGAATAACGGGCCTCTCTGCTAAGTGCATTGAAGCCAAACTATTGGCGATAGAAGGGAGAAGTGAACAAGTGGAATTTCTCCTTTAAAATAAATATAATACTTAAATCAATTGGGTAGATGAGACAACCAGCATCTTGTCTGAGATTGGGAGACAGGATAAAATTGAAAATATTAGGAGAGACTTAGAAAAAGTTGCATCCCCTAATAAACATGCAGGAAAAAAAATATACTCATTTATCCTTTTTAGAGAGTGAATTTAATCCTATATTGTGATTACTACAGACTGTTTTTATACGGTTTGCTCATGAGGACTTTATATAAACAAATAAATTAATATTGTTTTGGATCTAGTGTAGACCTTACCAGAAAGAAATATTTTTCCATATAAAGATTACATTTAAAGACAGACAGTTAATAATTCTGAAACAACTCCCCAGACAGGTACGGGAACTGCAGCGAAATTACCACTTTCTAACTGCCCAGTTAAGAAAACATAAAGTGCTCTATAGATGGCTACTGCCTGAAGGATTACAATTTACGTGGGCAGATAAAAAGGTGAGGATTGACAGTCTCAGAGATGCCAGAGATTTCCTTAGTAGACATCTTAACTCCTTAGAATCGGATGTGGAGGAAGAATCAGAGAGCAAGAGTGGGGAAGAATTATTAGAGGAGGAAGAGAGCGGGGAATCAGAGCAGTTAGGTGGGAAAAAGAAAGGAAGAGGACAGGTACAGATAGAGGTAGGAGCCGAAGGACTGAGTCAGAGAGAAACGAGACAAACAAGGAAGAAACTCCAGGTAGAGGGCAAGTAGGGGTAGCAGAAGGGAGAAGGGATGGGGGAGAAGATCCGTTTGAGGCCAGTTAATATTAATGGGCTGAATGGTCCAAATAAGAGAAAAAAGATCTTTAACAAATTGGTAAAAGCAGGTCTGAACATAATATGTCTTCAGGAAGTGCATGTGAAAAGAGATCATTTACACTTATTGAATTGTACTAAATTGGGTAATTTATATACATCTTTGGCGGAAACAAAAAAAAAAGAGGCGTAGCAATTTATGTTCAAAATCAAAACTATTAAGTTCCAGACTAATCTTTGCAGATGAAGAAGGGAGATTATTAATGATCGAAGTAGAAATTTGTCACAAAAAATATTTATTGGTTTGTATCTATGCACCTAACGGGAACCAGAAAGGTTTTTTTCCAAAGTCTCTATAATAAACTGATAGAATATGATAATCCACATGTCTGTTTACTGGGGGATTTTAATGCCATTGACAATAAAGATAAAGACTATATACCTGGAAACAGGAAACAGGAAGGAGGAAAGAGAACAGTAAAGAAAGGACTGCCACCTGTTTGCCATCAAATAGTTCATTATATAACAAACTTCTCTTTATATAATAATAATTATTACAGACTTAAATTAGGTAACTGCAATCATTTGGCTCTTCATTAAAACTAAACTACCCTGTTTCCCCCAAAATAAGACATCCCGTGATAATAAGCCCAGTCGGGCTTTTGAGCACATGGCAATAAGGCCAAGCACTTATTTCAAGGTTCAAAAAAATATAAGACAGGGTCTTATTTTCAGGGAAACATGGTACTGGCTCAGTTTTGACATTACAATTAAATCACTGCTTAGGCTGGGTTTCAAAATCAATCCTGTTCTTTTCAGTACGGGCTTGTTTCTACAAAACATAGATGGGATTTTAATACAATTGTGGCTAATTAGAAATCACAGTTTCTAGATATTCATGTGGCTTGTATTTCTCCAGCAACCTGGTTATGGGGGGGAATTCATTGGTGAATCATAATTCAGGTTAAAGTAAGCTTAAAGTTGGTGGTGAAATCCAATTTTTTTTACTACCAGTTCTGTGGGCGTGGCTTGGTGGGCATGGTGTGGCTTGGTGGGTGTGGCAGGGGAAGGATACTGCAAAATCCCCATACCCTCCCCACTCCTGGGGGAAGGATATTGCAAAATCTCCATTCCCACCCCACTCCAGGGGAAGGATACTGCAAAATCCCCATTCCCTCCCCACTCCTGGGGGAAGGATATTGCAAAATCTCCATTCCCACCCCACTCGGAGGCCAGCCAGAGGTGTATTTGCCAGTTCTCTGAACTACTCAAAATTTCCGCTCCCGGTTCTCCAAACTGTTCAAAATTTCCACTACTGGTTCTCCAGAACCTGTCAGAATCTGCTGGATTTCACTCCTGGCGGTACCGCCCTAACTGGCATTTTAACAGATTTAAAGAGTTCACATTTTGAGCAAAGACCAATTTCTGGCTGTATCACCAACCTGCAGAGTGCTTATTTTTGAACTGACTTTTTTTGGAATGGCCATGCCTTTTCGTCAAATCAACGAATAACAAAAAAAAAAAAAAAAAAAAAAAAACGGGTGAGAAAGGCTGTCCTATATAAAAGTCCACCCTCATCCAATAGTTACCAGAACTGCTAGTTATGAGTTCCCAATTCCTCCTAGCCAAGAAATAACCACAAGTGAGGACAACCAGCAATTCTCAAACTGCTGCCAGGATGGGAAAAGAGGTGGTTTTAATTAGCCTGAACTGGGGAGAGGGGAAACGTTGCATTTATTGGAAACATCTGGAGGCAACTGGGCTCCTTCTTATCAAAGTCCCCGTTAATCACTTTTGAGTTAAGCAGTGGTGACTTTGGTTTTGGCAGCCCTGGATGGTAACTCCTTTTGTCTCTGGTTTATCTTAATTACGACATTCATGGTTAGGGAACCAAGCACTTAGCTTTAATTTGGCAGAAATGAAATTGAGGAGAGGGAGAGCTGTTCCAGGAGAACTCGCAGAGCCCCAAGGGCTGAGCAAAACACGGGAAGAACCAGTACATCTCTGGGAGCCTGTGCCCTAGATCCGTGATGGCGAACATATGGCATGCGTGCCACAGGTGGCACACGGAGCCATATTGGTGGGCACGTGAGATCAGCTGATTTTTGGGCCTTCTGGGCCCACCAGAGGTAGGGAAACAGGTTGTTTCCTGTCTCCGGAAGGCCTCGGGGGGGGGCGTTTTCACCCTCCCCAGGCTCCTAGAGAGGCTCGTTTGCCAACTTCCAGTGGGACTGGGAGGCCCATTTTTTGCTCTCCTCAGGCTCCAGAGCTTCTCTAGGAGCCTGGGGAGGGCAAAAACAGCCTTCCCCAGCCCCTGGAGGCCGGAAACGGATCTTTTGCCAACTTCCAGTGGGAAGCGCTCCCCCCGCTTTTGGCACGCGATGGCAAAGAGGTTAGCCATCCCTGCTCTAGATGATAGGCTCAAGATCCAGATGGATCTTGACAGACTTGAACACTATCTAACAAAATGAAATTTAATGTAGAGAAAAGTAAGGTCTTACACTTAGACAAGAAAAACCAAATGTACACATATGAACTGGGTGAAACCAGGCTTAATAGCAGTAACTGTAAGAGGGATCTTGGAGTCTTAGTGGACAAAAAAGCCAATACAATCCTAAATTGCATTAACAGAGGGATACAGTCAAGATCAAGTGAGGTACTAATACCACTCTATAAAGCCATAATAAGACCACACCGAGAATACTACATCCAGTTTTGGTCATCACACTATAAAAAGATGTGCAGCCTCTGGAAAAAGTGCAGAGAGCAACCAGGATGATGAGGGGACTGGAGGCTAAAACATATGATGAACGGTTGCAGGAACTGGGCATGGCTAGTCTAGTGAAGAGAAGGACCAGGGGAGACAGGACAGCAGTCTTCCAATATTTGAGGGGCTGCCACAGAGAGGAGGGGGTCAACCTGTTTTCCAGAGCACCTGAAGGCCAGACAAGGAATCATGGATGGAAACTGAACAAGGAGAGATTCAATCTGGAATTAAGGAGAAATTTTCTGACAGTGAGAGCAATCAACCCATGGAACAGAAGTTGCCTTCAGAAGTTGTGGGAGTTTGATCAATGGAGGCTTTCAAGAAGAGATTGGACAGCTATCAGTCAGAAATGGTATTGGGTCTCCTGCTTGAGCTGGGTTTAGACTAGACTAGACTAGACTAGACTAGACTAGACTAGACTAGACTAGACTAGACTAGAATAGAATAGAATAGAATAGAATAGAATAGAATAGAATAGAATAGAATAGAATGTTTTATTGGCCAGGTGTGATTGGACACACAAGGAATTTGTCTTGGTGCATATGCTCTCAATGTACATAAAAGAAAATATACGTTCATCAAGAATCATAAGGTACAACACTTAATAATAGTCATAGAAAATAAATAAGCAATCAGGAAACAATATCAATATAAATCGTAAGGATACAGTAACAGTTACAGTCATAGAGTCATAAGTGGGAGGAGATGGGTGATAGGAACAATGAGAAGACTAATAGTAATGCAGACTTAGTGAATAGTTTGACAGTGATGAGGGAATTATTTGTTTAGCAGAGTGATGGCATTTGGGAAAAAACTGTCCTTGTGTCTAATTGTTCTGGAGTGCAGTGCTCTATAGTGTCGTTTTGACGGTAGGAGTTGAAACAGTTTATGTCCAGGATGTGAGGGGTGTGTAAATATTTTCACAGCCCTCTTTTTGACTCATGCAGTATACAGGTCCTCAATGGAAGGCAGGTTGGTAGCCATTGTTTTTTCTGCGGTTTTAATTATCCTCTGAAGTCTGTGTCTGTCTTGTTGGGTTGCAGAGCCAAACCAAACAGTTATAGGGGTGCAGATGACAGACTCAATAGTTCCTCTGTAGAACTGGATCAGCAGCTCCTTTGGCAGTTTGAGCTTTCTGAGTTGGTTCAGAAATAACATTTTTTGATGATGTTTTTGATGTTGGATGTCCATTTTAGATCTTGCGATATGGTAGAACCTAGAAATTTGAAGGTCTCTACTGTTGATATTGTGTTGTCTAGTATTGTGAGAGGTGGAAGTATGGAAGGGTTTCTCCTAAAGTCTACGGTTTTGAGTTTGTTCAGTTCCAGATTGTTCCGGTCACACCACGAGTCCCTTTGAACTCTGTTATTCTGTTCAGTTCTATTCTGTTCTGTTCTATTTTCTATTCTATTCTATTCTATTCTATTCTATTCTATTCTATTCTATTCTATTCTATTCTATTCTATTCGACTCGACTCGACTCGACTCGACTCGACTCGACTCGACTCGACTCGACTTCACCCATGTAGTTGGGCTGTATTGCTATTATCCTTCTCATCTTTCCTATTACTTTCTCCTAGTGGTATCTTATGATTCTATTACTTTGTTGTTTGTTGTTTGTATGTACACTGAAAATTATGCACCGGAGACAAATTCCTTGTGTGTCTTGGCCAACAAAAATATTATATTGTAACGCTAACAACCTAAAATAATGGCAGGGATTCCTCTGTGCTTCTAGTCTAGCTACACTGCCTTCAGTGGGTTGCTGGATGGAAGTGGGCACAGGCTGGGCAGTTGTGGAAGAGAAGCAGATCACTTGATTTGTGAGTTTCTCAGAAACTTTTCCCCAACTGATAACGACCACATACAGTGGATCAGACTGGCCGATGCAAAGAAAGAATGACTGATTCCAAGCCATCCCGTGCTGTTCTTTATTTCAATCGAGAAGGTGGTATGGAACTTCTTGGCGGAATCTTTGTTTGCTTATTAAATTTATGTGCCACCCATCTCGTCAGAGCTGTTGTGGCCTGCCAGCTGCCAGCAGAGCTGGTGGCAGCCTCAGACAGTGAAGAGGTTAGGGTGGAACATGGGCCAGTTCTGGAGTCTGGGGAAGGCTCTGACGAGGGCTCTGCGTCGGAGGCAGAGATGGGGCCAAGGCCGTCCGACAGTTATCAGCTGCCTTCAGAGTCGGACATCAGTGGGGCTGAAGAACAGCTGAAGCCTGTTCCCGATGTGCGCATGCTCAGAGCTGCCAGAAGAAGGGAACAGCTAAGGAACAGGGGCCGACTCAGGAGTAAAGGCACAGGTGGATAGTGAATGGCCCCTCTGGTTGCGAACCGGTAGTAAAGGTAAGTAGAACCCACCCCTTGGTCGTAAGTGTGAAAAATGGTCAGAAGTCACTTTTTTCAGTGCCGTTGTAACTTTGAACAGTCACTAAATGAACTGTTGTAAGTTGAGGACTACCTGTACTGTAAGGGATGGGAGTTGTAGTCCAAAAATATTTCAATAGCCCTCTGTTGAAACAGACAGTTTTGAATTTTTTTTCCATCCACATATGTATAGATGCCTTTGAATAAAGATCTTTCAGTCTTCTGTGTTTGTTTATTTTTCTTTTAAATGGGTCAAACTCCCAGCATCTTGGAGTTGTGATTCTGCCCAATTTATTTGGTGGTCTAAACTGGAGAACCCGGGATGGGGGGAGGGAATTCTGGTACATTCTTCAACCTCAACTTAACCAATGCAGTCCTTTTGCTTTCAAAAGATTGTGAAAGAAAGGAAGGAAGGAAGGAAGGAAGGAAAGAAAGAAAGAAAGAAAGAAAGAAAGAAAGAAAGAAAGAAAGAAAGAAAGAAAGAAAGAAAGAAAGAAAAAGAGGGTGAGGAAGAAAGAAAGAAAGAAAAAGAGGGAAAGAAAGAAAGAAAGAGAGGGAGAAAAAGAAAGAGGGAAAGAAAGAAAGAAAGAAAAAGAGGGTGAGGAAGAAAGAAAGAACAAGAGGGAGAGAAAGAAAGAAAGAAAAGAAAAAGAGGGAGAGAAAGAAAGAGAAAGAAAAAGAGGGAGAAAAAGAAAGAAAGAAAAGGAGAGGAAGAAAGAAAGAAAAAAGGGAGAAAAAAGAAAGAGGGAGAGAAAGAAAGAAAGAAAGAAAAGGAGAGAAAGAAAGGAGAGAAAGAAAAAAGAAAGGGAGAGAAAGAGGGAGGAAGGGAAAAGAAAGAAAGAAAAAGAAAAGAAAAAGAGGGAGAGAGAGAGAAAGAAAAAGAAAGAAAGAAAAAAGAAAAAGAAAGGGAGGGAGGGAGGGAGGGAGAGAAAGGAAAGAAAGAGAGAAAGTAAGAGAAAAAGAAAGAAAAAAAATAAATTGTTTTAAACTACCTCTGCTTTGCTGGCACATGCAAGTTTATCAACAGGTTTAAAATATTCTCCAGCGCCTGGTGGGTGTTCAGTGCAAACATTTTCTGCAAGCAGTTATGTGTGTGTGGTGTTTGTTTCTGTGTGTGTATGTGTTTAAAAAAAGCACATGCCTGACTGTTTATTTTCCTCTTGTGTGGCAAGGAAATGCTTCATGCAGTCTTTAGGGAGGAGAAAGGTCTCCTCAACGGGTGTTATGTGGCAAGTTCTAAATTTGAGAAAAAGAAACAGCAGCCATTTTATTACCGTTTCTAACTTTTTGGCCAGTTAATGACAAGTTGCGCAACTCCCAGCCACACCTGTAGGATGAAGTGTGATCTCGCAAAAACACAAGATGGCCCTTCTATGTTCTCCGAAGGATGACAAAGTCATTTTTTCTTCCTTGCTACCTTCAGTGCTTCTGTTCTGCCCCAGCTATGGATCCCAAAGAACACAGCACACACAAACTCTGAACAAAACCTAGTTTACTCAAATAACACAGTTTTAGCAAATGCCGGCTGTTAATAAGCGTTCTTAACAGCCTGCCAGAATTCCACAGATAAGATAGTCAGAGTCTTACTGGAGTTGGCAGAAAACCCAGAAGCAAGGTTGCAGAGACATCCCAACACGATGGTTGGCGAACTAAAGTTGTTTCCTGCAGCTTGTTACCAGCTGCGTTCTTTCTTAAGTAGGCTAAGGGAGTGGCCAAGTAGCCCCAAGCCTTACTCTCGAGGAGACCTCCTCCTGAGGAACCACTCCTGCCTTTTGGCAGCTCTGCGTGCCCGTGCATTGAGAAGAGGCTCCTCCTCTTCATCCTCTTCACTTAAAGGAGCCTCTGGAGGTTCTGAAGGCCCTGACTGAATCCCTGCCTCTGTCACCACATCTTCTTCAGCCTCCTCGCTGTCCGACTCGAGCGCCGGCTGCACAGGCTGCTGGCGCAGCACCACACCAGCCTCCTCGTCATCAGGATCAGCAACAATCCGCATAGGCCGCTGGCGGGCCACAACAGCTTCTGGATAGTTTAAAGAATTTAACTGCAGTCGCTTCACATTAATAGTCATGAATCATCTTCCAAAATCTGGAAATTCTGTCCACCAAATCTGAGCTGCGTGCATTTCAGTTCCGAGACCAGATCGCATTACGGGCCCTTCTGAATTCCTACAGCGCCACTCATTTTCAAGACATTTTGAATACCAAAGATTTCCCTGACTAAACGACAGGTAGTTCTTGACTCATGACCACAACTGAGCCCAAAATGTAGGTTGCTAAGTGAGAAATGTGTTAAGGGAGTTTTGCCCCATTTTACGACTTTTCTTGCCAAGGTTTTTAAGTGAACCGCTGCAGTTGTTAAATGAGTAACACGGTTGTTAAGCGAATCTGGCTTCCTCATTGACTTTGCTTGTCAGAAGGTTGCAAAAAAACGGATCACGTAACCCCTGGGACGCTGCAACCGTCATAAATATGGGTCAGTGGCCAAGCCTCTGAATTTGGATCACGTGACCCTGGGGATGCTACAATGGTCATAAAGTATGAAAAACGGTCGTAAGTCACTTTTTTCACTGCTGTTGTTAACTTCAAACGGTCACTAAGCAAACTGTTATAAGTTGAGGATTGCCTGTATTTCTTTTAATTGCAAACTCAACTTTGCACTGTTTGAACTTCCTTAGAGGCTCGTTTTGCCAGTTTTACATTTTGCCCTTGGTTTAATTATAAGTCAGACAGGAACTGAGGTGGTATTTTAATAAAGAGCCTGTCAGGGCAAGGAGCAGGGGTGGGCTGCTGGGGGTTCGCAGGGGTTCGGAAGAACCTCTAGCTAAGATTCTGTGCAGTTCTGAGAACCCCCAAATCCTACTCCTGGCTGGCCCTGCCCCACCCCTCCCAGGAGTCCCCACGGGGCCCGTTTTGGATGCAGGTAAGTGCAGGGCATATGCAGAGGCTCGGGGAGGGCAAAAAACGGGCCTACCGGAAGTTCAGGAACGTTTCTGGCCTCCAGAGGGCCTCCGGAGCCTGGGGAGGCTGTTTTCGCCCTCCTGGAGGCTCAAGAAAAGCCTTGGGAGCCTGGGGAGGGCAAAAAATGCCCCTCCATTGTGGTTCAGGAGGCTGACTAGGCCACGCCCACCATGGCCACGCCCACCCAGCAACCGGGCAGAGAACCCCTTGCTCCACCCCTGATGGAGGTTCAGAAAGTCATTTGTCTCCAGGCCAGCCTCCTGAGAAAAAAAAAAGGCCATTACCTGCAAACAGTTGGGGAAGAATGAGAATTATGCAACATGCTGATTTATGGAAATTGGACCCGAAAAATATAACTTGGCTTATGCAGCATGACATGAAATTTCTTGGGGAAATATACAATTGGGCCTGGTAATTATATTCTTGCTACCCGTACAGCTGGATGGCCTTCCAGCTTCTGTGATACAGAACAACCATAGAAACAAGTTCAAGATTTTAACAGCCAAATGTTTTGATCCTCGGATTTTGTGAATCATTCTTTTATGATTTGAAACTTGCTCTTTGGTCATTATTTTGTTTTGCTCGGTTACGCTGTTTTACAAGGGCCAGTGGTTCTTACATCACCTTCCTAACCCAGTCTTTGACTTAACAACAGTTTGTTTAGTGACCATTCAAAGTTACAACAGCCCTGAAAAAAGTGACTTACAATACGATCATTTTTTCACTCTTACAACCATTGTAGCATCCTCATTAGTCACATGATCAAAATTCAGTCTCTTGGAAATTGACTCTTATTTATGACGATTGCAATATCCCGGGGTCATGTGATCACTTTTTTGCAACCTTCTGACAATCAGATTCACTTAACAACCATTTTACTAATTTAACATCTGCAGTGATTCACTTAACAAGAAATGCGGCAAAAAATGTCATAAAATGGGGCAAAATTCTCTTAGCAACAGAAATTTTGGACTCAACTGTAGTCATAAGTCAACGGCTACCTGTACTCTTCTTTAATGCAGAGACCCCCCCCAAGCTTTTGGGCACCAGGGACCGGGGGGCCCTGGTTTCACATGCTGCCTCCATCCCATGGATGTGTTCTGCCCCAGGTCCGGATTTCCAAGGATATTGACACACACCAACAGTCCTTATCAAATTTATTAAGTAGCAAGAATAAACAAGACCGGCAAAGGTTGGCAACCAGCCCAGAAAACAAGATACTATAAACCAAAATACTCTGATAATAAATACGAGTTGTTTCCAGCAAGAAAGCACTAGCTGTGTGCGGCTTAAATAGGCTAAGGGAGTGGACAATTATCCTCAAGCCCTACTCTCGAGTAGACCTCCTCCTCCTGAGTAGCCACTCCTGCCTCTTGGCAGCCCTGCATGCTCGAGCATTGAGAAGAGGCTCCTCCACTTCGCTCTCTCCACTTGAAGGAACCTCTGGAGGTTCTGAAGGCCCTGGCTGAGTCTCTGTCTCTGGCACCACATCCTTTTCAGCCTCCTTGCTGTCCGACACGAGCGCTGGCTGCGCAGGCTGCTGGCGCGACACCACACCAGCCTCCTCTTCGTCGGGATTAGCCACGATCCGCGCAGGCCGCTGGCGGAACACAATAGGATGGGGCTTTATTTGTTTGCATGGCCCGGTTTCTGACATGTTGCGGACCAGAGATTGGTGACCCCTGCTATAATGGCCTTCAATGAAAACTCACAAAGGCCAAAGTATTTAATAGGTTATAAGTCTATGCTTGTAAAAAAGCTGATTTTCTTAGTCACGGGTAATGCGTAGAAATTCCTTGTAGGATGGTTGGAAGGACAGTAAAAAATCAGAGTGGCCACTAACATAAATGATCTTGTTAGCGAAGCTTAGCAAATTTTTTTTTTAACAGATTGACAGAGTTGGAAGGGACCTTGTAGGTCATCTAGTCCAATCCCCCACCCAAGCAGGGGACTCTACACCATTTCTGACAGATGGCAGTCCAGTCTCTTCTTGAAAGCCTCCAGTGATGAAGCTCCCACAACTTTCAAAGGCAACTTCTGTTCCACGGGTTGATTGTTCTCACTGTCAGGAAATTCCTCCTTATTTCCAGGTTGAATCTCTCCTTGCTCAGTTTCCATCCATTATTCCTTGTCTCCAGCCTCCTAATCATCTTTGAATTCCAGAAAAATCTTGCAGTTGAATGCAGCACCTGTTCTTTGCGGGTGCTTCATTTCATTCTTCCTCGTTTTTTTTTCCAGTCCCCTTCAATGTTGCATAGTCACTGAGTATGCTAAAATACGCGAAGACAAGCTCTGTTCATACAGACTTATCTAGGTTTTTAAAACATGTGTTGCTGTATCGAGAATTCTGAAATTAAAACCAACCCGTGAACATTACAAATGGGTAGCAACTCCATTGAAAAAATCTTTGCTTATATAACAGCAGCCGTTGGAATGGCCTTATTTGAGAAAGATGACCTTAGATTTGAATGAAAAGCCTCTTTAAAATTAGTGTTTGTTTTTAATTCGGCTCCTTGTCTCAGCCAAGCCCAGCCCGCTTCTTTCATTTGCAAGTTGACTTTAAAATTAAGCAGTGTTCCGGATCAGGGAATTCAGCGTTGAACAAGGTAGCAAGTTCCTAACGGTACAATTTGCTCTTTGTGAAACACAACTTTTATGAACGAACCTGCTGTTCCTCCATCTCTTGACTGAACTCCTGCGGGAAAATTATCCAGATCCCAAATTGCTGCAGTGTAAACAGAGGCACAAGCCGTTAGCTTCCCTTAAATAAATCCCCTTGATATATAAATATATATATATATATATATATATGGCCCTGTTATTCTTTGGCTGTTTTTTTCCATGCATCTTGTTTATAGCTGTTAAAAAATAATTCAGAGTGAGAGAAAACGGTTGTCCGGCGGATTTTGAAAGTGGCTGGGGAAAACCCTGTGAAGGGAACTGGATCTGTTCTCTTGCTCCTAGATTGATCGCTATTTTGTTCCAGATGAACCATAAAATGTCTTTTTCCTTTTTTTTTGTATTAATATTAGAGTGGAAGCATTGAAAACAGATACAGATACAGATTAACAGAGTTGATCTTGTAGGTCATCAAGTCCAATCTCCCGCCCAAGCAGATCCTACACAATTTTTGACATATAGCAGTCCAGTCTCTTCTTGAAAGCTTCCAGTGATGAAGTTCTCACAACTTCTGAAGGCAACTTCTGTTCCATGGGTTGATTGTTCTCACTGTCAAGAAATTTCTCATTTCCAGGTTAAATCTCTCCTTGCTCAGTTGCCATCCATTATTCCTTGTCTGGCCTTCAGGTGCTTTGGAAAATAGCTTGATCACATCCTCTCTGTGGCAGCCCCTCAAGTATTGGAAGAGGCTATCCTGTCTCCCCTGGTCCTTCTCTTCACTAGACTAGCCAGGCCCAGTTCCTGCAAACGTTCATCGTGTGTTTTACCCTTCAGTCTCCTCATCATCCTGGTTGCTCTTCTCTGCACTCTTTCTAGAGTCTCAGCATCGTTTTTGTAGTGTGGTGACCAAAATAGGGGACAAATGATAAATACTCCTGGCTGTGCCATAGATTCTGACAGTTGCAGAAGACTTTGGGGCTCCCTTTTCTGTAGTTTCTTGGCTTAGTACCTGAACAGAATTCTGCAAATCAACAAAACAAAATCTTTTTATTTCACATAAATAAAATAGAAACATAACTGCAGCATTGAGGCCATCAAGGCACACAATGAGTTTTGTAGACAATATCACCAGATTTTGCCACATTCAAGGAAATATACTGTACTACTTCGATAAAAGTAAAGGTAAAAGTTCCCCTCGCACATATTGCTAGTCATTCCCGACTCTAGGGGACGGTGCTCATCTCCATTTCAAAGCCGAAGAGCCAGCGCTGTCCGAAGACGTCTCCGTGCTCATGTAGTTGGCATGACTCAACTCCAAAGGCACAAGGAACACCAAAGCTGGTCCCTATTTTTCTACTGGCATTTTTTATGTGCTTTCAAACTACTAGGTTGGCAGAAGCTGGGACAAGTAACGGGAGCTCACCCCGTTACGTGGCATTAGGGATTCGAACCGATGAACTGCCGACCTTTTGATCAACAAGCTCAGCATCTTAGCCACTAAGCCACTGCATCCCTCACTACTTGGATAGGCCCACCTAAAATAACTTTGCCAAATAGGGAGTTTACCATGTGAACCCTTGTGTCCTCATTGAAGGCACAACTTGGGCCAGAAGTTCAGTGGGTCCTTCCAATGTAGATCCAGCTGTAGTTGGGAGGAAACTCTTCTATTTGCCTCCAGAACAGATGTTGGGAGGACATTTCAATGGGGTGGCCTTTCTTTTGCCATGCTTTGTCCTTCTAAAACCTTGGCAAAATGGAGTCATCTCTGTAGAATCACAGGGTTGGAAGGGATCTTGAAGGTCTTCTAGATGAACCCCCTGCCCAAGGCCGGAGTTCCTATACCTTCTGAGAAAAATGGTTGTCCAAACTTACATTGAAAGCCTCCGCAATGGAACACCCATAAGTCTGTGAGGAAAGATGTTCCTTTGCTTAGTCATTCTCACTGTCAGGAAAATTCTCCTTATTTCCAGATTGGATCTCCCTCTGATGAGCTTCCACTCATTACTGCTTGTCCTATCCTCGGGGGGGGGGGGATAGGAGAATGTTCCCCAGGATAGAGGCTATTCCATCTCTGTGGAGAATAAATCAACCGTCTCTTCCATGTGGCAGCCCTTCAATTATTGGAAGGCGTCTATCATGTCACCCCTCAGTCTTCTCTCCATCAAGCTAAGCATACCTGTTCCCTTAACCATTTCTTGTACAATGTATTCTGCAGACCCTATATCATTTTAGTTGCTCTTCTCTTAATACTCTTTCTAGGGTCTCCTCATCTTTCTTGTGTTGTTGTGACCAGAATTGAATGCAATATCCCAAATGTTGCCTTACCAGTGTGGAATAGAGTGGTACTATCCTATGACAGGCCTTTGAACTCTGGTGCTGGAGAAGACTCCTGCGAGTCCCTTGGACTGCAAGGCGATCCAACTGGTCAGTCCTAGAGGAGATCAACCCTGACGGCTCTTTAGAAGGCCAGATCCTGAAGAGGAAACTCAAATCCTTTGGCCACCTAATGAGAAGGAAGGACTCCCTGGAGAAGAGCCTAATGCTGGGAACGATGGAGGGCAAAAGAAGAAGGAGACGATAGAGAACGAGGCGGCTGGATGGAATCACTGAAGCAGTCGGCATGAGCTTAAATGGACTCCAGAGGATAGTAGAGGACAGGAAAGCCTGGAGGAATGTTGTCCATGGGGTTGCGATGGGTCGGACACGACTTCGCAACTAACAACAAAATCCCAATGTCAGCATTCCAGAACAACCCAACTCCAATCAAAAACTCCGAGACAGGCATTTTCTCAAAGTTTCCATTTATTTTTTGTAGGTATACTGGCACATCTAGGAAAACCTGAATCTGAGAGTTCCAGGTTTTCCCTCAATAAATCAAAATCCCAAATCCAGCCCCCTGCACTCATCAGTCCATCACATGGCCCAATCACCATCCGTCCCAACTTGAGCCATCACTGCAACCAGTCCTCCTCCAGATGCAGGAACACCATGACCTTGACCGAAGGGAAGAATGCTATTATGTCTAACTACAAACCCTCTATTAGATCCACCCCTCCTATTTTCCCTAGCGCAAGAAGGTGGCAGCGTGGAAGCTTCCGGTGTTAATATGGCTTCCAAAGCTGAAACCCATGACATTAATGCTATCGCTCTGTTGATGCAACCCAGGAGTGAGTTGACTATTTTGACCGCAGCAGCACACTGCTGGCTCAGATTCAAGCGGTGGTCCACCAGGACACCTAAATAAATAAATAAATAACTTTACTGTCATTGTACGTGTATACACAGTATACCCGTACAACGAAATTCAGTTAACACCCAAAGACCAGGTCCAACACACATAACAATCCCCAAACACATTCCCACCCACCACAAATTCCCCACCCCTAAACCACCCAAACATCCACACAACAGACCAAGTAATACTCTTCCAACAGCTCACTGATGGTGGCCCTTTAGTTCATTGTTGAGTGCAATTATAGCTCTGGGATAAAAGCTATTCAGAAAACGTGTGGTCCGAGTTTTAATTGTTCTGTCTCTTCTGCCAGAAGGCAACAGTCCAAAAAGATTGTAAGCAGGATGGGAAGAGTCTCTGAGAATGTTATGCAACTTCCTCAAACAGAGAGATTCGAAGATGTCATCCAGGGCTGATAGCTGGAGCCCGATGATATTCTGGGCAGTTTTAATGATTCTCAGTAGAGCTTTTTTGACCGCTACAGAGCTGCTCCCATACCATGCAAGAATGCCGTATGTCAGGACACTCTCAATGGTGCTGCGATAGATAGACCTAGATCTTTGAGGTGCCTATTAATTGACAGACAACCCCCCCCGACTGTAATTTGGGGTGTGTTAGTTAATGGGGTGAAGCTGGGAGGGGATCACAGCAGAACGGAGTCATAACATCTCAGAGCTATAGCCAACACTTCAATGTTTTGCAAGGATTCTGAATAAATAAATAGCCTAAAAGGATCCATGGTTCCTGGTGTAATTTTAGAACTGCTTCCCCCAGGAATGCCCAGAATAAATAGGTGATATTTGTAAGGCCGTTTCTCTGTTCAAAGCAAGGGCTGCCAAAGCTTTTTCTGTACTAACTGTGTCAATAAATTGAGTGGGAAGATGGCATGGAACACATTGGGAAGGCAGTCAAGAGCTGGTAGAAGATGGGTTGCAATTGGCATAAACATGGCATACTTCAGCCATCCTTCTATGCCAGTGATGTTTATGTATTTATTTGGAGCAGTGTTTCTCAACCTCAGCATCGTGGAGAAGTGTGGACTTCAAACCCTAGAATTCCCCAGCCAGCACGGCTGACACATCTTCAAGTTGCTGAGGTTGAAAAATAATGATATTATAGAGCATTTTTATGCCCAGATCAAATTGTATGATTTTGGGCAACGCAACAAAAATCATCAACCATGCACAATGCTGCAGAAAACAATATATAGCACTAAAAATGAACAAAAACACTAAAGTGGCTAGCAAAATTAGGATATATTAGAACAGGGGTCTCCAACCTTGGCAACTTTAAGACTTGTGGATTTCAACTCCCAGAATTCCTCAGCCAGCTTTGCTGGCTGAGGAATTCTGGGAGTTGAAGTCCACAAGTCTTAAAGTTGCCAAGGTTGGAGACCCCTGTATTAGAACTCATCTGATTGGAAACCAACATAGTATCCCCAGGAAGGAGGGAAAATTGTCCAGCATCCACTCTCTTTGAATTGAAATAAGGCAGGGGTGGGCAAATGTGACTCTTTTACAACCTGTGGACTTCAACTCCCGGAATTCCTGAGACAGCTTGGCTATCTCAGGAATTCTGGGAGTTGAAGTCCACAGGTTGTAAAAGAGCCACATTTGCCCACCCCTGAAATAGGGTGTTATGTAATGCAACAGGTTCAGTTTCCTTTCCACCTTGTCAGAGGAACAGAGGAAGTGAAGCCAACAACAGAAGGATCTGGGTGGGAGTCACTTCTTGGCCATTAGATGAGCCGTGATGGCGCAGTGGTTGGAAGGCCGTATTGCAGGCTGACTCTGCCTACTGCCAGGAGTTTGATCCTGACCAGCTCAGGGTTGACTCAGCCCTCCATCCTTCCGAGGTCAGTAAAATGAGGACCCAGATGGTTGGGGACAATAGACTGACTCTGTAAACCACTTAGAGGGCTGCAAAGCACTGTGAAGCAGTGTATAAGTCTAAGTTCTACTGCCATGTTCCTTCCTTCCTTCCTTCCTTCCTTCCTTCCTTCCTTCCTTCCTTCCTTCCTTCCCCTTCCTCCCTCCCTCCCTCCCTCCCTCCCTCCCTTCTATGCTGTGCAGTGGTTAGAATGCAGTATTGCAATCTAATCCATCTCGCTGCCAGGAGTTCGATTCTGACCAACTCAAGGTTGACTCAGCCTCCCATCCTTCCAAGGTGTGTAAAATGAAAACAAAGATTGTTGGTGGCAAGAGGCTGACTCTGTAACCCGCTTAGAGAGGGCTGTAAAGCACTGTGAAGCGGTATGTAAGCCTAAATGCTATTGCTATTATGGTAGCTGTGGATCCACCTATAAAGTGATGGCAGATTAGAGTTAGACAACAAAGAAGGGGGGCACTTTTCGATTACTTTTAATTTTTGTTGGAGGAAAATAATGAAGGAGTGTTGGGAAAAAAGGGATAGCAGGATAGATTTTGCTCCCTGTCCTGTCTGTCCATGTGTCTTAAATGTCTCTCACAATCACAAACATACATGCTCATAAAACAATTTATAGAAATTGGCTAGGATGCAAATTCAATCCTGGCCACAGTGGAATTTAATTATGGCTGTGGAATCAAAGTGATCCTTTTAGGTTGTGACGGGGATGTAGGATCTACACCCAAGGTTTTGGAGGTAGCTATGCTCTGTTCATGAGCTTGTCATAGAAGTAGGGAAGTAATTCAGATTCTGTACAACCTTCAGATTGTATGAAACTTTGATGACATTCAAGCACATTCCCATATTCAAAATCAAGTGAGCGTACAGTAGAATTATCCAGTAAAGATGTACTTATTGTTGATGATTTTAAACCCAAGGTATCATCACTATTTTAAATGCACATTCTATTCTATTCTATTCTATTCTATTCTATTCTATTCTATTCTATTCTATTCTATTCTATTCTATTCTATTCTATTCTATTCTATTCCATTCCATTCCATTCCATTCCATTCCACTCCACTCCACTCCACTCCACTCCACTCTCCACTCCACTCCATGCCACTATTCCATTGCATTGCATTCTATTCTATTCTATTCTATTCTATTCTATTCTATTCTATTCTATTCCATTCCATTCCACTCCATTCCACTCCACTCTCCACTCCCCACTCCACTCCATGCCACTATTCCATTCCATGCCACGCCACTATTCTGTTGCATTGCATTGCATTGCATTGCATTGCATTGCATTGCATTCTATTCTGTTCTATGCTATTCTATTCCATTCCATTCCATTCCATTCCATTCCACTCCACTCCACTCCACTCCACTCCACTCCACTCCACTCCACTCTCCACTCCACTCCATGCCACTATTCCATTCCATGCCATGCCACTATTCCATTGCATTGCATTCTATTCTATTCTATTCTATTCTATTCTATTCTATTCTATTCTATTCTATTCTATTCTATTCTATTCTATTCTATTCTATTCTATTCCATTCCATTCCATTCCATTCCATTCCATTCCATTCCACTCCACTCCACTCCACTCCACTCCACTCCACTCCACTCCACAGTACCCCTGCCCTCCTTCCCTCCCACCCACCTATCTTTCACCACTGCATATGGGGAAGAGAATGAGCCATGGGAAACACTGCTGTTCCTGTTTTGGCAACATCTGGGACTGTGGGAACACTGTTTTCTATAGCTCCTACTTGATCTAGATGCTAATCATGTATATGGTTTTCTTGACATTCAAGGCTTAATGGGAGCCATATTGCAGCACCCTCTGAAATCTTCCCGATAAGGGGGGAACACTGGGGAGGCCCATCATGGGGCACTGCAAGAAAATCAGCCTGTGGTGTGGGAAGAATTGGGGGGAGGCTCTCTCAGTTACCAAGATCTTCCATTCCAAGTTCCATGTTGTTGGTAATTCTTTTAGTTCCAGCATGGACTGAGTCATGCTGGCTGAAACACCCTCAATTACTCCATTAAGGTTCAGTCCAGACACAGGGAAATCTTGATTTAATAGACACAACAGGGGAATAAGTTCTATTCTTAAATTAAGTTACAAATTGGTATCATTTCTATTAATGGCATCATTTGTGCAATGCCAGTATGTAAATGATGCAAATCACTGCAAATAAGGTAAATTGCATGTTAACATTCCTTTTGCATGTTAAAATATGCTGTCTCAAATACTTCAGTGGCATTAGACATGGTTAAAAGTCTGTAGAGATTCTCAACCATCCAGGTCATGGTTGTCCCAAAGGTGTTTTTTCAGGAGGCAACTGGACTTTCTTGCTTTTCTTCTTTGAAGACGTTTTGCTTCTCATCCAAGAAGCTTCTTCAGCTCTGACAGTGAAGATAGTGGGGAAGGAATCTGCAAGGAATAAAAATCCTTCCATTCCCCACTATCCTGTCAGAGCTAAAGAAGCTTCTTGGATGAGAAGCAAAATGTCTTCCAAAAACAAAGTTCTGACAGGATAGTGGGGAATGCAAGGATTTGTATTCCTTGCAGATTCCTTCCCCACTATCCTTCAATGAGGATTAGGGGACTGGAGGCTAAAACATATGAAGAACAGTTGCTGGAACTGGGTATGTCTAGTTTAGAAGGACCAGGGGTGACAGCATAGCAGTGTTCCAATATCTCAGGGGCTGCCACAAAGAAGAGGGGGTCAATCTATTCTCCAAAGCACCAGAGGGCAGGACAAGAAGCAATGGATGGAAACTAATCAAGGAGAGAAGCGACCTAGAACTAAGGAGAAAATTCCTGATAGTTAGAACAATTAATTAGTGGAACAACTTGCCTCCAGAAGTTGTGAATCCTCCAACACTGGAAGTTTTTAAGAAGATGGTGGATAACCATTTGTCTGAAGTGGTGTAGGGTTTCCTGCCTAAGCAGGGGGTTGGACTAGAAGACCTCCAAGGTCCCTTCCAACTCGGTTATTCAATCCTATAATAGTTTAAGAGGTGTCCTAGTGGACCATCACTTAAGTACAGGCCAGCAGTGTGCGGCAGCTGCCAACAAGGCCAGTCAATGGAGGGATAGCGTCAACACAGTGGTAAAATCCGAACCGGTTTGCTACCGGTTCACTGGCCACGCCTTCATGCCATGTGCTAAATGCATGCAGCATGGGCAGTGCGCACCAAAAGGAGGCTTGGGAAGGTAAGTAGAAGCGAGGGGGGAGGATCAGCTGTCCTGCTTTCTAGCAAAGCTAAACCCTGCTGCACAGCTGATTGTTGGAAATACCGGTTCAGAGGAACCGGTAGCTTTTTTTTTACTACCGGTTTTCCCGAACCGGTAGCCTTTCACCCCTCCATCAAGATCATGTGAAGTCTTAAGGCTGCTTTGTGCTTCTTCGGTAAAACCATGCTTGGAATACCGTCTTCAGTTTTGGCCTTGACCAAAGAAGATGCTAAGACTCTGGGCTGGAGACTAAATGGTATGATGAACAGTTGACAGAACTAGGTTATGTCTAGTCTAACAAAGAGTAGGATTAGGGGTGACAATTATCTTCTACTACTTGAGGGGCTGTCACATTAGAGCAAAAACACAAGTGATTTGGGAAGAGAAAGAAACACATTGGCTGAGCTCCGGGTAATTTAGAATGTATTTTCTCCTTATTGGTTGGGTGCATCTTCTGTGTATCCTTTCTGTGCTTTGAGTAAAGCAGCACCAAGCCCACATATTTTGTCTTTCTCTCTCTCTCTTTCTCTCTCTCCCCCTCTCCCCCTCCCTCCCTCCCTCTCTCTCCCTCTTTCCCTATCTCTCTCTCTCTCTCTCTTTCTCATTTTCTCTTGCTCTCTTGCTCTCTCTTTCTTTTTTCTTTCTTTTTCTCACTCTCTCTTTCTCTCTCTCTCTCTTTCTCTCTTTCTCATTTTTCTCTCGCTCTCCCTCCCTCACTCACTCACTCTCCCTCCCTCCCTCCCTTTCTCTTTCTTTTTTTCTTTCTCTCACTTTCTCTCACTTTGTCTCTCTCTTTCCCTCCCTCTCTCTCTTTCTCTCTCTCTCTCTTTCTATCTTTCTCATTTTTCTCACTTGCTCTCCCTCCCTCCCTCTCCCTCCCTTTCTTTCTTTCTTTCTCTCACTTTCTCTTTCTCTCTCTCTCTCTTTCTTTCTCATTTTCTCCTTCTCTCTCTCTCTCCCTCCCTCCCTCCCTCTCTCACTTTCTCTCTCTCTCTCTTCTTTTTTTCTTTCTTTCTCTCACTTTCTCTCTTTCTTTCTCTCTCTCCCCACCCCTCTCTCTCTCACACACACACTTTGGCCCAGCCGCCCTCAGAGGCTAACTCAAACCAGTCCACGTCGGGGCTGGGAGTGGGGGGGCCGGCAGCCCCTGTCCCTGACCCCGAGTGCAAGGCCTCGGCAGTGCTCCATGATCCTTCAGCTTGTTCCGTCCTGCCCCTCTGTCAGCGGAAGGAAGGATGCGGTCTTTTGTCCCGAGGGAATTCCATCCAGCCCAAAACCAATAGAAAGCAACAAGATGATTAATTCCAGCTATGCTAATAAAGGCGCTGCATTAGTTCCAGTGTTCGGGAGAGGGAGGGGAAGCCGTTCCTCTTGCGCACGCTCTTCCCTCGCGTTGTTTCTGCTTTTCTTCCCCCCCCCCGCCTTTCTGCTGCAAACCGTTTAAAGATGTGCTGCGTCTCTTCCAATTATCATTGGTCTTTTCAACCTACTTTTGCTTTGCTGTCAGAAGATTGGAAAAAAAGTTTAGAAGTATAATTTGTGTTCGATGCGCTAAAATTGCCTACAGCCTCAGCCTTTGTTATTTGGCTCCCGGTTTCTCTGCTGCTTGTCTCTCTGTTTCTTTGTCGATTTAGGACCATAATCGAGCCCAAAATTGATGTTGCTAAGCAAGACTTTTAACGGTTGACTCATCCTTCCATCCTTTCCGAGGTGGGTCAAATGAGGACCCAGATTGTTGGGGGCAAGAGGCTGACTCTATAAACCACTTGAAGAGAGCTGTAAAAGCACTATGAAGCGCTATATAAGTCTAAGTACTATTGCTATTTATCTCTCTAGCATCTCTTTATCTATCACAGTGTTTCTCAACCTTGGTAGCTTGAAGATGGGTGGACTTCAACTCCCAGAATCCCCCAGCCAGCGCTGCTGGCTGGGGGATTCTGGGAGTTGAAGTCCACCCATCTTCAAGCTACCAAGGTTGAGAAACACTGATCTATCATCTCTCGATCTATCTTATCTGTCTATCTATCTTACCTATCTCCCTACCTCCCTATCTCTCTCTCTCTGTCTCTCCGTGGTTGTTCAGTGGTTAGAATGCAGTATTCCAGGCTGACTGCCCGTTGCCAGCAGTTCGATCCTGACCGGTGGATAAATTGTTGGGTACGAAATGCTGACTCTGTAAACCTCTTAGAGAGGGCTGTAAAGCACTGTGAAGCGGTTAAGTCTAAGTGCTATTGCCCTTCCTTCCTTCGCCTTCCAGTGGTTATTGCAGACTAACTCTGCTGACTGCCAGCAGTTTGATCCTGACCAGCTCAAGGTTGACTCAGCCTTCCATCCTTCCGAGGTGGGTAAAATGAGGACCCAGATTATTGGGGGAAAATAGGCTGACTCTGTAAACGGCTTGGAGAGGGCTGTAAAGGCAGTGTGAAGCGGTATAGAAGTCTAAATACTTTTGCTATTGCTAACTTCTTGTTTTCTCTCTTCCAGACCCAGCCTGTTCCCAATCCTGTGGCCTATTTCATGCATCGGACGCCTTGGTGGTTCCATGCATTTGAGACCCTCTTCAACCATTTCATTGAGCTGGTTGTGCCCTTCTTTGTCTTCCTAGGGCGGCGCATGTGCATGGCCCATGGCATTCTTCAGATCCTCTTCCAGGTGAGAGCATAGAGAGGCTCCTTGCTTTGGGCTCTTCAGATCTTCAGCTGATGATAGATTTAGATTTAACCTTTTTCTGGATTCTAAAAAGAAGGCTTGGTTCCCTCATCTGCTAAATAATGGGTAGTCCTCGATTTACGACCACAATGGAGCCCGGAATTTATGTCGCTAAGTGAGACATTTGTTAAGTGAGTTTTGCCCCATTTTACAACTTTCCTTGCCATGTTTCTTCAGTGAATCACTGCAGTTGTTATTAAGTGGCTGTCCCATTGACTTTGCTTGTCAGAAAGTCTCAAAAGATGATCACATGACCCAAGCATCTGAATTTTGATGAATTTGTCATGGGGATGTTTCAACGGTCATAAGTATGAAAAATGGTCATAAGTCACTTTATTCAGTGCCATTGTAATGTCGAACAGTCACTAAACGAACTGTGGTAAATCGAGGATTACCTGTACACCAAAAACCTGTAGTAAGGTTAAAAAAAATTTACTACATTCTGAAATTTATCTCCTGGATTTTTTTCCTGATAAATCTGGCTTAACATGTGTGAATCAAAAGGTAACAAATGTTGGGTTGCAGATTCTCTTGGTATGTGTCAGGTCCAGAAATGATAGTTGACTGATGGACAGGATAGCCAAATGATGATGCAGTCACACCACCCAGCTTTAATTTGATCCAGCCACAGAGGCCCCTGGCAAGCAAGCCTCCTTGTCAACCCTGAAGCTGGCCTGACTGAGGCCATTTTGAAATTTCAGTGCTGACACACCAGAGAAGAGGGATAGGGAGGGGGGAATAAAGATAGTTGGGATAAAGTAAAGGTAAAGGTTCCCCTCGAACATAGGTGCTAGTCGTTCCCGACTCTAGGGGGTGCTGCTCATCTCCGTTTCAAAGCCGAACAGCCAGCGCTGTCTGAAGACGTCTCCGTGGTCATGTGGCCGGAATGACTAAACGCCAAAGGCGCACGAAACGCTGTTACCGTCCCACCAAAGGTGGCTCCTATTTTTCTACTTGCATTTTTTACGTGCTTTCGAACTGCTAGGCTGGCAGAAGCTGGGACAAAGAACGGGAGCTCACCCCGTTACGCAGCACTAGGGATTCGAACTGCCGACCTTTCGATCGACTAGCTCAGCGTCTTAGCCACTGAGCCACCGCTTCCCTTTTTATAGTTGGGATAGTTGTAACCAAAACAAAATTCTTTCTCATGGGAACCAAGGACATTCCTGCAGGTGCTCGGAAGGAGGGGACTGGGGTAACCTAGCAACTGGACAGTATCCTGTTTGGACCATGTCACTGATTTTTTTTTGAGAAAGTGACAAACTTTCACTTTTAATTAGGTGGAAAACCGCGGGAATATTCAGAGTTGGTTTTCCACCAGCCTGTGCCAATATGACACATCCCATAAACCTATTTGAGGAAATTGCCTGCCTCAGAGTTTTGTTTGATATGAGTATGTTACTTGGAACCCTGATAACTCCTCCCCAAAAGGGATAGGGGAGAGTTTTTGATCTACCTTACGCTGCTAATTCATAAAAAGCTCTTGAAAGTGATCTTATTGTGACAATCTGATGTGGTGGAATCATGCAGATTGAGGGGCTGTGCCTGCGATTTGGTTTGTCCCATGCGCAGACAGAAACCTCTGGGTATCTCGCCAAAACAAGCCAGATTCTTTTAGTCAAGAATCAGACATCGATGTTAGCTAGTTGATGTTCTCTAGTTCAGGGGTCTCCAAACTTGGCCACTTTAAGGCTTGTGGACTTCAAATCCCAGAGTTCCTCAGCCAAAGCTGGCTGAGGAACTCTGGGATTTGAAGTCCACAAGCCTTAAAGTGGCCAAGGTTGGAGACCCCTGCTCTAGTTGGATAATGAAACATCTGCAAGCAACCAACCTCGGCCAACAATTCTTCGCTTCAACTCTGAGCTACGTAGGGTATATTCTCTCCTATTAAAACTTATCCTTTTGTGCTTTTTTTGTTCCCCCTTGAGCGAAGGAGAAAACCTGTGATAACATAACCGAAGTCATGGGCGTAGAAACCTCGCTACCGTTTCGATCCTTCCTCTAACCGAATTTTCACTGGCTGATGCTATTTTTCAAAATGCAGTTTGGGTTTTTGTATGACATGCACATCCCTAAGTTACTGAGCTGTGATTCCATGGGGAGCCCGTGGCAAAATCATCTGGGGGATAGTCGGCCAATAAAGGTTTTAAGAACAAACCAATCCAAATCTCTGAGGCTCAAAAGCAGGACTTCTCTTTGTTGAAAATGGATGTTTACACATCTACAGTGTTTCCTAAGTTACAATCCAGGATCTGCTCGGCTCTGAAAAGAGAAATTGTCTTCAGTAGCAGTTCGTAATGGCCTGCCACTAAATAGATTCCTCTTATTGCTGTTTAATTAACATTTAATGGCTGGACGGCAATTAGTCACTGACTTTCTTTCCCAAAGGAGTCTTAATGAAGAAGAATTAGTCCCAGTGTTATTCTTTGGCAGTTGGAGGATAAACACTTCTGTTTATTGATTATTTACTGTTCTTTACTTCATTCACCATGACTTTTATTGGCAGAACCTCAGCTCCGGGGGGCGGGGGGAGGGGCGATGGAGTTTAATGTCAATATTCCACTTGATTTGTAAGCTATTTATTAGGCAAATGTCTACGGAGAGTCTCAGTCATCCAGGTCATGGCTGTCCCAAAAGTGTTTTTTCTTTTTTATTAAAATAATTTTTATTCAACATTTACATCTGTAACAACCATTGTTACATTTTTACAGCTTTCCGATACCGGCATCTTTGATAATATCTATTTTATCTTTTAATCAACTATATACACATACATTTTATATATTACTTACTAATTTCTATATTCACTACAATTTATACCTATCTATTGCACAATAACTATTTCGCTCCTCTCTAATATCTTCAGTGGTAAAATCTAAAATTTGTTACTACCGGTTCTGTGGGCGTGGCTTGGTGGTGGTGGTGGGGTAATGTGACTGGGTAGGCGTGGCCAATTTTTTTTTTAAAACTTTTAAAACCATTTTTTCTACAACCTCTTCAGCGAAGAGGTTGTAAAAAAATGCTTTCAAAAGGCTCTGACGATCCCAGCTGAGTTGCCTGATCGGCAGAGATTTTTTTAAAAGCCTCTGCCAATCAGGCAACTCAGCTTGGATCGTCAGAGGCATTTAAAAGAAAAAACTGTTTTTTTTCTTTTAAAAGCCTTTGACGATCCCAGCTGAGCCGCCCGATCATCAGAGGCTTTTTTTTTTTTACTTTTAAAAGCATTTTTTGGGCGAAGAGGTGGTAGAAAAAATGCTTTTAAAAGTAAAAAAACCAGCCTCTGATGATTGCGCGGCTCAGCTGGGCATGGGGCGCAGGGATTTTTGCTACAGGTTCTCCGAACCACCCGCCTCCATCGCTACCGGATTGGGCGATCCAGTCCGAACCGGGAGCATTTCACCCCTGAATATCTTCTCTTACGTTTATACATTTATACATTAATTTTGGATTCTTTCTCCAACCAGTTATACCATCTATTCCATGTCTCATAATAAATTGTTTCCTCTCGGTCTTTTAGTTCCATTGTTAATTTATCTGCTTCTGCACATTCTAGCACCTTTTTTATGATCATCATATTTGTTGGGCAAATCTGTGTTTCCAATTTTGTGCAAATGAAATTCTGGCTGCTGTAATTCTGTGAAGTATAAGGTAATAATTTTTTTTCCTAATCTTCTCTTTTATAATTCCCAATAAAAATAGTTTGGGTTTCATAGCAATTTTTTCCCCTGTCATTTCCTTTTCAAGAGGCAACTGGACTTTCTAGTTTTTCTTTAATGATGTTTCGCTTCTCATCCAAGAAGCTTCTCCAGCTCTTTTATCCATGGTTTGGACAAAACTCAGCAGCACTTTTTCGTGCGGCTGTTGATAAAAATAGAATCGCCAGTATGATGGCCAATGTCCGATGATGGATAGGGCACAAGAAGAAGAAGTCCCATTGAGTAAAAGAGGTCTTTGTGAGCTTACTTCTAGAGCTTTCCTCCAGGAGCCATCTCCTCCCTGCATGCCCTTTGCCATGGGGCAGAATCCAGGCGAACCCAAGTTGTATTGTGTGACTGCAACTCCCTCGCCAGTTTGCCAAGAAGGGTGTTGCATTGGGCAGAAGTCAAGGGGACGGCAGGGGAATGAAACATTTCATTCGCTTCTGGTGTAAGGCCCTCTTCTCCTCTGCTTCTACTCTTAATTTATGTTTTAATTGTGTAAATGTGTCTATACAACCTGAAGCCATAAACTCTGTTTTGACTGTGGTTGCGTGAAGCCTTTTGGGAACCATCCAGAAACGTCCTTAATGGCGTTCCAACCCTCAGTCATTGCTGGTTTCTTTCAAAATAAACCCAGTGCCGACTCTTGACAGGCTCCAATAAAAAACAAATTGTTTTATTACTTATGAAAATAATTTGAAAGAAACTTGAATTAGTTGTCGCGATGGAAACATTTCAACGTCTCAAAAACAGAGTTTGAGAAAGGGATTTATTGAGGAAGGGAGGCCTGAGCTCTCTGAAACCTTCAGCCTTAAAAAAAAAAACACAACTAACCAAGATATGACTCACGCTTTATTTAATCATGGACTCAATTAATTGGAAAGGATCAAGGCAACGGGCGGGTAAACAACCAGTGCGTTAGCTCTGGCGCTGCCATTAACGACTGAGGAACTCTCTTCGAAAAAAGGAAAAAGAAGAGTCATTGGAGGAATAAAAGAAAAGCTTAATTTTGCTTTTCTTCTGGACTTGGCCCCGCTTCCATCTATTCTCTGCCTCCCGAGTCCCAGCTGATCGGGAGGAAATGGGGATTTTGCAGTATCCTTCCCCTGCCACGCCCACCAAGCCACACCCACCAAGCCACACTCACAGAACCGGTAGTAAAAAAATTTGAAACCCACCACTGATGTGATCAGCTTCACAAAAGATATACCAGCCCTGTTCCAGGGGTGTGTTCTACTTATCTTTACTACCGGTTCACAACGCGATCGTTGCTCAGATCGCCGATGATGACATCCGGGGCAGTGGGTGGGGCCAGTCCGAACCAGGGGCAACCCACCACTGCCGTGTTCGTATAACAAATCAAAAAAATATGAGCCGAGGTGGCGCAGTGGTTAGGGTGCAGTACTGCCGCTACTTCAGCTGACTGCTAGTTCAGCAGATCAGCAGATCAAATCTCACCGGCTCAAGGTTGACTCAGCCTTCCATCCTTCCGAGGTGGGTAAAATGAGGACCCAGATTGTTGGGGGCAATATGCTATTTAGTATACTGTCTTTGGTGTAAGCCGCCCAGAGTCCTCGGAGAGTGGGCGGCATAGAAATATGAATAATAAATAATTAATAAATAAATAAAATGGATCATTTTTAAGGGTTCAGATCAGGGCTTTGGCTTGGTCACTTTGGGAGAACAGAAGTTTTCAAGAATGGACAGAAATAGGGTGGGTGTTTTTCCTGATGCACCTTCCCTTCCTCCTTCCTCCTTCCTCCTTCCTCCTTACCCCTGCCCTTCCCCCTTTCCTTTCCTTTCCTTTCCTTTCCTTTCCTTTCCTTTCCTTTCCTTTCCTTTCCTTTCCCTCCCCTCCACTCCCCTCCCCTCCCCTCCCCTCTCCTCTCCCTTCCCTTCCCTCCCCTCCCCTTCCCTCCTCTCCCCTTCCTTTCCTTCTTCCCTTCCCTTCCCTTTTCCCTTCCCTTTTCCCTTCCCTTTTCCCTTCCCTTCCCTTTCCCTTCCCTTCCCTTTTCCCTTCCCTTCCCTTTTCCCTTCCCTTTCCTTTCCTTTCTTTTCCTTTCTTTTCCTTTCCTTTCTTTTCCTTTCCTTTTTTTTCCTTTCCTTTTTTCTTTCCTTTTTTTCCTTTCCTTTCTTTTCCTTTCCTTTCTTTTCCTTTCCTTTTTTTCCTTTCCTTTCTTTTCCTTTCCTTTCCTTTCCTTTCCTTTCCTTTCCTTTCCTTTCCTTTCCTTTCCTTTCCTTTCCTTTCCTTTCCTTTCCTTTCCTTTCCTTTCTTTTCCTTTCCTTTCCTTTCCTTTCCTTTCCTTTCTCCTTTCCTTTCCTTTCCTTTCTCCTTTCCTCTCCTTTCCTCTCCTTTCCTTTCCTTTCCTTTCCTTTCCTTTCCTTTCCTTTCCTTTCCTTTCTCCTTTCCTTTCTCCTTTCCTTTCCCCTTTCCTTTCCCCTTTCCTTTCCTTTCCTTTCCTTTCCTTTCCTTTCCTGGAATCCTGATACACTCCAACTGTGGGGTGAGATAAATGTTCTTCACTTAAAGTAGCCCCACAGCGAAATGGGCAATAAGTAAAGTTAACAAATAAATAAAAGAATTTTGAGCTCAGGGCTATGTTTGCCACCTCTGCTATGGTCTTTCTGCTCGAAAATCTATTTCTGGTGTCCTTGGGCTGTCTTGGAATCCTGCCGTTGCCCTTTTTCCAAAATAATCCTTTGATTTCTCCATCTAGCCTGCAGCCCTGGGCTTCGCTGGTGCTTTTTCCTTCCAAGTATTAACCCGGTCCAACCTGGCTTAGTTTGTTTGTTTGTTTGTTTGTTTGTTTGTTTGTTTGTTTGTTTATTTATTTATTTATTTATTTATTTACTTATTTTGAGACAAGCCAAAATCAGCACTCTCGCTATCCAGATGAGGCAGAGAAATTAGTAATCTAAAACAGAATCCCAGAGGCTTTTGCATTGACTCCGTTTTCCAGGCCATTGTCCTCCACAGACCAAAAACCATAAAGTGGATGGATAATCATGATATACGGTGCATTTAGAAAGCAGTCAGCTACTTTTGTTTATTAGTTTGCAACCTGATTCTACGGTTGTTTGAAATTCATTTCCCCCCCCCCATTAATCTACACTCAGTACCCCATAACGACAGAGCGAAAATGGAATTTTAGAAATACCTGGTGAAAAGAAGACAGGATGCACTCCCAAAAAGTAGGGTTAAAATTGGAACTGATCTTCATAGGTTAGTGAAAAATAAAAAAGAAACAAGTTTATTTATTTAGCATACCGCGATAATACATTATCCAGGAGGTTATAGTGTCAATACAGAATAGTTGTTTGGTTGCCTAAGATGGCTAGTCCATTTGGTTCACACTTGCACGCTATCCAGAAGTACAATATAAGGGTTTTCTGCCTTCAGAATGGCTAACAGTGTTCTGCAGTGTCATCTGGGACTTTTCCCCTCCACTGATTAACAGAGTTGGAAGGGACCTTGTAGGTCATCTAGTCCAACCTCCTGCCCAAGCAGGAATCCCTACACCATTTCTGATAGATGAGACAGTCCAGTCTCTTCTTGAAAGCTTCCAGTGGTGAAGCTCCCATAACTTCTGAAGGCAACTTCTGTTCCATCGGTTGATTGTTCTCACCGTCAGGAAATTTCTCCTTGTTTCCAGGTTGAATGGAATTGATCAGTTTCCATCTATGATTTCTTGTCTGGCCTTCGGGTGCTTTGGAAAATAGCTTAACCCCTTCCACTCTGTGGCAGCCCCTCAAATATTGGAAGACTGCTATCCTGTCTCCCCTGGTCCTTCTCTTCACTAGACTAGCCAGGCCCAGTTCCTGCAACCGATCATCATATGGTTAAGCCTCCAGTTCCCTAATCATCTTTGTTGTTCTTCTCTGCACTCTTTCTAGAGTCTGCACATCTTTTTTATAGTGTGGTTGTTATGTCCACGCAGACTTTTCTTCTGCCATGCAGGTGTGGGACATATTTTAATATTATTGGTTAAAGGCTGATAGTTTTCCTTTAAAAAGGGCTATCGGCCAGAAATTGCATGCTGGTTTTACTGAGTCATTGTCTGCAATAAACATGGCTGTTTGAAATTTGGCTTCTTCTCTGTATTCCTACTCCCACACATTTCAGTGGTGACCAAAACTGGATGCAATATTCTAGGTGTGGTCTTACTAAAGTTTTATAGAGTGGTGTTAGTACCTCCCTTGATGTTGATTGTATCCCTCTGTTAATGCAGTTTAGGATTGCATTGGCTTTTTTGGCTGCCGCCGGACACTGTTGCCTCATATTTAATTGGTTGTCCACTAACACTCCAAGATGCCTCTCACATACAGGTGTTGCATTGGGTGGTCTGGCACAAGTTGGGTTCATACTGTCACATGAAGCACCGTTATTTTTCCCATGGAAATGGTATCTGTTAATCTACTTGCATGTAGCATGCTTTCAACTAAGTTGGCAGAAGCCAAGGCAAGTGAGATGAGCTCACCTCGTCATGCTGTGCTAGGACTCAAACTGCCCCCAGACATTTTCCAGTATCTTTAAGCCACTGATCCACCTCACCTCTTCAACGAACAAAGTGAAACTTCAAAGCATGGGATATTATATTTAGAAAAAAATACTGAGCTTGGTATAGTGTTGATTGTCAAATGAATATGAGCCAGCAGGGTGATGTGGCTACCAAGAAAAGCAGAATGCAGTTTTAGTTTGCATTGATTGAAGTATACTTCTCAAATCAGAGGAGGTGAATTAGTTGCATCCACTTGAAATAATGTGCCCACATCTGACATCACACTCGAGAAACATTCAGGAATTAGGGACAAATTCAGAGAAGGGCAGTGAAGATAAGTAATCTCTGATCCTCACTGCCCTTCTCTGAATTTGTCCCTAATTAGTAGAAAGTAGAAAGTAGAAGTAGTAAAAGTAGAAGTAGAAAGATGAAGAAAGATTTAAAAAACAGTTGGATTTGTTTACCCACAAGAAAAAATACCCAAGAGGGACATGATAGCTTTCTTCAAATACGTGAAAGAAGGACAAAACCTGTTATTTCTTTCATTCCAAAGAATGAGGGATTAAAGCAATGTTTCTCCACTGTGACAACCTTGAAATGTGTGAATTTCAAAGTGTGGTTGAAACTGATTTGTGGTTTTTCAACTGCCAGAATTCTTAATTTTAATTTAGCCATGCCCAGTTCCTGCAAATGTTCTTTGTATGTTTTAGTCTCTAAAGCATCCCATTTCTGTGGGATGCTTTAATTTGGCTTAAAAGATCATTCCCAACTGTAAGATTCTGGGTGATTTTTAATCTTAACTCCCATTAAAGTGTCATAATCATCAGTGAGGCTAGCAAGGGAAGTTAAAAAAAAAAAGCAAGATGACTTGGCAGTGCCATCAAAACTCCTCCTCTGTACTAGGAATCATATTAGGTGAGATTTTAAATCTGAGGGTACAATATAGAATGGAAGGGAAAAATTGAAACTTGGTTAAGATTAGAGGTTAGGATGATGGGTAATATTGGTCTTAAAAAAAAATAGTGTTAAGGATATTATTGAGTTACACCCGAAGTTGTGGCTTATTAAGCAGAGTACCGTTAGAGTTTTATGCACGGAAACGGTTTGAGAGTAATTGTGAATAACATACAGACAAACTGGGTTTATAGTATTTTACTTTTAGGGAAAAGCAAATTCATAGTCCTTTAACAATCCAAGTCTTAGCCATATAAAGTGCAATATAAGATCAATCCAGGGATATAAAATCTTCTTACCAGTTTGTAGAAAAATACAAGGAACAATCAGGAACAATATAAAAACAGTTCAATAAATACCAGAAAGCAATAAATAAATAATCATGATCAAACAATTGACCATAGAGAGATCAAAAAGAGTTACAGCGTAGCAGCAGGTAAAAATGGTGTAGTAGCCCACACTAACCATAATTTAGCTCTCCTTAAATACATTGGCTACAGAGCTCAGCCAATCAGAATGAAGAATGACTCAGCACAGTTCTTAAAGCTACATAATACATTCACATAATACAAACATACAATGTTGGTTTATACATTTCCTGACCAACCAATTAGGCAATAACCATTTCCTAACAGAGAGAATAAATATTATGGCAAAAAGGTAGAAATTGTAATTTAGTTGAAATGACTAAAAACTGTTTGAATTTGTGAACCGGCCAAATACTCTGTTCAGAAAAAATACATTGTATGTTCGTATGTGTGTTTGTGTAAAAAATAAAAAAAAACTTTTATTAAAAAAAAACAACCTCCTCCTCTGGAGGAGATGACCAGGCTGAACCCGAAGGAGGGGTCAAACGTGTCATCAGTCTCAAATCCTTTCGCACCCACAAGAGATCTAATCCAGCCACCTTGAATTTCCTTGACTCTTATCTATTGCCAATTTGCTTGGGCCATCAGTGGTTCAGATACTTGTAGCGATCTTAAGCTTGCAATAAACTTTTATACAGGTAGTCCTCAAATTACGAGTCATTTGCTAAGTGAGTTTTGCCCCATTTTGCAACCTTTCTTGCTACAGTTGTTAAGTGAATCACTGCAGATGTTGAGTTAGTAACATAGTTGTTAAGCGAATCAGGCTTCCCCATTGACTTTGCTGGTCAGGAAGTCGCAAAAGGGGATGACGTGACCTCGGGACACTGCAACCGTGATAAATATGAGTCAGTTGCCAAGCATCCAAATTTTGACCACAGGGAGGCCACAATGATTATAAGTGTGAGAAACTGCTGCAAGTCACTTTTTTTCAGTGCAGTTATAACTTCGAATGGTCACTAAATGAACTGTTGTAAGTCAAGGACTACCTGTAGTCATTGGAACTGCATGGATCTCCTGATTTCCCTGGCACTTTTTCCTAAATCCATCAGATTCAAGCAGCTTGGAGTTGGTGCTGCAAATTCATTTTGCCTCTCAGAAGACACCACTAATGCCTGTGTATGTATAATGAGGTACACACTGGATTTTTCTTTTTTGCTGGGAATTTATAATCTTTGTTTTTACAATTTAAAAATGTTTACTAGCATAGCATAGCAGAGCAGAGCAGAGCAGAGCAGAGCAGAGAAGAGAAGAGAAGAGAAGAGAAGAGAAGAGAAGAGAAGAGAAGAGAAGAGAAGAGAAGAGAAGAGAAGATAATTTTTTACTGGCCAAGTGTGATTGGACACACAAGGAATTTGTCTTGGTGCATATGCTCTCAGTGTACATAAAAGAAAAGATACGTTAGTCAAAAATCATAAGGTACAACACTTAATGATAGTCATAAGGTGACTATCAGCAACAAGGTTACAGTCATAAGTGGGAGGAGATGGGTGATGGGAACGATAAGAAGATTAATAGTAGTGCAGACTTAGTAAATAGCTTGACAGTGTTGAGGGAATTATTTGTTTAGCAGAGTGATGGCATTAGGGAAAAAACTGTCCTTGTGTCTAGTTGTTTCTGGTGTTCAGTGCTCTATAGCGTCATTTTGAGGGTAGGAATTGAAACAGTTTATGTCCAGGATGTAAGGGGTCTGTAAATATTTTCACAGCCCTCTTTTTGACTCATGCAGTATACAGGTCCTCAATGGAAGGCAGGTTGGTAACCATGGTTTTTTCTGCAGTTCTAATGATCCTCTGAAATCTGTGTTTGTCTTGTTGGGTTGCAGAGCCAACCAGACAGTTACAGAGGTGCAGATGACAGACTCCATAAGTCCTCTGTAGAACTGAATCAGCAGCTCCTTGGGCATCTGAGCATAACTGAGGGAAATCAAATGTGATTACTCTTTTGCGTTCAGCTGGCTAGAACTCGAAATTGAGGTTTGGGGGAAGGGTATGTTGCAATATTTTCAGGATCAGACTCAATAAAGATAATAGGAGTTAGAGCTTTAAATATATTTCTTTTTAATTATGATAGGCATTCTATATTCACTGAATATTCAAGGTAGAAGCAGCGAGAATGGTGAGGGTGGCTCCTTATATATACAAGGGGTGGAGCTAGGAATGGGAGTGGTAAGTTATGAATACATTAAAGTCCAAAGAATAAGTTAACCTCTGATGTTCCATATATACATTATTTACACATTGGAGAATAAGGCATTTACATCTGACAAATCCCCCTCTAAATGCCGGTTCGTTACACAACACCAATTACATTCTGATTCAGGACAATATAATACATATAATTTAGAAGTTAAATATTTGTGTTGTTTAGAAGGTAAGGGTTTTGTTAATATGTCAGCTAATTGTTCAGAAGTATCGCAATGTATTGCTTTAATGAATCCGTCTTGGGACAGTTGTCTCACATGCTTAAACTTTATATCAATATGCCTGGACCTTTGTCCAATTGCATCGGATCTGGATATTTCAATGGCCGCTTTATTGTCTTCATGCATAATAAATGGTAAAGTGGGTTTCTTCCAAACATCAGTGATCAGATCATTGAACCATACAAGGTTATTTGCAGCCTTGGACAAACAAACATATTCCGCTTCTGTAGTAGAAGTGGCTACTAGTTCTTGTTTACCAGTATACCAGTAAACTGGACAATCATTCAATAGAAAAACATAACCAGAAGTACTCTTTCTGCATGATGTATCACCAGCCCAATCTGCATCAGCATAACAAGTAATTTTTGGTTCTCTGTCATTATTGGGTTCCAACATTAAACAAAAATCTAATGTACCCTTCAGATATCTTAGAATTCTTTTGACAGCTTCCCAATGATACAAGGTTGGTTTACTAACATATCTTGACAATAGATTGAGAGGTAATGCAATATCTGGCCTAGTCCAATTAGATATATAGAGGAGTGAACCTATAACTGATCTGTAAAATGTGTTGTCTTTAAACTCAGGGGAAGATTCATCAGTGTTTCTAAGAAAATCAGTTTGCATAGGGGTGTCACAGGTTTTGGCATTATTTAAGTTACATTTGTTTAGGAGTTCGATGATTTTATCTTTCTGTGTAAGTTTGAATCCCCTTTTAGTTTTGTTAATTTGCACACCAAGGTATTTATTCACTTTACCCAGGGATTTCAGTGAGAAGTGTTCATTTAACTTATTTACAAAGATTTCCCTGCTCTCTTTATGCTTTCCAATGTATAAAATATCGTCCACGTAAATTAATACAAATTCAATATGATCATTACTCTTTTTTACAAAGAAACAGTTATCGGCAGTGGTGGCGTTGAAATCCATGGTCTTAAGTACTTTTACCAAGCAATCGTACCATCTTTTGCCGGATTGCTTTAATCCGTACAGACTCTTATTTAATAACCAAATTTCGTTCTTATTAGTGTATTGACTGTGTGGTGCTCTTACATATATTTCCTTATCTAATTTTGCATGTAAGTATGCGGTCTGTATGTCATATTGGAATACGTCCAGATTGAGTGCAGATGCTACTACAAGGGCTGTTTTGACACTCTCTGTTCTCACTGTGGGTGAATATGTATCAGTATAGTCTTCTGGATATTTTTGTGCATAGCCTTGTGCAACTAGTCTAGCCTTGTATAAGGTATTGCCTCCTTCTAAGTTCTTAATTTTATAAATCCACCTGGTACCTATAATTGTTTTATCCTTAGGTGCGATCGCAGGTGTGAATACATTCAATCCTTGTAAACTTTCCATCTCTTTTTCCATAGCTAGTTCCCATTTTTCTCTTTCTTCATGTGGAAGTTTCAATACTTCTTCATATGTATTAGGTGTTATTTGTTCTCCATTCATATGCATTATGTAATCTTTGTATTTATTTGGTATTTGGTTTCTATTGTTTCTAATAGTTCTTTCAGGCTTGCTATGGTTATCATGCAAATATCTAGCTTCCTTTTTTGTTAATGTGTCTGTCTTTATTTTATGCTGACTATTAGTCCAAGTTTTGGTTTTGTTCTTACTTTTGTTAATATTTTGATTTTCTGTTGTTCCTTCCTCGCAAGATATCGTATCTTTACATTTATTAGGAAATATTTCATTAAGGTGCAATTTTGACCAATTGGCCTGTTCATGGAACACAGCTGTTCTGGATACTATAAATTTGTTATTACTATCAATAAATCTGTACCCTTTGGTTCCAGTTTCGTATCCCATGAATCTTAATCTCCTGGATACGTTTTCTCCCTTTCTCCTCAATTGTTTAGGTATGTGTACGTCTGCAGTGACTCCAAATATGTGCATGTGTGATAATTTGGGTTTTCTATTGTACATCACCTCATATGGTGTCTTATTCACAATACTGGACCAGGTTCTATTTTGAGTGTAATTTGAATAATGTAATGCCTCTGACCAAAATTGTTTGCCTAAACCAGCATCCTCTAATGTGCACCTAATCATGGTTTGTAGTGTGGAATTTTTCCTCTCTGCAACTCCATTTTGAAATGCAGAAAAAGGATTGGACGTGAAATGTAACATTCCTCTATCCTTTAACCATTGGGAGAATTCTTTAGACATGAACTCACATCCCCTATCAGTCATAATTTGCTTTATTCTGATATTATGTTGTGTTTCTATACGTTTGTAGAATTCCTTAAATTTCTGAAATGTTTCATCCTTGTGCTTTAATGTGTAAACAAAACCATATCGGCAGTAGTCATCCACTATTGTTAGGAAGTAACGTTTTCTATAGGTAATTGAGGGACTTAATGGACCAACTAAGTCCATATGTACCAAATCAAAAATATTGTTAGTTGATCTGTTAGATTTTTTTGGTCTGGGACTGGTTTTTAGTTTGGTGGATTTACATACTGAGCATTCCAAATAATTTTCACAATTTTTTATTTTGACACCTTCTGCGTGTTCAGTCATTTTTTGTACTACAGGAAAGCTTGCATGTCCTAACTTCCTGTGTAAGATGTGAGCACACTCATCATGAATTGGTTTACCTATTTTTGGTTTCTTTTCCTTGTATGTATTTTTGTGATCATGAGTTATTCTACACTCATCATTGTCACTGTTATTGACATTTTCATCATCTGCTTCAATACAATCTTCCATATTTGAATCAATGTTATGTAAACATCTTTCTTTAGTTATCAGATAGGGTAGACCTCCTTTTATCATTACAGTACCTACATTTGTTTTGTTCTTTTCTATAGTTGCTTTCCCCTTTGAGAAAACTATATTGATATCAGATTCTCTGCTTAATTTTATGGCACTTAGTATGTTGTGAGGTATTTCTGGGATTAATAATACCCCCTCTATTTTCCCTAGACCAGGCAAGGTCACATTTCCTTTGCCTAGTACTTGAACCTTTTCTTGATTAGCTACCTTTATCACAAACTTATCTTCTATAAATGAAGATAATATACTTTTGTTGTTGGTGGTGTGATTTGTTGCACCAGAATCAATAAGCCAATTGTTATTCTCATCCTGCTGTGTTCTGGTGCTGTCTTGTTTATTTAGCCCATTCAGTGACCCAGATTTCCTCTCTTTTGAATTTTCTCTACCCCCTCTACCTTCTTTGTAATTTGGTGGACTTCTATATTTGTGTCTATCTGTGGAAGATTGTCTGTAATTATATTTGCTCTTATATTCTGGCCTATGTCTCTCTCTTGAGACTTTGGGGCAGTCTCTTCTACTATGTTCCCTGGATCCACAATTGTAGCATCTAAAGGCCTCATTATGTTTATCTTGAAAGACTACTTTCCTAAAAGGTTTGTGGTCTGTTTGGTTACTGGATCGATTTTTTCTTGAATTGTCTTCTGCTATCAATTTGTTAGATAGGCTTTCTATGGATAAATATCCCAAATTAATGGTATCTAAGTGTGACATAAAGCTATCCCATGATGGATCAAGTGAATTGATAATAACACTTTTCATTGTTTGATCTGAAATCACTTCCCCCCTCAATTGTAGCTCAGCTCTTATTTTGTTTAGATTTATCAAATGCTCACTTATAGAAACCCCTGGTTTTACTCTAGAGGAAAAGAAATCCTTAGACATTCTTGTGGTTGTAGCTACGCTATCGCTGTGAAATAGATTAAACATGCATTGAATTATTTCTGATACTGTTAGGTTTGGTTTGATGCTATGATACATTGCAGGAGACACGCTAGATATTATTATGAAAAATGCTCTATGATGTAAACAATCTATTTTTAAAGTCCAAGGTCTTCTTGGAGGGCTAGTTATAAAGAATAGTAAATTTTCTTTCATGAAAATAACCTGAAGCTGTTGATACCACTCTTGTAAATTAATGCCATCAATTCTAAGTTTTGGGAAGTCACTGGGTAAGTTACCTACATTATTCTGTCCATTACTTACAACCTGGGGCAGTCCGTGATCTCTCAAGTGCAGGAAATTACAGAACGGCATTGGGATGCTTGCAATGAGTCTGCGCGGTTCTCTGGCCAGTTCAAGTCCTTCTGGGTCGTCTACGTAGTTTCGCACATGCGCGTTGCTCATTTCTTCTTTGGTGGCGTCGTGGAAGGTTCTCTCCCTTTCAGCTCTCTCGATCCGCTCCTCCTCAGATGAGTCGGTCTCTGGCTCGGTTTTTGGGGTTCTGGTGGTGGCGACGGTTCTTTTCTTCTTTTTGTGTGCGTTGGCATTCGATCTTGTCTGTGGTGTAGGGCGAAATCGGCATGGCTCTCTGGGCTCGGGCGTCGTCGCTTTCGAAGTCAGGATGGGAGCGTGCAGGTCTTGAGTCGCCGGTTTGATTTCTTGCTTCTTCGTAGATGTCTTGGTAATTTTCAGTCTTGGCCCAAAAGCAGCAAAAAGCGTTTTCATTGCTGATTTTACTTGAGATTTTGTTAAATCGTCTTCACTTTCTGATTTTGAATCATCTGAAGAGTTTGAGACTTCTTTCTCACTTTCTTCGTCTGATAGTGTTTTTCGCGCCAGAAATTTTGAACTGAGCGTTTTGATTGGCTCTGCTCCATTCTCTTTTGAAGTTCGTTGAAACCAAGATGGCTGCCATTCAAAATTTCGCGCGGGATCACATCTTTTCTTTTTAACAACTATTTTCTCAGTAGTCATCTCACTTACGGTTTTTTGATCTTTGGGTTTTTCTTTAATGACGTTTTTCTCTCTCGCTGCTCCGCTGTTCTTCAGCATCTCCTGGAGGTCCGCGATGAGATTTTCATCATTCTTTTGGCTTTTTAGTATCTTTAATATCTCTGACCTGAGTTCGTTATTTTCTATTTCGATTTCTTTCTGGTCATTATTTTCACTCATTAGTTCTTCTTCTTCAGTGGTGTATTCTTCGGATTCTCTCGAAATCGCATTGGTGGATTCGTTGGTCATCTCTTGATCAGTTTCTATTTCTTTGCTGTAGGCCCTGGTGTTGGGCCTATCTTTCTTGGACATTTTTAATTACTTATTGAGTCAATTAACCATCCTCTGCTACCAGCTTGTTGCAATATTTTCAGGATCAGACTCAATAAAGATAATAGGAGTTAGAGCTTTAAATATATTTCTTTTTAATTATGATAGGCATTCTATATTCACTGAATATTCAAGGTAGAAGCAGCGAGAATGGTGAGGGTGGCTCCTTATATATACAAGGGGTGGAGCTAGGAATGGGAGTGGTAAGTTATGAATACATTAAAGTCCAAAGAATAAGTTAACCTCTGATGTTCCATATATACATTATTTACACATTGGAGAATAAGGCATTTACATCTGACAGGGTATTTGCTTCATCCTTCCATTAAAAAAAACAATTCAGAAGCTTTTAAACGTCACGTATATAAAGCACCAACTGTGGCTTAAGCCAGACCTACGAGTTCTTATGGTAAACATTCAGCTCGGCGTTTTTCAGGTTGCGTCTTTAGAGACTCCTCGGTGCGATGCTAGGATTTCTGTGGTACTGTTTACGTTAAGATTCAGTAAATTGTGAGTTGCATTTTGCATAGTTTAATTTTTCCAACGGCCACTGGGTGGTTGCCAACGTTGATCTTCGTTTATCCAATTTAACAACAAGCCAAAGCTCTGTCGGAAAACCCAGAGCCGTCTTCATGTGGACTTCACAAACAAGAGACTTCTCTCTGTGTGTGCTTTTCTTTAAGAAGTACACTTTTGAGAGCATTTCACTGAGGCAGCCTTCGGCGACGCCATCTTGGAACAGAACCTGTTAAAACAGAACCTTGAGTCTGTCATCTGCACCTCCATAACTGTCTGGTTTGGCTCTGCAACCCAACAAGAGAGACACGGACTTCAGAGGATAATTAGAACTGCAGAAAAAACAATTGCTACCAATCTGCCTTCCATTGAGGGCCTGTATACTGCATGAGTCAAAAAGAGGGCTGTGAAAATATCTACAGACCCCTTGCATCCTGGACATAAACGGTTTCAACTCCTACCCTCAAAACGACACTATAGAGCACTGCACACCAGAACAACTAGACACAAGGACAGTTTTTCCCCGAACGCCATCACTCTGCTAAACAAATAATTCCCTCAACACTGTCAAACTATTTACTAAGTCTGCACTACTATTAATCTTCTCATCGTTCCCACCACCCATCTCCTCCCACTTATGTCTGTAACCTTGTTGCTTGTATCCTTACGGTTTATATTGATATTGTTTCCTGATTGCTTATTTGTTCTCCAGTCAGGGTGGTCACGGCAGTCAGGATGGGAGGCGACACGGGTGCGAGTTGTTTAGGACCGAGTCTGCAGAGGAAACGAAGCCCCGCCTCCCTGCTCTACGCGTCAGTTTTTTCGACTCGGTAGAGTAGGACAGGCGTGTCTCGAGTTTCTTCTGTAGGCCCGGCTTCGCTGATCTCAATCCCAGCGTGAACAGAGGATTCCGCTGAAGACCGCTTGTCGGTAGGGCTGTCGGCTGACAGACCCTTCGGCACGCACGAGCGTTTCTGCTCTGCCGCGCGGCAGCATTTTCGGCCCTTTTCCTCATTTGACGGTAGCTGCGACTCGGGCTCAGCCCTGCAGCTGGTAAGCGCGACGCCCATTCCGCGCCACCTTCCTGGCCTCCTTGGACCGCGCGCCGTTCCGACCTCCCCTTCACCACCGGATCGCCGATTTCGGCGCTGGAAGCCCATCTGCCCTACAAAGGTCGGTTTTTGCCCTCATTTGAGTCTCCGCGCGCCTTTGGACTAAATCCAAGATGGCGGACGCCACTTTGAGCGCGACTTCCCGCCAGAAGAAGGCCAGGGGAAAGCGGGCCCATGAGCCCGATCCAGGGGAGGGGACCTCCGGGGGCCACAGGGCCAAGAAGAGTAAGCACCAGGATACCCCTAGGCCATCAGGGATCCGCTCCTCATCTTCCTCGAAATCTACTAAGGATGAGGAGCGTCGTCATAAGGCTATAGAGAAGGCCTTTAACAGGGCCTCCTCTTCCTCAGTGGCCCAGGACAAGGGTCCTCCAGCAACTTCGGCGTCGAGGGAGATTCGCCCGGCTGGGCTCTCGCCTCGCGCTCCTGAGGCCCCTCCTCCTCCTCCTCCTCCTCCTCCTCCTCCTCTCTCCCCTGATCATTCTAACCAGGAGGACAATGTCTCCATTTCTGAGGCAGTGGCCGTTTTCCAAGGGGATCATGGGGTGTCTACTGGAACCTCAGGCCCTGATCCCTCTCCTCAGGCCGAGGACTCTCTGCCTCAAGGTCAGACTATTCCTCCGGCCTCAGCTATTAATACCCACGGGCAGAATATTTCTCCTGACTTGGCAAATTTGATAGCTCTTTCCATAAGACAAGGCATCGCCCAAGGACTGCAAGAGAGAGCCTCATCTCGTGTCTCTCACTATTTGGATGAGCAGGCCCTCTCCCTGCGCTCAGTTCCCATGGACACAAGCCATCTTCCTCCGGAACGGGCAGGTTCACCTTCCAAGGTCAGCCAGGGTTCCTTGTCTGAGGAAGAAGAGGGTGAAATTTTGGTCGACCAAGACTTATCTGAAGATGAGGGTTTGGAACCCGACCAACCCTCCTTTGTGGGTCTCTTCAGACCACAGATGTTCCGGTCTCTCTTATTTAAGGCCCAGACTACCACCCGCTTGGGCATCCCCGGAGCTAAGTCTTCCGGTCAAGCTTCGTCTTCTGATCCTGCCTCGGCCTTGTTTGAAGAACCATCGGTTATGACTGAGACTATACCGGCCCCCAAGTTGTTCTCAGACGTATTGCAACGACAATGGAAATTCCCGAGTTCGGGTCCCGCTCCTAATTCTTTAGATCGAAGGTTTTACCATCTAGCGTCAGAATTCGCTGATTTGTTACAGGTCCCGGCAGTGGACCCTCCAATAGTCGCACTGGCTTCTCCAACCCCCTTGTCAGGTCCCTCGGAGGAATCTCTGCGACCAGAGGATCGGAAAGCGGAAAGATCTTTGATTAAAGCCCATCAGTCAGCAGCCTGGTCTGCTCAGGCTTCCTCGGCGGCTTCTTTTTTTAATAGAGCCTCTATCCTCTGGCTGAAGCAGTTGCAAAAACGCATTCCTAGCTCGGATGTCCGCTCACAACAGGACATAACCAAGATTCTGGCCGCGGTTGAATTCTCGGCCGACGCCACCTTGAACGCTTCACGCTTTTCGGCCAAGTCCATTGGTTCTACGATTACTTCCCGAAGATTGCTTTGGTTGAAGAATTGGCAGGCCGACATCCGCCACAAATGGCGCTTGGCATCCTCTCCCTATGCTGGCTCCAACTTGTTCGGGGCTCCTCTGGAACCACTTCTTATTGAAACCCGGGACCACCGCAAGGTGCTACCAGCTCTTTCGCGTAGATCTGAGTATCGTCAGGCGAATTCCTTTCGTCCTTCATCCTTTCGTTCCTCGGACTCCACTCCTTCTTACCAACGTTACCAACGTCCTTTCCAGTCCAGGGGAGCTCCTCTCCAGGATCACCAGGTCAGACAAGGGCCCCGGTTCCCCTCTAGGCGAAACCAACGTGGGGGGCGTGGCAGGCCCTTTCGCAGGTCTCGTTAACTTGCCCCAGACTTCTGGGATTGGAGGTCGTTTAGCCCTTTTTGCCTCCAAATGGGAGTCCACAGTTTCTGACAATTGGGTCAAGAATGTAGTTAAATTCGGCCTTCCCCTAGAGTTTAGGTCTACCCCTCCTCAGTTATTTTTGCGTTGCCCTGTCTCCCTTATTGGGGCCAAAAGAGCCCGGGTGGAGGCTGCCATTAAACATCTGCTGGCCTCCAGGTCCATTCAGCCTGTTCCGACTTCGGAATTTGGGAAGGGGTTTTACTCCCGTTTATTTCTAGTTCAAAAGTCCTCCGGGGATTGGCGCCCCATCCTCGACCTTAAAACCTTGAACTGGCATATAACATATCACCGGTTCAAGATGCAATCCCTTCAGACGATTTTGCTTTCCCTGCAAGTTGGGGATTTCATGTCATCTATTGACTTGACAGACGCCTACCTTTATGTCCCTATCCTTCCCGAGCACCGTAGGTACCTTCGTTTTTGTTATAATGGGAAACATTATCAATACCGTGCCCTCCCCTTTGGCCTTTCCTCAGCCCCCAGGGTTTTCACCAAGATTATGGCGGCCCTTATGGCCTTTGTTTCTAACCTCCCTGTGAGGGTTCTCTTTTATCTCGATGATATTTTAGTTTTATCTCGTTCCTCTGAGCAGGCCCATTGAGATTTAGCCTTGACCCTTAGGATTTTACAAGAACACGGCTTTTCCATTAATTGGAAGAAGGGCCACTTAGTCCCTGCCACTAGGCTTCAACACCTAGGAGCTATTATAGACACGGTCTCCTCGGAAGTTTTCCTTTCTCCGGACCGTATCTTAAGTTTGAGATCACTGGCAGCCAAGGTACAGCGACAACGCTCAACCTCTCTCCTCACCTTGTCTTGTCTCCTTGGCAAAATGGTGTCTTCGTTTGGGATCGTCCCTTGGTCCAGGCTACACAGCAGGGACCTCCAGTGGTTCCTGCTGCCATTTCAGCGGTCCCGCCGGGCTTCATCCCTCCTACGAGTGATAGTTCCCCAGCACGTGCTGCAGTCGCTGGATTGGTGGGTCTCCGACAACATCAGCAGGGGAAGCCCCTTTCGCGAGCCTCAACGCTTACTTGTCACGACGGACGCCAGCTTAACCGGTTGGGGCGCTCATCTGGGGAGTCACCTGACTCAGGGACAGTGGTCCTCCCAGGAGTCGGAGTTGAGCATCAACGTCCTGGAGCTTCGGGCCATCTTCCTCGCTCTGCAACATTTCCAGACCCTGGTGCAGGGCCGGGACATCCTCGTCCTAACGGACAACGTCTCGGCGAAAGCCCATGTCAACAGGCAAGGGGGGACGCAGTCCCGAGCTCTCATGCGCGAAGCTCACAGGCTGGGCTCCTGGTCGGAAACCAATCTGTCCTCCATCAAAGCGGCACACATCTCCGGGATCGAGAATCGGACGGCGGATGCCCTCAGCCGGTCCACGATCGACCCAGCGGAGTGGAGTCTCCACCCGGATCTCTTTCAGGAACTGGTGGTTCGATTCGGTCTTCCGGCCATCGACCTTTTTGCCTCGGGGTCCAACCATCAGACACCTCGGTTCTTCTCCAGGTTCCCAACTCCAGGAGCCGAAGCAGTGGACGCCCTCCATTGCAGTTGGCCGTCGAATATCCTCCTGTATGCATTTCCTCCGCTTCCTCTCATTCCTCTAGTCATCAGGAAGCTCCTTCAGGATCGGGCGGAGCTCGTCCTGATTGCACCCTTTTGGAACCGTCGCCCTTGGTTCGCGGATCTACGAGCTCTCTCGGTTCAACCACCCTGGCAGATTCCGGACGATCGGATGGTTCTCCTGCAGGGATCCCTGTCTCATCCAGATCCACACTGGCTTCGCTTAACCGCGTGGAGACTGAGCGGCTCATTATGAGGGACATTCCTCTTTCGTCCGGTGTCATCGACCTCATACAAGCTTCTAGGCGGGGCTCTACTACCAGGATTTACGAGGCTACCTGGCGGTCTTTCTCTACATGGTGTCAGAAGCGTCAAATATTACCACCCTCAGCCTCGGTGGAACACGTCTTAGAGTTTCTTCATGAAGGGTTTCTAGCGGGACTATCACCTAACACCCTTCGACGTCAAGTGGCGGCACTTTCTTCGGTTCTTTCCTGCGGCTCGACACACACAATATCTCGTCATCCGCTCGTTCGCCAGTTCTTACGAGGTTCCACCAATGTCCGCCCGCCTCCGGTACGTCGTTTTCCTACATGGGACCTTCCTAGAGTCCTTTCAGCCCTAACGAAAGCTCCCTTCGAGCCCTTGAGGGAGGTATCCTTTCGACTTCTCTCTCTGAAAGTGGCCTTTCTGGTGGCGGTCACCTCCGCTCGAAGAATCTCAGAGATGACTTCTCTATCGGTCCGCAGGGAACTCTGTATCCTCTACCCGGACAGGGTGGTCCTCAGACTGGACCCTTCCTTCGTCCCGAAGGTAAATTCCTTGTTCCACAGGTCCCAGGAGTTGGTCTTACCAAATTTTTGTCCCCAACCGCGTCATCGTTTGGAGGAAAATTGGCATAAATTAGACGTTCGCCGTGCCGTCAAGGTCTATCTGGCTCGTACGTCCTCGATCAGGCGGACGGATGCTTTCTTCGTTTCCTTCCTTCCTTCTTCATTGGGGACCAAGATCTCATCAGCGACCTTGGGCCGATGGATTCGGGCATGCATCTCTACAGCCTATATTTCACTTTCTCTGCCAGTTCCCCGGGGCATTACGGCCCACTCAACGAGAAGCGCCGCAACCTCGGCGGCCTGGTCAACCAGGGCTCCAGTAGAGGAGATCTGCCGGGCGGCCACGTGGGCCTCTCCTAATGCCTTCATCAGACACTATCGTCTGGATGCTTATGCCTCTTCGGATGCAGCCTTTGGCAGGAGAGTGCTCCAGCAGGTCCATCAGGCATCCTAGGACCGGGGCCGGCCTTCTCCCTCCCGACAGGACACAGGACTTGGGTATGTCCCATCCTGACTGCCGTGACCACCCTGACTGGAGAATGAGCGTTGGTACCTACCTGATACGCTCCTTCTCGGGCTGGTGGTCACGGCAGTCAGCCCCTCCCTTTGGCCGTCCCAGGCTGGCGGTAACCTCTGAAGGGAAGGCTGGGGGGAGGGTTTACTTACCTCTCTTCATGTTTTTGTCCTCTAGACACGCCAGTCTGCACAGGATTCCTCGTCTCAAAACTGACGCGTAGAGCAGGGAGGCGGGGCTTCGTTTCCTCTGCAGACTCGGTCCTAAACAACTCGCACCCGTGTCGCCTCCCATCCTGACTGCCGTGACCACCAGCCCGAGAAGGAGCGTATCAGGTAGGTACCAACGCTCATTCCCTATGACTATCATTAAGTGTTGTACCTTATGATTCTTGAAGTATATTTTCTTTTATGTACAGTGAGAGCATATGCACCAAGACAAATTCCTTGTGTGTCCAATCACACTTGGCCAATAAAAATTCTATTCTATAAGTACACTTTTGTGTCCTCAGAGTTGTAGTCCATTGTGCAAAAAATGGAAAAGTGCTGAAGAAGCTTCTTGGAGGAGAAGCGAAACGTCTTCAAGGAAAAACAAAGGAAGTCCAATGACCTCTTGAAAAAGTACCTTTGGGACAACCATGACCTGGATGACTGAGAATCTCCATAAACATGCTGCTTTCTTGTGCTCACATATAATCTAGTTTTTTGTGTAAATTGAGTAAGTTTATATAAAGAATTCTCCCTGGACAAATTGCATTTTCATCCCTAGTTCTAGACCCTGCTGTTCTCCATGAGTCACTGAGTTGGCCACCGTCCGAACTGGATGTCCAACTTGGCACCTACCCAGGGCTTCCTCTCCACACACAGAACAGAGAAACCTCTGCAGATGCTCGTTTGTCCAGGTTTCCAACAAAGGACCACCGGATAAGTTTGATGAGCTCAGCAAACACTCACCTACCTCCAAGATGCAGCCTCAAGAGTGGCTCTTCACCACAAGCCGGCCATTCCTGTGGCCCAAGTGCTAGGAACCTCTCCCAAAAGCAGCACATTTCTGAGGAAAACAAAAGCTCAAACGTCTTTTGGGTCTTAAGGTGCATCCCCTGATTTTTCACTCTTGCAGGGGTGACCCCAGAGGAGGGTCCAAAAAGTTAATAAAAGTGAATAAGGTCTCCTGCCTTGGGCAGGGGGTTTGGATTAGAATAGGGGTCTCCAACCTTGGCAGCTTTAAGACTTGTGGACTTCAACTCCCAGAATTAAGACTTGTGGACTTCAACTCCCAGAATTAAGACTTGTGGACTTCAATTCCCAGAATTAAAACTTGTGGACTTCAACTCCCAGAATTAAGACTTGTGGACTTCGACTCCCAGAATTAAGACTTGTGGACTTCAATTCCCAGAATTAAAACTTGTGGACTTCAACTCCCAGAATTAAGACTTGTGGACTTCGACTCCCAGAATTAAGACTTGTGGACTTCAACTCCCAGAATTAAGACTTGTGGACTTCGACTCCCAGAATTAAGACTTGTGGACTTCGACTCCCAGAATTAAGACTTGTGGACTTCAACTCCCAGAATTAAAACTTGTGGAATTCAACTCCCAGAATTAAGACTTGTGGAATTCAACTCCCAGAATTAAGACTTGTGGACTTCAATTCCAAGACTTGTGGACTTCGACTCCCAGAATTAAAACTTGTGGACTTCAACTCCCAGAATTGTGGGAGTTGAAGTCCACAAGTCTTAAAGTTGCTAAGGTTGGAGACCCCTGAAGACCTCCAAAGTCCCTTCCATCCCTACGTTTCTAAATCCTGATGGCAGCCCCAAGTGAAGTTCTCCCCCTTTTTATTCATATAAAATGCAGGTTAAAAAAGGGGGTGGGCTTTGATGGCACGATTATGGCTGTCAGTTTGACTTTTTTTATATATACTCCCCAGATGATTTTGTCTTCTTGCCAGTCTCACGATGATAAAAAAATCATTGCAGAAAGGAGCATCAGTTTAACTTCAGCTACAGCTGGGCAATTATCTTCCTTTACTTTTCGCATTGTTACTGCAGGCTGCCATGAAGCTAGCGGGTTGGTAACAGATGCTTTTTAAAAACTTAGTAAAACTCAAATCTACTCTGTTGATGTGATGAAACATATTTGTTAGAGGGAGGAAAGGACAGACGGAGAAAGAGAGAGGGAAGGAGAGAGAAAGAGAGGAAGGGAGAGAAAGAGGAAGGGAGAGGGAGAGAAAGAGGGAGAGAGAAAGGGAGGGAGGGGGAGAGAGAGAGGGAGGGAGGAAGAGAGAGAGAAAGAGAAGGAGAGAGAAATTACATATACCTTGGCCAACTGATCTCAATGGAAGGTGATACAAAAAAGGGAACTGAACGGTGTGTTAAATGTGGCTGGCAGGCATTCAGCAAGCTAAGTGTAATTTTCAAGAACAGCCTCCCTTCCCCTATGCCTGAAGAGAAAGGTTTTCGATCAGTGTGTGTTACCAGCTCATAGTTCAGGTGGGAAGTTGGCAAATGGGCTGTTTTCGGCCTCTGGAGGATCTCCAGGGGGGTGGGGAAGGCCGTTTTCACCCTCCCCAGACTCCTAGAGAGGCTCTGGAGGCTGGGGACAGCAAAAAATGGGCCTTCTGGTCCCACCGGAAATTGGCAAATGGGCCGCTTCTGGCCTCTGGAGGGCCTCCGGGGGGGGGCGGGAGGCTGATTTCGCTCTCCCCAGACTCCTAGAAACGCTCTGGAGCCAGGTGAGAGAGAAAAACGGGCCTTCCCTACCACCCCCCCAAAGCCCTCCGGAGGCAGGAAACAACCTGTTTTCCTACTTCTGGTGGGCCCAGAAGGCCCGAAAATCAGCTGAGCTCACGTGCCCACAGATATGGCTACGCATGCCACCTGTGGCACACGTGCCATAGTTCGCCATCACGGATATATCTGATAAAATGAGGATTCATTTTGCATTGTCGACGCTCAACAATCCTTATTTAATTGTGCGTATTAAATGGAATGACGCATGTAAATCCCTCAGCATCATTTTAGATGGAGGGGCATATAAGCCTTGGTAAATAAACTCTGGAAGCAAATAGCTTGTTATGAACTGAACCCTGGCCTCCCAGTTACAAAACATGGGATTTACATAGTACTTTGGGCGGTCCAGAGCACTTCACCCCTCTTCCAGTTGCGGCAGAAGCCCTATTTTTTCCAGCTGTCCTGGTGGGCAGAGCAATTGGGAAGCTTTAAAAGGAGCCAGCTTTCTCTCATGCTGCACGCTGTGTGTATCATCTGCCTTCAGTTCCCACCTGTGATTCCCCAACATATGTTTTGAAGAAGACCTCAGTAACATGTTGCAAGGGATTTTACAGAAAACACATCCTCTTCCTTCTTGGCTAACCTCTCAACATCTGGATGCTGCCTCTCGTGGGCCACCAATTCTGCCCTAGGAGCAGGTTTTTGTTTTTTTTTCCTTTCCAGTACTGGAAAGGAGAATCACCCAGGGAAGCTAGAAGGTTCCGGACAAAGAAACAGAAGGGACGTCTTCACTCGGAGCCTACTATTGGATGGAGGAATACCCATCATTCTTTTAATTAGGGAAATTGGGTGGGTCGGTGGGTGTAGTCCATCTAGTCTAATCCCCTGCCCAAACAGAAGACCCTACACCATTTCTGGCAGATGGCAGTCCAGCCTCCTCTTGAAAGCTTCCAGTGATGAAACTCCCACAACTTCTGAAGGCAACTTCTGTTGATTGTTCTCACTGTCAGAAAATTTCTCCTTATTTCCAGATTGAACCTCTCCTTGCTCAGTTTCCATCCATGATTCCTTGTCTGGCCTTCAGGTGCTTTGGAAAATAGCTTGACCCCTTCCTCTCTGTGGCAGCCCCTCAAATATTGGAAGACTGCTATCATGTCTCCCCTGGTCCTTCTCTTCACTAGACTAGCCAGGCCCAGTTCCTGCAACCATTCTTCATATGTTTTAGCCTCCGGTCCCTTAATCATCTTAGTTGCTCTTCTCTGCACTCTTTCTAGAGTCTTAACATCTTTTTTATAGTTTGGTGACCAAAACTGGATGCAGTACTCTAGGTGTGGTCTTACTAAGGCTTTATAGAGTGGTAATAGTACCTCCCTTGATCTTGATTGTATCCCTCTGTTAATGCAATTTAGGATTGCATTGGCTTTTTTGGCTGTCGCTGCACACTGTTGGCTCATATTCAGCTGGTTGTCCACTAAGACGCCAAGATCCCTCTCACAGTTACTGCTATTAAGCCTGGTTTCACCCGGTCCATATGTGTACTTTTGGTTTTCTTGCCTAAATGTAGGACTTTACTTTTCTCTACATTGAATTTCATTTTTTGATCCCCCTTACTGAGTAAGATGGACTAAAGAGGTTGTTACTCCTTAAGGTTGTCTTTTTGAATGTTTGATAGGCACCTCAGTGAGCAGATCTAGGACAACTCGCCATGGCCAACTCTCTTCAGCCAACTTGCCACAGGACAAGTTACACTCATATCGAAGAAATGGTGGAATAGAATCATTAAAGAAAGGATGCCAAAGGAGGGACAAAATGTGAATGTGAATTGACAAAAAATAAATTTTAGATTATTTTAAATAATTGAATTGTTCAATTGTCCCCCGGCAAGTTGTCTCATATTGAGTTGGCTGTGGTAAATTGACCACGGTGAATTGGCTGTGACAAGTTGGCTGTGGCATGTCCCATCCTGTCAATGAACACATGAAGCTCAGCTATCTGTGCCTTTGGCTTGATCCACTTTGAATATGTCAAAGTTTGTAAGTCATCCACATCATCCTCCTTTTTCCCCCATGGAAGGAAAAGGAAAAGGCCACGCACATCTGGAAGGCAGTTGACTGTTCACCATTAGACCCGTGGTGGCGCAGTGGTTAGAATGTAGTATTGCAGGCTAATTCTGCCAATTGCCAGCAGTTCGATCCTAACCAGCTCAAGGTTGACTCCTCCTTCCATCTTTCCGAGATCGGTAAAATGAGGAGCCAGAATGTTGGGGGGCAAGTTGCTGACTCTTAAACCACTTAAAGAGGGCTGCAAAGCACTGTGAAGCAGTATATAAGTCTAAGTGCTATTGCTATTATTGTGGCATCAGTTCAAGGCCTTTTTTTTTTTTTAAAGAATTGCAACTATCATCAAACCCCCCCAAAAGGGAATTTTCTTCTTCTTCTTTTTTTTTATTGAAAAGTTTTAAAATATTTTACAAACAAATTCCCCCTCTCCCTCCCCTCCCCCGACTTCCCAGAGCAAAATACAGGGTATTGCGTTTAACAAACATAATCTAACATAAGCAAACTAACTATAAACTCTTAACTTCCCCTTACTCTTTAACTCCGCCATAGATACTAAGATATCAAAATAGAAGAAAAAAAAATCATCTGAATATTTCATTCATAAGCTATTTGCAACTTTTTAGTCCCATATTTGTTTTGTATATAGTCAATCCATCTTTTCCATTCCAGTACATATCTTTCATTCGAACGATCCTTCAAATATGCAGAAATTTTAGCCATCTCGGCCAGATTGGCTACTTTTAATGTCCATTCTTCAATAGAAGGTATTTCTTCCTTCTTTCACTATTGCGCCATTTTCTTCTTGTAGCCTGTTCCTTGGAGGCACTTGCCTGCTCACACTTGGGAATAATATCCTGAAAGATAGAGCTGGGCCTCCAGATTTGATGGACTCAGATTCCTACAGTTGCTGGTCAGGATGAACAGTTATCACACTGGACAGCCACTGAGAGATGAGACCAAGTTGGAAAAAGCTGTCTTAGATCCTTATTCATCCGATTCCTGAAGGATACCAGTGGTGAAATCCATTTTTTTTACTACCAGTTCTATGGGCGTGGCATGGTGTGGCTTGGTGGGCGTGGCAGGGAAGGATACTGCAAAATCCCCATTCCCACCCCACTCCAGGGGAAGGATACTGCAAAATCTCCATTCCCTCCCAACTCTGGGGCCAGACAGAGGTGGTATTTGCCGGTTCTCCGAACTACTCAACATTTCCGCTACCGGTTCTCCGAACTACTCAAAATTTACGCTACCTGTTCTCCGAACTACTCAAAATTTCTGCTACCGGTTCTCCGAACTACTCAAAATTTCTGCTTCCGGTTCTCCAGAACCTGTCAGAACCTGCTGGATTTCACCCCTGAAGGATATCCTTCAAATCAGTGTGGAAGGACATTTTGGAATGAAGAATTCCAAAAGAGTAAATTTGGAAAGTACATTAGCATTGTCCGGAAGGGAATGAGGAGAAAGCACAAGATGCATCGCAATGCACTGTTCAGGTTGGGGTCACAGCAAACATGTTGCACCCCTCCGTCCCTAGGCAGTGCTGTACCAGAGAACTATGCCTGACCAGGATTCTCCAGGGTTGTGACTTGTACTCAACCTAGTTGTGGTCTTGGAATGGAGAGGTTGGAGTCGTAGGATGTGGTTTATTTTTTACGATGTGGGTTGGGCAACTTCCAAAAGGCACAGGATGTTTTGGACTCTGGTTGAAGGAGAGGTTGGCTGAAATGGGACAATGCACTATCTCATTGGATTGAAAGCGTGTCCTGTTTCTCTCTTTTCCAAAACAAAAACAGGCGTGGCGGAAGTGTTTTGGAGGGCTCAGAACAAGCACGAAAATATCAACAGTAAGACAAGGATTCTTTGTGCCATATCAGAAAAGAGCATTAGGCCCATCTCCGACTCGTAGGACCCCTAGAGAAGACAAAGTTAGCAAAGAGCGAAAAAGATGAAAAAGCACCGAGAAGAGCAACAAAGATGATGAGGGACTGGAGACTAAAACATATGATGAAGGGTTGCAGGAACTGGGCATGGCTAGTCTAGTGAAGAGAAGGACCAGGGAAGACAGGATAGCAGTCTTCCAATATTTGAGGGGCTGCCACAGAGAGGAGGGGGTCAAGCTATTTTCCAAAGCACCTGAAGGCCAGACAAGGAATCATGGATGGAAACTGAACAAGGAGAGGTTCAACCTGGAAATAGGAGAAATTTTCTGACAGTGAGAGCAATCAACCAGTGGAACAGAAGTTGCCTTTGGAAGTTGTAGGCGCTTGATCACTGGAGGCTTTTAAGGGGAGATTGGACTGCCATTTGTTGATGATGGTGTAGGGTCTCCTGCTTGGGGGGGGAGTTGGACTAGATGACTTACAAGGCCCCTTCTAACTTTGTTAATCTACGTAGATCTCTCGTGGAGCCTTAGGAGAACTCCTATCAGTTGTCCTAGTAAGTCTTAACCCTCAATGGATCAAATTTCTGGCTTGACTGGGGAAATTTGGAAGGACAGGCATTGAACTGGGATGATGGGTGAACCTACTACACGTTGCGTATTGAGGGTCTGTCTTCCCCCAGGACAATTGTTTTTATTGTTGTGATTCTTCTAGATTATTATTATTTTTTACTCTTTGATGTTGTATAAGTCACCCAGAGTCCCTGTTTGGATTGCTTGAGTTCAGTTATGATTGTTATGAATGGTTGTTACTCACTTTTGGATTAATCACTTGACCAGTTTTCCTTCGGTCCAAGAATCGCACTAGGCTTCCTGCTGTCAGCCCTGAAGCTGATCTGGCTGAAGCCATCTTGGAGCTTCAGTGTTGCCACACTGGAGCTGAGGGATAGGGAGGGGGGATTGGAGATAGCTGGGGTTGTGTAGTCAAAATAAAAGACTTTCCCCTGGGAACCAAGGACGTTCTCACACCTGGGCAAGAGAAGGAGGAGTGATGTCACCAGACCAGTGGACCAGTGGTGAAATCTAAAATTTGTTACTACTGGTCCTGTGGGCATGGCTTGGTGGTGGTGGGGGTTAATGTGACTGGGTGGGCGTGGCCAATTTCTTTTTTTACTTTTAAAACCATTTTTTCTACAACCTAGGATCAGCAACCTGCTGCTCTGGAGCCACATGTGGCTCTTTCACCCCTCTGCTGCGGCTCCCTGTCACACAAAATATGTGTCGCAACTGCCAATAAGCGACACCTACCAGCACGCGATTTATTGAGCTTTTCAACCCCCGGTAGGCCAACCATAGATAAATCCAAGAAAAGAAAAGTTTCAGAAGAAAACAGAACGTTTAATTCAACTACATATGCTAGTTTTGTGGCCGCTCAAGAAATAGTCAGGCACGGGTAGGGTTTTGTGGCTCCCGGTGTTTTCTTTTCTGTGGGAAACGGGTCCAAATGGCTCTTCGAGTGTTTAAGGTTGCAGAGCCCTGGACTACCCAGTGAGGTTTTTTTCAGTAGCCCAGAAATCAGTATTTCTAGTTTATTTCTTGCTCTCAAATCTGGGGAAATCCAAAGAGACCCGGCTGAAACTGGGACATGTTGTACTTGCCTTCAATCCCCTTGGCAACTGTGTTTTGACTGGCTCCTTTGAGGTTTTCTTGGAGCTGTCAAAACATTGTTGTTGTTGTTGATTGTTCTTTGAAAACCACACATATTTATATGTCTCTGGTCCCTGATGTGCAAAAGTCCAGTGGGAAAGCCCAGGAACAAACATCTTCCAGCACCACCATTTTTCTCTTTCTCTGCTGTCACTCAGACAGGGCGATTGCTGTGCTTTGCAATGCTTGTTTATGAGCGGATGAGCGTTTTCCTTCTAAGATCAAGGCCAGAAGTGACTTTATTTACTTAACAATTGACATTTTGTTCGGCGGTTCAGTGTTTTCTGGTCTCATTACAGATCATATTATAAATGCATATATTCTATGATTTGAGAGATGACGTATTATTATTCATGAAGCATATAGAGCAGGGGTGTCAAACTCGATTTCATTGCAAGCTGCATGTGGGTTGTGTTTGACCTCGGGAGGGTCCGGGGGTGGGCGTGACCAGCTCGACGTCATTTGCCGACGGCCTCCTTCGGCCCTCTGCCAGCGGAAACGGAGCTTGGGGAGGCCATCGCAGCCAAAAACGGACCCCTGGCGGGCTGCAGGAGGCCGTCATGACTGAAAATAGAGCTCGGGAGGGCTGCAGGAGGCCCTCCCGAGCTCCATTTTGGCTGGCAGAGGCACTGCGGGCCAGTCCTTCACTGTTTCCAGGACAGCCCCGAGGGTCAGATCTAAGCACACCGCGAGCCAGATCTGGCCCCCGGGCCTTAGAGTCTTTCCTGGCCCCTGTAGTACGGTGGCTTGCCATCCTAATTTTTTTTTCAGCTTCTGAACTTCATCTAATCCAGTGTTTCTCAACCTTGGTAGCTTGAAGATGGGTGGACTTCAACTCCCAGAATCCCCCAGCCAGCAGCGCTGGCTGGGGGATTCTGGGAGTTGAAGTCCACCCATCTTCAAGCTTCCAAGGTTGAGAAACACTGATCTAATCCTTTTTTTTTTTTTCAAGTAAAGATATTGACCAAATTTTACCCTGCCGTTTCCACTGATGCTTGAAGCTAGCCAGATATTTTAGTAGCTGCTTACTAAATAGCAAAATGGAAAGGCTTAGGTTTCATTTGTGCCTTGTTAGTTAAAAAAAATAAAATAAAAGTTCTCTCCGCCCGCTTCCACACCTACTGTAATTCCTTCAAAATGGGAGAGAAACTTAAGAAACGGCAACAGTCATGCTTCCAACTTGTCCTTGCTCTCTCGTTGTCCTTCTGCCATGCATTTCATGCTTTCTTTGCAGTTGAAGCTCAATGGTACCTTCCTTTCTTTTCCTCCAGCTCCACTAATGGCCCAATGATGCTCTCTGGTTGTGACTAACTAGGTGAAAACATTGGTGCCAGTGTTTCCTTCTGGTCCAAGTGAAAGTAATCATGCTGATGCTTGCTTGCTCGCTCCCCCCCCTTCCAAATTCCTTCCTTCCTTCCTTCCTTCCTTCCTTCCTTCCTTCCTTCCTTCCTTCCTTCCTTCCTTCCTTCCTTCCTCCCTCCCTCCCTCCCAAATTTCCTTCCTTCCTTCCTTCCTTCCTTCCTTCCTGCCTGCCTGCCTGCCTGCCTGCCTGCCTTCCTCCCTCCCTCTCACCCTCCCTCCCTCTCTCCCTCCCTCCCTTCCAAATTCCTTTCTTCCTGCCTTCCTTCCTCCCTCCCTCCCTCCCTCCCAAATTCCTTCCTTCCTTCCTGCCTGCCTGCCTGCCTGCCTTCCTCCCTCCCTCCCTCCCTCCCTCCCTTCCAAATTCCTTCCTTCCTTCCTTCCTCCCTTGCTTCCAAATCCCTCCCTCCATCCTTCCTTCCTCCCTGTCTTCCTTCCTCCCTTCCAAATTCCTTCCTCCCTTCCTTCCTCCATCCCTTGCTTCCAAATCCCTCACTCACTCACTCCTGTCTTCCTCCCTCCCTTCCAAATTCTTTCCTTCCTTCCTGTCTTCTTCCCTCCCTCCCTTCCAAATTCCTTCCTCCCTTCCTTCCAATTCTTCCCTCCCTTGCTTCCAAATCCCTTCCTCCCTCCTGTCTTCCTCCTTCCCTTCCAGATTCCTTCCTTCCTCCCTGTCTTCCTCCCTCCCTTCCAAATTCCTTCCTCTCTTCCTTCCAATTCCTCATCCCTTGCTTCCAAATCCCTCATTCACTCACTCCTGTCTTCCTCCCTCCCTTCCAAATTCTTTCCTTCCTTCCTGTCTTCTTCCCTCCCTCCCTTCCAAATTCCTTCCTTCCAAATTCCTCCCCCCTTCCCTTCTTTCCTTCCCTCCCCACCACAGGGGAAAATATCAACTATTAGTAAGATCTACCCAGCTGGCTTCATGGCTAAGGCGGGACTAGAACTCACAGTCTCCTAGTCTCTAGTTCAGGGGTGAAATCCAGCAGGTTCTGACAGGTTCTGGAGAACCAGTAGCGGAAATTTTGAGTAGTTCGGAGAACCGGCAAATACCACCTGTGGTTGGTCCCAGAGTGGGGTGGGAATGGAGATTTTGCAATATCCTTCCCCCAGGAGTGGGGAGGGAATGGAGATTTTGCAATATCCTTCCCCTGCCATGCCCACCAAGCCACGGCTACCAAGCCACACCACAACCACCAAGCCACGCCTACCAAGCCAGAACCTGTAGTAAAAAAAATTGAATTTCGCGTGATGTCTTAACTGAAAAGTCAAACTGGTTTTTATTAATGGAAGAACACTCCCAAAATAAAGACTGTTAGTTTGGAGGAGAAACAAGTAACCCCCAATTTTAAAATGTGCATATATTTATTAGAGAATACAGTTGGATGTTTCTCCTTAATTCCAGGTTGCTTCTCTCCCTAGTTAGTTTCCACCCGTTGTTTCCTGTCTTGCCTTCTGGTGCTTTAGAAAATAAGTTGACCCCCCCCCCCAGCCTCTTCTTTGTGGCAGCCCCTCAAATATTGAAAGACTGCTATCATGTCACCCCTAGTCCGTCTTTCCTGTAGACTAGCCAAACCCAAATCCCGCAACCGTCCTTCATATGTTTTTGTCGCCAGAACTTTAATCATCTTAGTTGCTCTTCTCTGCGCTTTTTCCAAAGTCTCAACATCTTTTTTTGTAATGTGGTGACCAAAACTGGATGCAATATTCCAGGTGTGGCCTTACTAAGGCTTTATAAAATGGTACTAATACTTCACATGATTTTGATTCTATGCCTCTTGTTTATACAACCCAGGATTGTGTTAGCTTTTTTGGTTGCTGCCGCACATATTTAAGTCATCGTCTACTGGGATTCCTTGGTCCCTCTCACAGGTACTGGTTTTTTAGCAGAGTTTCACCTAATCTGTACTCATATCTTTGGCTTTTCCTGCCTAAGTGTAGATCTTTACTTTTATCTACAGTGCATATCATTTTGTTGGGTAGTAGGGCCCATTGTTCAAGTCTGTCAAAATCTTTTTGGATCCTGAGCTTGTCTTCTGGGGAGTTGGCTGTTCTTGTCAGCTTAGTGTCATCTACAGATTTGATGCGTTCCTCTTCTATTCCCTCATCTAAGTCATTTATGAAGATACTGAAGATTACTGGATCTAAAATGGAACCTTGTGGTACCTCACTGCCTAATTTCTTACATGTAGATTGAGTGTGTGTGTGTGTGTGTGTGTGTGTGTGTGTGTGTGTGTGTAGGCTTGTGGACTTTTCATCCAACACAACATTACTTGGATTAAAACAAAAAAGCAGTAAAACCTTTATTCTCACGTTTTCTACTCCGCAGACTTCAAATGCAGGAGATAAAATGTTGCTTTCGACTTCTTTCCCCCTAAACAACAACAAAAGTAAATTATGTAAAATTAGCATTTAGCAGACCCCCTCAAACGATCTGTTGGGGTTTAACTCTAAGATTCTTATCATGGATAAAGCCCAAAATTGTAAGCATATGTTCATGGCAAATCATAAGGGGCAGATGAAAAAAGAGATATAAAATTGCATGGGGCAAGTTAAAAAGATTGAGACTTAATGCTCAGAAATTGACCATTTTCGCTGGATTTGTTACTTTACTTACTGAATAAGTTTGATTTCTGGGTTCATACACTAAGCACGGAAAAACTGAGCAAGTTTAAAACGAACCACGTATGTGGGGCGTCTTGAGAAAATTGACCTGGTTAGGCACATAGTTAAAAGCCCAACCATAGGATGATTAAAAGTTTTTAATTTTATAAGGTTAAATTGGATTCACCCCCAAAATAGGGTTGGCTATTTTGTGGTTCAATGCATTGTAGAAACGTAACCATTATTTTAGCATGTTGGGTGAACTTCGTTATTGTATGAACCATTATGTGGTTTATATGGTTGGGCGCGCCAATGTTTTGTGAATATGGCAGTTGGATTTTGTTAACATGGGTTTTCGTTTTTAGCATATTGTGTGAATCTATCATCGGTTTATTCAACCATAGATCCTTGAACTTCCCTCACACTCTCTTCTAGGTTTCTCCTTGGCAGACTTTTTAAAATTCTCAGCAATTCAAGCTTGGAGTGAAATTTAGATGGCAACTATAAATAACCCTCCATGTCTGGAATGGAGAACTGCCTGGATGGTGGCTTTCTTGTATTACTGGAGATACCAAAGAACTTGGAACAGCACCATTTGTGGTCTAGGATGACCTCCAGATCTTCCCATTTTCCATAATCTGTTCTGTCTTTGATTAAAAACTAATCATTTCAGTTCCATCTAAACAAAATTGCTTTCCCAACCTTTGGCCCAGATATTGGCTGATTGTTGCCCCAGATAGACATTCAATTTGAAGAGTTATGCAGACTAAATAAGACCCGCTTATTTTTTTCAGTGAATATGTGAACAATCAGGTTGTCAATAAGAGTTCTTGCAGGCTGATTTTAATATCTTCTGAGATATTGTGGTGTCCAATGTGTGCACATCAGGATAGTCTAATGAAAAGAAGGACTACGGGCAACATGATACCCTGTTTTCCCTAAAATAAGACATCCCCTGATAATAAGCCCAATCGGGCTTTTTGAGCGCATGGCAATAAGGCCAAGCACTTATTTCAGGCTTCAAAAAAATATAAGACAGGGTCTTATTTTGGAGGAAACACGGTAGCAGTATTCCAGTATTTGAGGGGCTGCCATAAAGAAGAGGGGGTCAAATTATTCTCCAAAGCACCAGAAGGTAAAACAAGAAACAATGGATGGAAACTAACCAAAAGAGAAGCAATCTGGAATTAAGGAGAAACTTCCTAACAGTGAGGACAATTAACCAATGGAACAGCTTACCACCAGAAATCGTGGACGCTCCATCACTTTTAAGAAGAGACTGGACAATCGCTTATCTGAAATTGTATAGGTTCTCCTGCTTCAGCAGGAGATTGGATGAGAAAACCTCCTATGTGCCTTCCAGCTCTATTCTGAATTTAAATTTGAAAAAATGTAGTTGTGGCATCACAAAGTCACTTCCCTATGTCTACCATTTTGACAATTTTTATACACGCATACTCATACCCATCACCCAATGCTTTTGCAACAAATCTATTATTTACTTCTGCCATTTTTTAGCTTTTTTTTTTACATGCAGACCAAGCATGATTGAATGTCTCTTCCTATTGTTCCCATTTCCAGCATGCATTTGGAATGCCTTTATACATTCTAGATAATTTCAAATTCTGTCTTACTTGCTTCAAACCATAAGTATTTTTACCTGTTCTTAATCTTGGGAAAACCACTGACAACTATATCCTTTTGCTGTTCGTTGCTCTCTTGATTTACTCTTAAGTGCCCCTTGGTGGTTTCCAGTAATTCCCCAGACTCAACAATTACATTCCATTAAGTAAAGTCAAAATCTTGCAAGACTGCTCAACCTCATGACACTTGCATCTGAAATTTGCGTGATTTAGGTGCAAAATCTGAAAAGCTTGCAAGTTAGCTGAAAATTCAGAACCTTTGAGGCCCTTATAATTTGGGCCAAATGGGAAGTTTTGCCAACTCACATTGCAATGTTGCATTTCTATATTACATCATTTAATGTGCGCACATCCTATTTTGAATCAAGGGCAGATTGAAAATGCACTGGAAAATAAAATGGTTTTAAAATATATTGAACCAGCATTCATACTAGAATACTAGTCCCTGAGAGAAAGATGGGACCTAACGTAGTAGACATGGCCTAATTACTCCTTGTTGCAATGGTCCAAGTAATGTTCATTCCAAGATTGACTCAGCCTTCCATCCTTTCTAAGGTAGATAAAATGAGGACCCGGATTGTGGGGGCAATAAGCTGACTTTGTATAAAATATACAAAAGTATGAAGGCTATTGCTTAACGCACTGTAAGCCGCCCTGAGTCTTCGGAGAAGGGCGGCATATAAATCAAATAAAAAAAAAAAGTAGGGAAATAGAGTCCCTCTAGAAAAATGGATGCCAACATTCTGCACCCAATTTCTGTGGTTTGCCAAGAAGGAAAACTTTGCCTGAGACACGAAATCCACAGAGAATTTTCTCTGAGATGGAATTTTCTCCTTTCCAAAGAACTATGTGGTTTCTATTGATTGTCTTCCTTTACATATTGACACTTTGGGGATTTCTTGAAACCAGTATTTTAGCACAGTTCAGAGAAAAAGATGCTGAGAGGTGGTGTGGACAGCCAAAGGTGGGAACTTGAAACTCAAGTGCTGAATTTGGGTGAAGAACTCTACCTTTGATAAGGCAATAACCCCCCCCCCTCCTCCTCCTCCTTCTTCTTCTTCCTAGATTCCTAGAACTGACTTTAGCAATGTATCAATGTACCTCATAAGGAGATGAGCAAGAATGAAAGTGAGAATGTGTTTTTTTTTGTCTGGAAGTACTTCCCTCTCTCCAAACTTTCTGCAGTCCATCATCATCTTAAATTACTTTTGGAAACTCTTCAGAATGCAACAACATTAGGGCTGGAGTTTTGAAGCCCTTTTTTTCCTCAATCCGTTTTTTCCTCTTTTTCTCTCTTTCCTGTCTCATCATTCAAAATGCCTTTTTGGGGCAAGGAACAGGAAATCGCTGTTTCATGCAGGAATCCACATGCAAATCATCCCTTGGAGCTGGCCATAGCTCCTGTTTCAGCAGATCCAGCAATGAGGAGCCCACTGTTTCTCTGGAAAATTTGTTCCCAGTTGAACTTCTACTGAGTTACTACTCAGATGTTTTTTCCTAGCGTCTTAACACTCAGCCATAATCTGCCTTCTGGTAACCTCAGATGGTTAGGCTGCATCTCATAAGCTTGGAAGACAAAGAAGAAGTCGATTTCTTCAGTATCTTCAAAAGTGCCGCCATATTGCTTGGTCTTCTCTAGCTTCTCAGTGCCAGTTTCCAGACCAAATCTTCCTCATTGCTTTTCTCTGACAGTCTTCCAGTTTGTTTAAATGATGGAGATGTCCAGCATGTGGGATCTGACCAGTGCAGAACAGAATGCAACAAAACCAGTGAATTCTAGAATGAAAGTATTGAGATGGCCCCAGGATGGTGGTATGGGCATTTTGCTCCCTTAGACAACTGCCGTCCCCAGACATAGAACATGGTACATAGAGAAACAGTCAGGCACGGGAAGGGTTTTGTGGCTCCCAGTGTTTTCCTTTCTGTGGGAAATGTATCCAAATGGCTCTTTGAGTGTTTAAGGTTGCAGACCCCTGCCATAGACTAATAGTGGCTTGTTCAATAAAACAAACCATAGCTTAGTTCTTCAGTTTTTTGGTCATTAAGTTCTGGTAGAATTATCCACAATTCATTCAGAAACCGAAGAAGCTTCTTGGATGAGAAGCGAAACGTCTTCAAGGAAAAACAAAGAAAGTCCTTTTGGAAAAGCACCTTTGAGACAACCATGACCTGGATGACCGAGAATCTCCATAGATATTTCCCCAAGCATTCTTCTGCTGCTTCGGTAGCTGCTTGAAAGACCTGCCTACATCAGGCTAAACAACATGTGCTTCCCAGGTCCATAAGTCCACCCACAGTCAAATTAGATCTGTAATTACTTTTTGAGCCTTTCCATTTTATTTTATTATTATTATTATTTTGACAGCTGATAAAATAAGAGTCTTGTGTTTCTGGCTTCCAGGTTAGAAGGGGAGGGGCACTGTTACCCCAGAGGGCTGGGGGTGAGGGGCAGCCGACCACCCAGTTGCTGCGTTGAAAAGCTGCGATGTGCTTCTTTCTCAGAGCAGCCACTAAAGAATGATGTTCTTCAGGTTTGCAGAGCAAAAGGTGGTTTTTGTGGAAATGAAAGGAGTTAAGCGAAGCGGGCTTTCTTAGAAAAAGTGGCTACTGTAATTAAGGAATATTAGGAACATTAGCATCCTTATCATTTTGGCGTTTAAAATGAAATGGTCAAGGAACTGGACTCTTTGAATGAATGAGTGAATGAGCTGGAAGGGACCTTGGAGGTCTAACTCCAGCCCTCTGCTCAAGCAGGAGAACATATACTATTTCAGATAAGTGACTGTCTAGGGCCGTGATGGCGAACCTATGTGCCACAGGTGGCACATGGAGCCATATCGGTGGGCACGTGAGCTCAGCTCAGGCGTGCATGCACGTGCCGGTCAGCTGATTTTCGGGCCTTCTGGGCCCACCAGAAGTTGGCAAATGGGGTTAGTTTCCTGCCTTGGTGTGTGTGTGTGTGTGTGTGTGGAGAAGGCCGTTTTTGCCCTCCCAAGGCTCCTAGAAAGCCTCTGGAGCCTGGGGAGGGTGAAAAAACAGGCCCACCATGCCATCATGTGCCAAAAGCAGGGGTCGCGTGTAGGAGTTGTGCGTGCATGCGCAGTGGGGCAGGGCGTATAGAATTATGGGTATGGGCATGTGCACGTGCAACCCCCCTGCACTCCCCCCATTTTTGGCATGTAAGGGCAAAAAGGTTAGTCATCACTGGTCTAGGATAATCCATTTCCTTCGGGATTCTCTATAAATGCAGTCCCTGTCAGCGTTCCGAGTAACGCATCCAAAGAAATCAGAACTCCAGGACAGGAACGTTCCACAGAGAACATGTTTATTGGACACATGATATTGGCACAGCCGGTGAAAACCGACTCTAAAAGTTTCCTGCGGTTACCATGTAATTAAATGAGCAAAAGTTTCCCTCCTCAGGTGTCACAGGTCACATTATTTTTTTAATATAAAGTTTATTGTCATTGTACGTATATACACAGTATACCCATACAACGAATTATCCAATCCAGTTATCCAATCAAAGCAGTTGGCGGGCTCCCTCGACCACTTCTGCTCCTACTACTACTACTGCCACCTGTTGGGATGACCTTGGTTCCCATGGGAGAGTTCTTTATTTTGTCTACGAGACGGTCTAGCTGTTCCCCCCTCATCCTTCCCCCATAGTGCGTGGCAACTGTGAAGCAGCACAAGATGGCTTCAGCCAGGTTCAATTCAGAGTTGACAGTCCGATCACCATCTGAACAACCTTCCCTGAATCAGGAAGGTGAAACACAGAGCAGCAGTTATCTAAAACTATGGATCCAAGGTAGTCTCTTGAAGAGGAGTTGTACCATCCCCTCTGTTTAAGGCTGGGGGCACTATCCTCAAAATACCTCACACCACAGCTTGGAATCAACCAGCAGCGATCTCCCTAGCTGCTTTCATAACTTGGGAACACAGATTTATCCTCGATTTTCAGAGGACAGGTCAAAGAACCTGAAAAAATGAGGATAGATGGAAGCTATCTGGAGGCCTTGAATTCTCTATCTCTTTTTTTATGGCTTGTTTCAATAGTTTATCTCATTAACACAGTCAGCACAGGATCCTCAACCCTAATGCAATGGTGGGATCCTCTTGGTTTAACAACTGGTTTGGTGATCGTGCGATTTGTGCTTCGTGCACGTTTCGCGCATGCTCAGCTTGAAGAAACCTTCACTTCCTGGTTTCTTCAGAGGAGTAACACAGCTGATTCGCGTGGCAATCCACTCTACCACGCGAATCAGCTGAGAAGATAAAGGTAGGAAAATAGCGCAGGCGGGCGGGTGGGCCCATCTGATTGTCGGGTTGAACCAGTTCGCTTCCAGCTGATCGTCAGAACTACCGGTTCTCCCGAACCGGTCCGAACTGATAGAATCCCACCCCTGCCCTAATGTAATATTTTTGTTTATCCTCTTACAGATTGCTGCTTCCTCAAATTTCCATTGAGCTGCAGATCATTTTGCTCAATGTTTGCTCTATTAAAGTTAAACTTGCTGGTTGTTGTTCATGTGTTAAGGTCTGTAACCCTCAAATGCTGACCTGGTACTTTTCCTTCCTTCCTTCCTTCCTTCCTTCCTTCCTTCCTTCCTTCCTTCCTTCCTTCCTTCCTTCCTTCCTTCCTTCCTTCCTCTTTCTTAGGTACTGCTTATCATCAGTGGGAATCTGAGCTTCCTCAACTGGTTAACCATCGTGCCCAGCATAGCATGCTTTGATGACGCCTCCTTGGGGATCTTGTTTGGTTCCAGCAAAGGATCTCTGAAGACCCACGTCCTGAAGATTCAAACCAAAGAGGCGGCAGGGAAAGTTGGCTCTTTACAATACGGTGTGTTGTGGGGTTTTTTCTTCTAGGGTCAAAGCAGCACATTTGTCTCTTCTGGGCATATTTTTGAGTATCGTGTCAGGGAAATTCACACAGATGGTTACAGGGTTTTCTTCTGCAACTTAATCCACTTAAAACAGAAGGCAATATGATGTCATCTCGTTTTCTCCTCAGGGAGCTACATCCGCAAAGCTGTGAATGTCGCCTTGGGGGCCCTGATCATCTTCCTCAGCATTCCAGTGGTTCTCAACCTGATTAGTTCCCGGCAAATCATGAACACTTCCTACAACCCCCTCAGGATCGTCAACACGTACGGAGCATTTGGAAGGTAAGACCCTCAATATCTGAAGAGCGTCTGACCTGTGTTCTTGCTCTCTCTTTGAGCTATGCCACTGTATTTTGTAAGGGGAAAGAGCAGTACCAAAAAATCCATTTACAAACAGGCAAGGATCTTTTCAGGGCAGGAGAACATCTCTGTGTCAACTCGTAAAGCATTCCTGGCCTGATCTTGAGTTGCCATAGGCAGGAGGAGAGAAAACTGACAGAGCAACAGGGCCGCAACCAGAAGCGCATTTCAGACATACCTTTCTCAAGCATGCTCAACTATGCCACAGCCTAGGTTACCAGAGCCAGCAGGAGAGGTGTGTTCTCTACAGCCCACAAAAGTGCCCCATTAGAGAATGTGATTTATGACACACCCTGGGAGGAGGGGGGAACAGGGTCACAGTTGGGATGTAAATTACGTGGGGCAAAGCTGACTCCACTTGGGTATGTGTCGACATGTTGCTCCTAATAAATAACTGGATTTCTTTTGAAACTTGTCTCAAGGCTCATGAATTAATTAGGACATCTGTCGGAATCCTGACACTCTGGTCACAAGAGCATTCCAGGGAGTGCAGTGGAAGAAGCCTTGCCTGGAAAGATGTAAAACATTCCTTCATCATGGGCACTCTTTATTGTCTACAAAGATACAAAGACGAGCGGGTCAAGCTATTTTCCACAGCACCAGAAGGCAAGACGAGAAACAATGGATGGAAACTAACCAAGAAGAGAACCAACCTAGAACTAAGGAGAAATTTCCTAACAGTGAGAACAATTAACCAATGGAACAAACTTGCCTTCAGAAGTTGTGGGTGCTCCATCAATAGAGGCTTTCAAAAAGTGACAACCATTTGCCAGAAATCATTTAGGGTCTCCTGCTCGAGCAGGGGGTCGGACTAGAGGATCTCTAAGGTTGGACTAGAAGACCTCCAAGGTCCCTAATAGAAGTAACTCTCTATTATTCTGTGTTCTATGTCTTTTGCACAACTCTCTGTTGGGTTGAAAAGATCAGAGTCTGGATCTGGATTCAGCCGTGGCCAGTCATAGACATTCTTCTATCCTAGTCACAGAATCTGAACACCTTAGAGCAGGGATGTCTGTTCTGATCTAGGCTTCCTGAGACAGTAAAAAGCACACAATTAGTTCCAAAAACCCTCTTTTTATTTCAACAGCTGTGAATTCTGTTCATTCCCAGCCCGTAATGAGTCATAAATAGTTTGTAAAGAGTCCGACAGAAGTCTGCCACAGTCCTTTGGGATAAGGCTGATAAGCACCCACCTTTATCTCCCTTGACACGCTGCCAAAGACCTAATTGGCAATTAGCTTTGCAAGGCCACACGGAGCACAGAGTCAAAACGGAGCTTCAGAATTTAAACCGACCAGAATGAACAATGTTGCTTCCTGCAAAGGCTCACATGCCTTTGCTCCTCCTTTATGTCTTATGGAAGGGGCCAATAATCTCCAAGCCTTACTCCCCAGTCGTCCCTCTTGTCTTAACTGTTCTTGCCTTTTGGCAGCTCTGCGCATGCGCGCATTGGGAACAGGCTCCTCCTGCTCTTCTGCCTCTTTGATGTCCGACTCTGGAGGCTCCGGAGGCAGCATGTACCTCCCAGATGGTTCTGGCCCCCTCTCTGCTACTGACACAGAGCCCTCGTCTGAGCCTTCCCTAGACTCCAGGACTGGCCCATGTTTCTCCCCAACCTCCTCACTGTCCGACTCTGATGCCAGCTTCGCAGGCCGCCTGCGGACCACAACAGTGTCAAACATAAAGGCCTGTGAGCCAGATCCACCCTGCGATGTGGTCAGATCCGCCCACGGGGCCATCCTGGAAAATGTAAGGAGCCGGCCCACGTTGCTTCAATCCAGTCTACCCACTGCAAAGAGGAAACATGCCAGCAGTTTGAGGAGCGGTGTCAAGCTGGCCACCCCCACCCAGTCAGCCACACCCAGTGAGTGGCGTCATACTGGCCACGTCCACCCAGTCGGCCACACACCCCAGGCCCCCCCACAGGTCAACCACAGCCCTGATGTGGCCCTCAATGAAATTGAGTTTGACACCCCTGTCTTAGAGGTTCCATCCTTCCATCCTAAGGAGGCCAAGTTTGATTCCATCCTCAACCCGGTGACTTGGGGCCATCCTGCGCTCTCAAGACCAGCCTCCCCATCAGAGTTATTGTGGTGGAGAACATCAAAGGGCAGAGCTGTGCCTGCTGCCTTGAGCTCCTGCTCGAAAAGGATCATATAAAACAATCCATCAAATATGAACTAAATCTATGCCTTCCTTTTTGACATAGCCAACCAGGCTTCAAGCACGTTTGGCCATTTCTGGCAGACGACGGTCCTGCAGCTTTTAACTTTGGCACTTGCAGCAAAAGCCTCATGCAAAATAATCCCTGATGATTTGTAACCCTGGCTGATCTTTTTAACAGTCTTCCTACAGTTTTCAGCAGAGGTCCAAAAAAGGCAGAGCAACCATTTCTCCATGTCGGTTGTAACAGAACGAGAACATGTTTTCCTCAAGCAATTGCTTACAGTTCCTGCCGATAAGTGATTGCAGTTTTGTTGAGTATGTACGTCTATGGGTAGTCCTCAGGTTACAACCCCAACTGAGCCCAGAATTTATGTGGATAAGTGAGTCATGCGTTAAGTGAGTTTTGCCTCATTTTACAACCTGTCTTGCCACCGTTGTTATGTGAATCACTGCAGTTGTTAAATTAGTAACACGGTTGTTAAGTGAATCTGGCTTCCCCATTGGCTGCTTGTCAGAAGGTCGCAAAAAGGGGATCACGTGACCCCAGGGACACTGCGACCGTCATAAATATGAACCAGTTGCCCAGCATCTGAATTTTGGATCATGTGACCATGGGGATGCTGCAACGGTCGTAAGTCTGAAAAGCGGTCATGAATCGCTTTTTTCAGTACCGTTGTAACTTTGAACTGTCACTAAATGAACTGTTGTAAATTGAGGACTACCTGTAGATAGTTCAGTTATAATATTTTGTGAAGGCCTTAGGTAATCTTGAGACCTAATAAGGACTCTGCTGGATCATCCCTTCCTGAGATCCCAGAAAGCCTTACTCGTCTCCAGTGGTGAAATGTAAAATTTGTTACTAGCGGTTCTGTGGGCGTGGCTTGGTGGGGGGTAATATGACTCAGTGGGCGTGGCCAACCTTTTTTTTTTTTTTTTTTTTTTACTTTTAAAAGCATTTTTTCTACAATCTCTTTGGCTGAAGAGGTTGTAAAAAAAAAAATGCTTTTAAAAGTCTCTGACAATCCCACCTGACTTGCCTGATCGGCAGAGGCTTTGTTTTTACTTTTAAAAGCATTTTTTTCGGCCGAAGAGGTTGTAGAAAAAATGCTTTTAAAAATAAAATAAAAAGCCTCTAATGACCGTGCGGCTCAGCTGGGCATAGGGGTGGGGAGGGATTTTTGCTACCCGTTCTTCGAACCACCCACCACCATCGCTACCGGATCAGGCGATCCGGTCCGTACCGGGAGCATTTCACCCCTGCTCATCTCTCCCTAAAGCTGTGTTGTAAAGTTGGACTTCCGTATATCAATGCTGGCTCAAGGAAAGGGAAGGGGAGGCGAGGAAGGGAGGGAGGGAAGGGAAGGGGAATTACAATAGAGGATAGGATAGGACAGGAAAGGAAAGGACAGAAAACACAACAGAACAGAATAGAATAAGGCGGGAAGGGACTTTGGAGGTCTTCTAGTCCAACCCCTTGCTCAAGCAGGAGAACCTATACCTGTGATGGCGAACCTATGGCACGCATGCCACAGGTGGTACGTGTAGCTATATCGGTGGCACGCAAGCTCAGTTCCGGCGTGCATGCGCGCGCTGGCCAGCTGATTCTTGGGCCTTGTGGGCCAACCAGAAGTAGGGAAACAGGCTGTTTCCTGCCTCCAGAGGACCTCAGGGGTGGGGAAGGCTCATTTTTCTCTCTCCCCAGCCTCCAGACCCTTTGCAGGAGTCTGGGGAGGGCAAAAATGGCCTTCCCCACCCCCGGAGGCCCTCCGGAAGCCAGAAACAGCCCGTTTGTTAACCCTCCCCAGACTCCTAGAAAGGGTCTGGATGCTGGGGACAGCAAAAAACGGGCCTTCCGGTCCCACCGGAAGTTGGCAAGTGGGCTGTTTCTGGCCTCCAGAGGGTCTCCCGGGGGGTGGAGAAGACCGTTTTTGCCCTCCCCAGACTCCTAGAAAGGCTCTGGAGGCTGGGGAGAGCAAAAAACGGGCCTACTCTGCCATCGCGTGCCAGGAGCGGAGGGAGCGAGGGGGACGCATGCGTGGGGGCAGGGCACATAGAATTATGGGTGTGGGCACGCACGAGTGTGATCCCCCCCCAGTCCTGGCACACAATGGCAAAAAGGTTAGCCATCACTGACCTATACCATTTCAGACCAATGATTGTCCAGTCTCTTCTTAAGAACCTCCAGTGATGGAGTGCCCACGACTTCTGGAGGCTAGCTATTCCACTGGTTGATTGTCCTCACTGTTAGGAAGTTTCTCCTTAATTCCAGGTTGCTTCTCTCCTTGATTAGTTTCCATCCATTATTTCTTGACCTGCCCTCTGGTGCTTTGGAGAATAATTTGACCCCCCTCTTCTTTGTGGCAGCCTCTCAAATACTGGAATATTTCTGCCCTTGCACTTAACCCATCCCTGGAAGCCACTTGGTCGGATCCTCAAGAGCTTTGAAACATTCACCACAATCTTCTCTCTTGCAGCATAACCAAAGAGAGAACCGAGGTTATAATCCAAGGGACTTCCAGCTCGGATCCCAATGATCCTGCTGCAGTTTGGGAAGAATATGAATTCAAGTGTAAACCAGGGAATCTGCAGAGGCGGCCCTGCCTGATCAGCCCCTACCATTACCGCCTGGATTGGCTCATGTGGTTTGCCGCTTTCCAGGTGAGTATCCCGCTCGAAAACAGTCGGCCCAACTGGGTATCTGGCACTCAGTGGTGAAATTCAAATTTTCTTACTACCGGTTCTGTGGGCGTGGCTTGGTGGGTGTGGTGTGGCATAGCTTGGTGGGCATGGCAGGGCAAGGATACTGCAAAATCTCCATCCCCTCCCCACTCCAGGGGAAGGATATTGCAAAATCTCCATTCCCACCCCACTCTAGGAGAAGGATATTGCAAAATCCCCATTCCCTTCCCACTCCTGGGTGAAGGATATTGCAAAACCTCCATTCCCACCCTACTCCAGGGGAAGGATACTGCAAAATCTCCATTCCCACCCCACTCTGGGGCGAGCCAGAGGTGGCATCTGTCAGTTCTCCGAACTACTCAAAATTTCCACTACCGGTTCTCCAGAACCTGTCAGAACCTGCTGGATTTCACCCCTGCTGGCACTTAAATTAGATTAGCGTAATTTCCCAAGGATCGTGATAAGATTTGTGATCTGATTCCCCTACCCAGGCTGCTCCGGAGAGACATTGTTTGAGCTGTTTAAGGGGCCCATCCAAACAATGCTATCCATCCCAGATGCTGAAGATCTGCCCAGGATAAAAATCTTGTGACTGCAGAGAAAGATTGCAAGGGGTTTAGCTCCTTCTGCAACACATTCACTTGCCTGGCTAGCACAATAGAATAATGAGCAAAGTTAGAATTTTTCCTTTTTTTTTTTGTATTGTATAGTTTCTCATGTTTCTCTAACTACTGTTTCTCCATTTATTGCATTTCTCTAAGTAGAGACTCTTCAGAGAGGGGAGAGCCTGTGGTCTGTGACAGAAAGCCACTTGAAGAGACTAGAAGCATTTGAAATATAGATTTACAGGCGCCTGTTACATATAGCAATAGTAATAGCACTTAGACTTATATACTTCTTCACAGTGTTTTTGTAGCCCTCTCTAAATGGTTTACAGAGTCAGCCTTTTGCCCCCAACAATCTGGGCCCCCATTTTACCCACCTTGGAAAAATGGAAGGCTGAGTCAACCTTGAGCCTGGTGAGATTTGATCTGCCAAATTGCAGGCAGCCGGCAGTCAGCAGAAGTAGCCTGCAGTACTGCACTCTAACCACTGCGCCACCACGGCTCTTAAGTTGCAGTCTTTTCTTCTTCTTTTTTTTTAATTGGTTTTAAGTTGCAGTCTTTTCATTCTTCTTCTTTATTATTATTAATCTAATGGTCATTTTTCCAATACAGGTAGGACAATTGAAATGGGTTTATGACACAATAGAATCAATAAAAGAAAATAGAAAAAAAGCACAAGAATTAAAACGTAATTTAAAATGTCTAATGATTTCTAGGCTCCATTCAGTAGCATGGTCTGGGGTCTTTGGGGTATTGACAATGAATGATTGAACCCATCCGACTCTTCCCTGGTTCCTGAAGAGCAACCAAGAAGTATGGGAGAAGCCATTTCCATCCCTCTGTCTGTCTCACAACAGATTGCTTTCAGGAACTCTTCACTGCTTGATACGCAACAGTCCCTTCTGCTGGCAGCTCCTAGGAAAACTTCCTCTTTTGGGACGAGGGCCCAGATTTCCACTGGAAGCAGAAAAAGGAGGCCTTAAAGCCTGTCACGGTTGAATGAGGACTTTTTGAATATTGGCACATCGGAAGTTTTATACACTTGTGGATCCATCTGGATCACCCACTTCCAAAGAGCATTAGGGGGTGGGTGGGAAATGCCATTGCTTAATTTCTATACCAGAAGTGCTTTTAATTGTCTTTTGGGTAACATGCCATTACTTTGCAAAGAAAACATTTCCTAATTTATTATTAGCCAAACATAATAACCCTCTGCGTTTTTATTCTTTTCCAACTCAGCAGAATGTTGGAAAAAAATAATGTGAAGGGGCTTAGGAGTCTTATCGGCAAACGCTCCCAAAATTGAACAGAACAGGAGCCCATTGGAGGAGGGAAGGTGGGGGGAAGAAGTCAGCAGAAGAAAGGCAGAGTTTGAAAAAGGGAGCAGATCCTGGTTGAGGGCTACAGAGAAAAACTCTGAGCACCTCCATGGGAAGGATGGTTGGACAGGAGTACACAGAGTACAGCTATTTTGAAGGAATGCAGAATAAAAGAGTTGGAAGGGACCTTGGAGGTCTTTTAGTCCAACCCCCTGCTCAAGCAGGAGACCCTCTACCATTTCAGACAAATGGCTGTCCCATCTCTTCTTGAAAACGTCCAACAATGGTGCACCCACAACTTCTGGAGGCAAGTGGTTTCATTGGTTCATTGATCTCGCTGTATGGAAATTTCTCCATAGTTCTAGGCGGCTTCTCTCTTTGGTTAGTTCCACCAATTTATTGTTCTCAGTGAGGGGTCAGAGGTTGGAAATAATTTGAGCAGTTGGTCTCTGAAGGTCTTCTTGACCTTACTCTTTCATTCTATAAATCCTTCTTTATTTCCCTCCAAAATCCTTGTGGAGAGAGCATTGGAAAAAGGCTCCTCCAAATTTTCCTTCCTTGCTGGGCTTGAAGGGCCCTCGGTCTCAGCTCAATGTCAGGGTTCCAAGTTACACTCCCAACAAAAGAAAACTCCGAGGCTTGAGTTTCCTCAAAGTTACATTTTATAAGAGATGTCATATTGGCACATCTGGGAAAACCCGAATCTGAAAGTTTCCAGGTTTTCTCCACCCAAAGGAAAGTCCAAGTCCCTGCCCAGCACCCATATGTCCATCACATGGTCCAATAATCCACCGTCCAAACTGGAGACACCTCCCAGTCATCCGACTCCATGTGCCAGGGCAATGCGTCCTTGACTCTCTGAGAAAGGAATGTTATTTTGACTACATATCACCCATACTCCATGCAATCCCCCCCTTCCAGTTTCCCACAATAGAAAAATGTGACAGGCCTGAAGGCCCAATTGTAAAAAGTCCCAGGTCTGACACTTCCAGGTCTGACACTCAGGTCACTAATGTGGGAAAGGAACCAGGAGTCCACCCTGATATCAACATCAATTAACCAATGGATAATTGACCAGTGGAACTCCTTGTCTTCAGAAATTGTGTGTGCTCCATCACCGGAGGCTTTTAAGGAAAGACTGGACAGCCACTTGTCTGAAATGTATCAGGTCTTCTGCTCAAGCAGGGCATTGGAGTAGAAGACTTCCAAGGTCCCTTCTGTTATTCTATGTTCTGTGGTGTATCTCAGATAAGGTGCTGTTCTTTGATGTTCCCTTGTCAGAAGCTGAAGGGTCTTGGGACTGGGGTATCCTCTCCGGATGAGAACCATTCTGATGTCCTCTCAGCGTCCTTGTGTTCTGTTTTGTTTCCAACACCATCTGGGAGTTTCCATCCCAGTAGTTACAAGGATTTTTATTCCTAACATGTGGCACTTCAACAAGGAATAGTGCTGACTTCATAGCGTTTATTTGAGAGAACACGAGGAAAGTTGAATTACTCATTATGATGAATGTTTGAAGTAGCAAGAACTGGCCATAAAAGGCCTTTCAAAAATCTTCACCAAATTTATGGGCAGAGAAATTGGATAGAAAAACTTCTCCAAATTTCTCTGAGGGACGCAGATAGTCTCCAACCATTTCTCAAGGACAGAGCTCAACCTTAGCAGTGACAGTGGCCCTAGAAATTTACCTCAGGATTTCAAGAATGCATGGGAAAACCAGGGAGGTTACAGATAGCTGGAGAGAGACATGTGTCCACATGAAAGATCGGACAATAATGCAAATCTTTGCCGTTTTGTCACCCAGTATCAACAACAACCACATTCTGCCTCCGTGAGAATTTCTCTGAATTTCAATCCATCAATCAGTCAATCAATCAGAAAAGAACTGGAAGGGACCTTGGAGGTCTCCCAGTCCAACCCCCTGCTCAATTCTTTCTCAATTTCTCTTCTGCTTGGGAATAAATTCTGAAAGCAAGTTCTCTTTAAAAACCAATTGAGTAAATATTTACAAGCGCTTTGCTTATAAGCCAATCCCTCTGTAGCTGTGGCGAAAGCAACATTTGAAACGCACTCTTCAGGGTATTGGGAAAGGTGCCCAGATGCCACTCCAGAGGCTGGGCTTGAGTTTGACCGACACGGTCAACATTTCATTTTTCTCCTAGGACAGGGGACTGCAACCTTAAGCACTCAAAGAGCCATTTGGACCCGTTTTCCACAGGAAAAAAAAAAAACACCGGGAGCCACAAAACCTGGGTGGGCGTGGCCAACTCCATGTCACTCACTCCCACCCAGTCACATTACTCCCCTAGCCACGCCTACCTAGCCGGTTATTAGGGCAGAGAACCGATTGTTTTCTCCCTTCCTCTCTCTCCCTCTCTCTATCTCTCTATGTCTCTCTCTCCCACCCTCTCTATTCTCTCTCTCTGTCTCCCTCTCTATCTTCCCCTCTCCCCCTCTCTCTGTATATCTCTATCTCCCACCTCTCTCTCCCCCTTCTCTGTATCTCTTGGATTTCCAAGGCCAGGCGAGGAGTGACTGGGAGGGGAGGGCGAGGGGTGGGGCCAGCCAGTGATGGGACAGGGAGCCGCAGCAGAGGGGCCAAAGAGCCGCATGCGGCTCCGGAGGCATCGGTTGCTTACACTCGTCCTAGGAGATTAGATACAGTATATATATCACCGTATAGCCAAGGCTATGGTTTTCCCAGTTGCAATGTACAGCTGTGAAAGTGGGACCATAAGAAAGGCTGAGCGCCAAAGAACGGAAGCCTTTGAACTCTGGTGCTAGAGAAGATTCCTGAGAGTCCCTTGGACTGCAAGGTGATCAAAAGGGTCGGTCCTAAAGGAGATCAACCCTGACTGCTCTTTAGAAGGCCAGATCCTGAAGAGGAAACTCAAATACTTTGGCCACCTAATGAGAAGGAAGGACTCACTGGAGAAGAGCCTAATGCTGGGAACAATGGAGGGCAAAAGAAGAAGGGGACGGCAGAGAATGAGGTGGCTGGATGGAGTCACTGAAACAGTCGGCGTGAGCTTAAATGGACTCCAGAGGATGGTAGAGAAGGACTTACAACCAATCCTTACAACACTATGACAACACTCTACTTGCCAAATCATAGCTCTGTTTTCAGTGTAGAACTGATACGAAGGAACACTGTTGCTCAACTCGGTTTATGTTGTAAAATTAACATTTTAATGCTTCTGAGGACACCAGGTAGGGAAGGTTTTTCTAGCTGACACATATGTTCTAACCTGTCTATAGGTAATCCTCAACTTACAACCGTTCATTTAGTGACCGTTCAAAGTTACAACGGCACTGAAAAAAGCAACTTATGACAGTTTCTCACACTTACGACCATTGCAGCATTCCCATGGCTACGCAATCAAAATTCAGATGCTTGGCAACTGACTCATATTTATGACTGGGGTCATATCCTGGGGTCCCTTTTGCGACCTTCTGACAAGCGAAGTCAATGGGGGAAGCCAGATTCCCTTAACAATCTGTTACTAACTTAACAACTGTGGCCAGAAAGATTGCAAAATGGGGCAAAATTCACTTAACAAACATCTCACTTAGCAACAGAAATGTTGGGGTCAATTGTGGTCATAAGGCGAGGACTACCTATAATCAATTTATAGCTCCCAACTGTTGTGGTCCGCCCACAGCCTGCGGAGCTGGCAGTGGAGTCGGACAGCGATGAGGCCGAGGAAGAACATGGGCCAGTCCTGGAGGCTGGGGAAGGCCCAGATGAGGGCTCTGCGTCGGAGGCCGAGATGGGGCCAGGGCCATCGGGGAGTGATGTGCGGATTCCGGAGCCTCCAGAGGCTGACAGTAGAGAGGCAGAGGAACAGGAGGAGCCTGTTCCTAGTGCACGTATGAGAAGAGCTGCCAGAAGGCAGGAGCAGCTACAGCAAAGAGTACGACTCGGGAGTAGGGCCAAGAGATGATTGGCCCCTCCCGTAAGGCTTAAAAGACCAGCAACGGCTCTTGGGCTCTTTGTCGGAAAACAACGTTGAAAGACTTGTTCTTGTCTTGCTGCACTTATCTCTTGTCGGCGTCTTCTGCTTCTGAACTTTTGCCAAGAGAAGCCTTTGGCAGTTTGCCTAATTATCCCAAGGTCGGTGATAAACTGTGGAATGGTGTTTTGAAGAATTTGCTTTAATTTAGTTTGGACTACACTGAGAATGAGTTAATTCTCAGCTGTTCTAATAAAGTCTGTTTGTTTTCAAACTGTTTGTATTTAATATTAACTACTTGGACCTGGGTCACAACACCAATTCTAATAAACGCATGAAGGATGGGGGCTGTTTTCTGTATATATTAATACATTGCTTTCATCTTTTATTATTCAGACGCTTCCAGTTGACATGTTTGGCTTAAAATCCATTTCATTTGCATTGTTTCTCAAAATGTGTGTTTTCTCCCCTCTCTTTCTCCATAAGACCTATGAACAGAACGAATGGGTCATTCACTTAGCCGGGAAACTCTTGGCCAACGAGAAGGAAACTTTGTCTCTTCTGGCCTTCAACCCATTTGTGGACAAGGCACCACCCAAGTAAGTCCAATTTAAGGGACATCTTTTTTAAAAAAAAAACAAATAAATGTTTACTAAAAGTTTATTAATAAAGAGTAAAAGAAGCAAAAAAAAAAAAAATAAAGGAAAAAGCAAAAGTGTAGAAAGAAAGAATAAAAAGAAATGGAAAGAGAAGCTTCCAGTTTCCTTTGAAGCAAATATAAATAGATTTCTCTTATCTATGATTACAAAAAAGTTCATTCTTTTCTATTATTTTTCTTTTTCTAATCATGAAACCACAAAGCATAAGTGCATTTTTTCCCCATTTTGTGCAAAAAGAGCCTATAAGGGATTTCCAGTCAGCAATAAATATCTTTTTTTCCCGATCAAACAAGTCAATTCAGCCATTTCCGCAAATTCCATCATCCTGACCAACCCATTCCTCCATTGTGAGCCTTGTCAAACCTTTCCATATTTGAGCATATAATCGTGGCACTGCCGTTGCTATACGAAAAAAGAAAGTTTCATGACTTGTTTTTTAATTGTCTGTCCACTAATCCCAGAAGAAAAGGCTCTGGTTGTACTCAGTTGTACTTTAACCTTTAAAATCTTCAAAATTAATGTATGTGTTTGTATCCAAAATCTGGGTTGTTTTTTTTTTAAATGTTCAACAAACAAAATCTCCCTTCATGCTGTTCACTTTTCCAACAAAAATTCAAAGTACTTCATTCATTCTAGACTCTCCTTGTTCAGCTTCCATCCATGATTCCTTGTCTGGCCTTCAGGTGCTTTGGAAAATAGCTTGACCCCCTCCTCTCTGTGGCAGCCTCTCAAACTTTAGAAGATGCTATCATTTATTTTTTTTTATTTGATTTATATGCCGCCCTTCTCCGGAGACTCAGGGCGGCTTACAATGCGCTAAGCAATAGCCTTCATACTTTTGTATATTTATACAAAATCATCTTATTGCCCCCACAAACTGGGTCCTCAATTTACCTACCTTAGAAAGGATGGAAGGCTGAGTCAACCTTGAGCCTGGTGAGATTCGAACTTGCAGTAATTGCAGGCAGCTGAATGTTAATAACAGGCTATTAGTTTGCTGCGCTATCATGTCTCCCCTGGTCCTTCTCTTCACTAGACTAGCCCTGCCCAGTTCCTGCTTTTCCTCTTTCCCTCACAGACACACATGCACACATGTTCCCACACCAAATGAAGACTTGCAAAGGAAGGATCACGTTTGCGGGACCGAATTTGTTCCCCAATACTTTTCCCTCTTGGGCCTGGCGTTTCATAAAGCTCGTGTGGGTTCTCTGACAGTTAATCTTGAGAAGAATTAAAGAGTTGGAGAGCAAAGTTGACTGGAATCCTTTGGACACTTAAAAATGAAATGAGATTGCGGTGTGGGTTATTGCTGCCGTGCAAGTGCAGTAAAACAGAAAATGAAAAGCAGATGACTGGCTCGCTTCTGTAAAAAGGAAAAAAGGTTAAAACATGAGGTCATGGGTGGGAGTAATCTAATTGAGTGTGAAACTTGACTTGGGCAAAGGGACATTTGCAAAACATCCGGGCACAAAACTTTAGGTCTGGCTCAAGGTTTCATAAAGCATTTAGTCCTCATAAATCTTAAAAGACGCCTGGCTTGGGCTGCAAGAATTAATAAGCGATTTAGCCGCATGGTTGGTGTAAGCTTTTACTCAAGTGTGAAAGGACAATTAAATCTTCAGAAATCCTGGGCGCTCCATCATTGGGTGTTTTTAAGAAGAGACTAGAGAGTCACTTGTCTGAAATGATATAGGTTCTCCTGCTTGAGCAGGGGGCTAGACTAGAAGACCTCCAAGGTCCCTACCAGCTCCTATTCTATTCTATTCTGTTCTATTCTATTCTATTCTATTCTGTTCTATTCTTCTATTTTATTCTAATTCTATTTTATATTCTATATTCTATTCCAGTGATGGCTAACCTTTTTTTCCTCAGGTGCCAAAAGCGCACGTGTTTTTCCACACCCATAATGAAATGCCTCCCTGCATTCCCCACCCTGCCCCCTGCACATGCATGTGCAACCCCCCCGTGCTGCCCTTCCTGCCTGCGCAGGCGTCACGATCCCCCTCCCTGCACCCCATTTTGGGCCTAGCAGGCCTCCCTGAAGCCTCCAGGAAGGCGAAAATGGCCTCTGCAGGCCCTCCGGAGCCGGAAATGGCCCGTTTCCAGACTTCCGGTATTTTCGGGAGGCCCATTTTTCGCCCTCCGGAGGCTTTCCTGGAACCTCCAGGAGGGTGAAAACAGCCTTCCCCGGCCCTCTGGAAGCTTGGAACGGTCTGTTTTGGGACTTCCAGGAGGCCTGTTTTTCACCCTCCCAGAGCCTCCATGTGAGCCCTGTACTTACCTGGCATCCAAAACAGGCCACATGGAGACTCCTGGGAGGAGCGGGGTGGCATGGGCATGCATGCGCGTCTCCCACATATGCGGCTGAGACCCGAAAGTCAGCTGAACGGTGGGAGGCGTGCGCACATGCCAGGGGTGGCTTACTACTTACCTTTACTACCAGTTCACAATGTGAGTGCACACGGGATCGTCAATTATGATGTCTGGGCGGGTGAGCGGAGCCTCCCGCCATTTTTACTACCGGTTTTAAAGAACTGGACAGAACCGGAAGCAACTGGCACATGCGTGTTGCAACCGACCTAGGGTGACGGCTTGCATGCCCGCAGAAATGGCTCCGTGTGCCACCTGTGGCACACGTGCCATAGGTTACCATCACGGTTCTATTCTATTCTATTCTATTCTATTCTATTCTATTCTATTCTATTCTATTCTATTCTATTCTATTCTATTCTATTCTATTCTATTCTATCCTATTCTATTTTTCAACTAGGAAAAAAAACCCAGGTTGGCTTCTCACCCCACCATTGCCAAATGTAGCTTGCAGTGCAGCAGTGTCTGTTCCCAGGCCTTGGAGGAATTGTCTAAGGCAGCGGCCCCAACCTTTGGGCACCAGGGACCAATTACACGGAGAGAGTTTTTTCTGCGCACTGGAGGGGATGTGCTTTCGCACGCTGCCTGCATCCCACGGATGGGGCTTCGCTTGTTTGCATGGCCCGGTTTCTGGCATGCCACAGCCCACTGCCAGTCCATGGACCAGGGGTTGGGGACCCCTGGTCTAAGGGGGCCCTTCACTTGGAAGTCTTCCATGCCCATTTGGTTGAGATGTGTGTCAGGGTTCTGAGTAATGCATGCAAAGAATTGAGGCATGTCAATTCTCAAGACGGCTCTTGATATTGAAATTGCTGCCTACGGGAAACTCCTTGAGGGTTGTTGTGACCAAGGCCCAAGTAGTGATTACCAAACACAATTCAGTCCACAACAAACTTATTTTATTAAAACAGCTGAGAATGAATTCATTCTCAGCTTAGTCCAAAACAAAATTCTTAATAACTAATCCATCAGCCTTATCACCAACCTTTGATGTCTTTGGCAGCCTGCCGAAGGCTTTTTTTTTTTTTTTAATTTGATTTATATGCCGCCCTTCTCCGAAGACTCAGGGCGGCTTACAATGTGCTCAGCAATAGCCTTCATCCTTTTGTATATTTATACAAAGTCAGCTTATTGCCCCCACAAACTGGGTCCTCATTTCACCTACCTTAGAAAGGATGGAAGGCTGAGTCAACCTTGAGCCTTGGCGAGATTCGAACCCTGCAGTAATTGCAGGCAGCTGGTCTTAATAAGCTTAATAACAGGGTGCCTTAAACCCCTGTACTACCAAGGCTCTCCACCTCTGCTTCTGCCATTTTCTTGGCAGAAATCCCACAAAGACCCCACAAAGTTCAAGAGACACTGACAAATAGCACTGGAATCAACGTTGCTTTTCTACAAAGAACCCAACGACTCGTTGCTGCTCTTTTAAGCCTTAAGGGAGGGGCCAATCATCTCTTGGCCCTACTCCCGAGTTGTCCCTTTTGCTTTAGCTGCTCTTGCCTTCTGGCAGCTCTGCGCATGCGTGCACTAGGAACAGGCTCCTCCTGTTCCTCTGCCTCTTCTGTCCGCCTCTGGAGGCTCCGGAGTCCGTGCATCGCTCCCAGATGGCCCTGGCCTCATCTCTGCCTCCAAGGCAGAGCCCTCATCCGGGCCTTCCCCTGACTCCAGGACTGGCCCATGTTCTTCCTCAGCCTCCTCACTGTCAGACTCCGCTGCCAGCTCCGCAGGCTGCTGGCGGACCACAACAAGGATGAAGAAACAAGATTCAGTGCCGTTTCTGGAAGCTCCACCATGAAATCCATGGCAATCTCTTCCCATGGACCGGTTGGGTCGGCTACTTGTTGGAGGAGTCTCTTTTTCATAGTAGCACAAACTGCACAACTTTTGACGTTGCTTCTTCACAAATCCTTCTTCATCCTCAACTAAATAACTCAGGGTTCTTGGAAGCCACCATTTTCCTAGCATGGCATGTGAAGGCCACTATGTTAAATCAGGATATGGATTATTGGGCTTCATGCGGGGCCCCCCCATGCTTTGCAAACTCCCATTTAGAGGACCAGTTTGGTCTAGTGGTTCAGGCCTCAGACTACTAGAAACAGGAGACTGGGAGTTCTAGTTCCTCTTGAGGCATCACACCCAGTTAGGTGACCTTGGGCCAGCCGCTTTCTCTCAGCCCTAGGAGATGGCGACAAAGCACTTCTGAAATCTTGCCAAGAACATTGCAGGAACTTGTCCAGGCAGCTGCAAGAGTCAAAGAACCGATTCTAACACACGGAAAAAGAGATGCTGCCTCGTTTCGGGTTTAGCATGTTGTATGTGTCACCAACTACAAATTGCCTTGTGCAGCTTGATCCTTCTTGACAATGGCAGAGGCTTCCTAGCAGGGGTGAAATCTATTTACCTTCCCTACCGGTTCGGAAGTGCATGTGCCGCGCACGTCACATGAGTGCCCAAACCCACTGCGCATGTGCAAATCCTTCTGTGCATGCGCAGAGGGTAAAAAACAGGTTACTTCCTCGTTAAAACCAGGAAGTAACGATGACCGGGCAGGTGGGTGGAGCACCGCGCTGTCGTCGCTTCCGGTTCTCCGAACCGATCCGAACTGGCAGCATTTCACCCCTGCTTCCTTGGCTCACACTCCCTCTCCTACTGTTATTTCATCATAAAAGTCCCAACTCGTAGGGAAACATTTTACCCACCCTGCTTGTCTCCCAATCCTTCCGTGTCTGTGTGTGTCTGTGTGTGTGCGTGCATGCTTGCCTTTTCCCTCCAAAAACATCCCAACTGTTCCAGAGAGAGAGAGAGAGAGACAGCTGCCTGCCTCCACCACCGTTTTCACCTGTCTGGAAGGTTTAGCCTCCAGCCACAACAGCTTAGAGATGTTGCCTCTTTGCAAGCCTTCCCAGTTGGAAGATGTCACTGTGGGCTGACGCCTGGGGGCAGGGGGCATCTTTGCAGTGCAGCTGTCCCAGCCTGGAGGAGGAAGCGCGGGAATGTCCAGGCTGAGAGAATAGACGGTTTTGGCAGCGAGAAAGCGAACCTGCTCCTCCATGACAGAAAGGATTCAGGAGGCTGCAAAAGCAGGCTCCATGGGGAACGATACCTTTCCTTTCCCTTTCCCTTTTCCTTTTCCTTCTCCCTTTTTTCTTTTCCTTTTCCTTCTTTTCCTTTTCCTTTTCCTTCTTTTTCTTTTTCTTTTCCTTCTTTTCCTTTTCCTTTTCTTTTCCTTTTCCTTTTCCTTTTCCTTTTCCTTCTTTTCCTTTTCCTTCTCCTTCTCCTTCTCCCTTTTTTCCTTTTCCTTTTCCTTCTTTTCCTTTTCCTTTTCCTTCTTTTTCTTTTCCTTTTCCTTCTTTTCCTTTTCCTTTTCCTTCTTTTCCTTTTCCTTTTCCTTTTCCTTTTTCTTTTCCTTCTTTTCCTTTTCCTTCTCCTTCTCCTTCTCCCTTTTTTTCTTTTCCTTTTCCTTTTCCTTCTTTTCCTTTTCCTTTTCCTTTTCCTTTTCCTTTTCCTTTTCCTTCTTTTCCTTTTCCTTCTCCTTCTCCCTTTTTTCCTTTTCCTTTTCCTTCTTTTCCTTCTCCTTTTCCTTCTTTTCCTTTTTCTTTTCCTTCTTTTCCTTTTCCTTCTTTTCCTTTTCCTTTTTCTTTTTCTTTTCCTTCTTTTCCTTTTCCTTCTCCTTCTCCTTCTCCCTTTTTTCCTTTTCCTTTTCCTCCTTCTCCTCCTTCTTCTTCCAGATACAGATTAACAGTTGGAAGGGACCTTGCTGGTCATCTAGTTCAACCCCCTGCCCAAGCAGGAGACCCTACATCTGCCTGTACCTAGGATCGAACTCACAACCTCCTGATTCTTCTTCCTCTTCCTCCTCCTCCTCCTCCTCCTCCTTCTTTCAGATTGGGTGAGACCTGGCTCAAAAACAGTAACTGTGAGAGGGACATTGGAGTCCTAGGGGATGATCACTTGAATATGAGCCAGCGGTGTGGAGCAGCCACCAAAAAAGCTAATACAATCCTGGGCTGTATAAACAGAGGCATAGAATCACAATCATGTGAAGTATTAGTGCCGCTTTATAAAACCTTAGTAAGGCCACACCTGGAATACTGCAACCAATTTTGGTCACCATACTACAAAAAAGATGTTGAGACTTTGGAAAAAGTTCAGAGAAGAGCAACTAAGAGGATCAAAGGCCTGGAGACTAAACCATATGAAGAACAGTTACAGGATTTGGGTTTGGCTAATCTAAAGAAAAGAAGAATTAGGGGCGACATGAAAGCAGTATTCCAGTATTTGAGGGGCTGCCACAAAGAAGAGGGGGTCAAATTATTCTCCAAAGCACCAGAAGGCAAAACAAGAAACAATGGTTGGAAACCAATCAATGAGAGAAGCAACCTGGAATTAAGGAGAAACTTCCTAACAGTGAGGACAATTAACCAGTGGAACAGCTGGCCTCCAGAAATTGTGAGCACTCCATCACTGGAGGTTTTTAAGAAGAGTCTAGACAATCACTTGTCTGAAATAATATAGGTTTTCCTGCTTGAGCAGGGGGCTGGACTAGAAGACCTCCAAGGTCCCTTCCTATTCTATTCCAATTCTATTCTACTCTACTCTCTTCTCGTCTATCCTATCCTATCCTATTTCTATATTTTCTCCAGAGATGTCCACAGAAGTAAAAAAAAAAAAAAAAAGTCACAATACAGGTAGTTGAAGTTCTCAACCTATGACCATAATTGAGCCCAAAATTTCTGTTGTTAAGTGAGTTTTGCACCATTTTATTACCTTTCTTGCCACAGTTGTTAAGTGAGTCACTACAGTTGTTAAATTAGTAGCATGGTTGTTAAGTGAAACTGGCTTCCCTGTGGACTTTGCTTGTCAGAGATGCAAAAGGGGGACGACACTGCAACTGTCATAAATATGAGTCAGTTGCCAAGCGTCTGAATTTGATCACAATTTTCATGGGGATGTTGCAACAGTCATAAGCGTGAAAAGTGGTCATAACTCACTGTTTTAGTGTTGTTGTAACTTTGAGCAGTCACTAAACAAACTTTTCATAATTCAAGAACTACCTGCATTATCTCTAATTTGCCCCCACCATCTATGGGACAGGTCGAGTGGTGCGGTAGCCTAGAGGTGGAGCTCTCGCCACACAATCAGGAGGCTGTGAGTTCAATCCTAGGAAAAGGCAATTATTGGATTAGAATACAGGCATGGTTAGAGGAAATGTTGCACTAACGTATAGAGTAGTGATGGCTAACCTTTTTGCTGTCGCGTGCCCAAAGCAGGGAGAGTGTTGGGGGGGGGGGTTGCGTGCATGCATACCCAAATCCATAATTCAATGTGCCCCAGCCCGCCCCCATGCATGCATGCACGAAACCCCACCCCACCCCCTCCCACCCCGCTTTTGGCATGCAATGGCACGGTGGGCCCAGTAGGCCCGTTTTTTGCTCTCCACAGGCTCCAGAGGCTTTCTAAGAGCCTGGGGAGGGCGAAAACGGCCTTCCCCACCCCCCTGGAGGCCCTCTGGAGGTCGGAAGCAGCCCGTTTTCTGACTTCCATTGGGACCGGAAGGCCCCAAAATCAGCTAGCCGGCGCGCACATGCGCACTGGAGCTGAGCTAGCACAACGCTCGTGTGCCCACCAATATGGCTCGCGTGCCAGAGGTTCGCCATCACGGGTATAGAGTTAAAATCAGAGGCATTTTTATTGGGTATATTACCGGAGAAATATAGCAAGGAAGATACATATTTGATTATTTATATAATAACAGCGGCAAGAATTGTATTTTTACAAAAGTGGAAGACAGAAAAAATCCCATCAGAAGGGGAGGTAATAAAGAAAATTTTAGAATATGCAGAAATGAATAGGTTAACATTGAGAATAAAAGATAAAGAGGAATCAGTGTATTTCAAGACATGGGGATGGTTTTATGAATGGTTAGAAAAGAAATATGAATAAAAGATTATAGAGAAATAAATTAGATAAGGTATAAGTAAATGAGAGAGAAGACAAAAAAGAAATAGAAACCCAGAAGACACCTGTGTAAATGGAAAATGGAAAAGGGGGGTGGAAAAAGAAAGAACATGTTATTATATAAATGTACATTTATGATGATATGTGTGAATTTAGTAAAATGAAAAAGTAATTGAAAAGAAAGTAAAAATCGGGACTGCTTGAATACCACTTTGAAAAATACTAAATTGAAAATGAATGCAACAATGAAGAGAGAATGGAAAGGGATAGAGGAGAGGAGAGAGGAAGGAGAGAGAGGGAAAGAAGAAAGGGAAAAGGAGAGGAAGAAAGAGAGGGGAAACAAGAGTAGGAAAGAAGATTAGAAGGGAGGAAGGTGTGGGGGAAAGGAAGGGGAAGGAGAGGAGGAGAAGGAGAGGAGGAAAGAAGAAAGTAGAAGAGTAGATGGAAGAAGGGAGGGAAAGGAAAGAGAGGAGAGGGAGAAGAAGAATTGTTGTAAAACAAGGGAGATGAAATGGTAGAAAAGCAACCCCGAATATACTTAAATTGTTTTAGGATGAAGATTTTATTAGTATGAAAGTTAAAAGAAAATATGTATGTTAGATAAGAAATTACATTTAAGATATAGTTATGAGGGGAAAAAATAAAAAACTTAAAAAAAATCCTAGGAAGAGGCAGCTATTTCTCTCTCTGGGCAAAATGAGAATATATCTGCTGAACAAAACTCTGCATTGGCGACAGGAAGGGCATACGGCCAGTAAACATTCTGTTAGCTCCATTCAGTTGCCCAGACTCCACCCTGCAAGGGATTATGGGGTCATTAAAAGAAGATGATCTACGGGGCAGGGCAGGTTGAATTGTTCCTCCAAGGACCGATCCTGTAAAAGCAGAGAGCCCGGTATGTCTTGCCCTGTTTGGCACCAATTGCTGGAGAAAATAGAGTTTGCTGTGTTTTGCTGAAGGAGGAACTCCCTAAGTGGCTCAGTGGCTAAGACGCTGAGCTTGTCGATCAGAAAGGTTGGTGGTTCGAATCCCTCGTATAGGTCTCCTGCGTGAGCAGAGGGGGTTGGACTAGATGACCTCCAAGGTCCCTTCCATCTCTGTTACTCTTATGGCGGGAGAGGAGCAGACTGTGGTTCTCATTGCAACGTCTCTGCTTCTTGCAGGTGGGTTCGGGGAGAGCATTTCAGGTACAAGTTCAGCCGGCCAGGTGGACAGCACGCCCGGCAGCAGAAATGGTGGATCCGTAAGAGGCTTGGACCTTACTTCCCACCCGTCAACCTTAAAGGACTGAAGAAGTTTTTCAAGGCTCGAAACTGGCCGGACCCAAAGCAGAATTGAGCCAACCCCGCTGGAGATCCAGAATAACACACACACACACACACACATTTTGTCTTCGGCTTCCTCCTTTGGGTTGTGTGAATTCTCTTCTCTGTTCTCGATACTTCACAGCAGGGCAATCCCCAGCACTCTCTAAAGCCCACCAGGCCAGGGATAAAAACATTGGGGTTTCTTTTCTACCTTTAGGGGAGTTGAGGCCAAAATGAATGCTCAGAGCATTACTTGGAAATGAATGGAAAAAATTGAAAATTGTGTCCATGAGTAGGTTCCAGCATCTCCTACCCCATTGATGGCTAACCTTTTTGCCATTGCGTGCCAGGAGTGGGCGGGTGGGAGGGTAGGTGGGACCGGAAGTTGGCAAACGGGCCATTTTCGGCCTCCGGAGGGTGAAGGCCGTTTTTGCCCTCCCCAGGCTCCTAGAAAGGCTCTGGAGGCTGCAGAGAGAGAAAAATGGGCCTTTCACACCACCCCCAGAGGTCCTCCAGAGGCAGGAAACAGCCTGTTTCCCTACTTCTGGTGGGCCCAGAAGACCCGAAAATCAACTGGTGTGCCGGAGCTGAGCTTGCGTGCTGACCGATATGGCTACATGTGCTACCTGTGGCACGCATGCCATAGGTTCACCTTCATGGTCCTACCTTCTGGATTAGCCTAACAGAAGGGACCACCTTTCCAAAGATCAACCAGGTGTAGACACACAAAATGCAATAACTAGATGTGTCAACAAGCCCTGAATGTTAGCAAAATTAGCAAGATAAAGGGAGGTAACCTTTGTGATGAGAGGGAGAGCGGGTCGTTCAGAAGATGGAGGATTTTTCTTTAAAAAGGCATGGAATTAATCTGACATCTGTCTAGGGCGGTTGAATGTTTCATTTGAGAGCTGGGGTAAATTACACACTGAAATTGTCATCTTAGACGTACCGTTTAAATGAAAGTAAGTGCTGTCCAAGACCCAACAACTTATTCCCCTCTTACCAACTTTTGGAAGAATGAGATCCTGCCCCCCCCCCACCTTATAAAAATTAGGTTGCAGAAACCTGGCTTCAGGGATCCCCAAGGCCGTTGGTTCAACAGGTTTCTGCCTGAAGTCAGCTTCAGTAGGTCAGTGAAAAGCCATCATCAAACCCTTCATACAAAGTCGTAGATGCAAAATTGAAATTCAATGCAAAAAAAGCTAAAACCTCATGAGATTTCACGGGGTTGCGCTAAAGGTCTAGTGAGGTGTTGCTCAGGGATTTTGGCCAAGCTACTTTGCACACAGTGACAAGAGAAATTTAAAAATCCTGTTAAGGTAGACTTTAATTTCATTTTTAGGTCCTTGAGCGCCACCTAGTGTTGGTTTGGTTATTATATCAGTAGGACAGTAATTACTATTAGGAGGGTGAGGAAATATTTCTTCTCTGCCCCCTCCTTTCCTTCTCTTATTTTTTCCCTCTTGATACCTTTCCTCTCTTTCTCCAGAACAGCCTCTGGGGAAGCGAGGCAGCTCCCACCAAAATCCTGAATCGATCCCTTGCAAAAGGCAACTTAAACTCCAGTTGAGGGCTGCTGGTTGACCAATGAATGTTTGGTTTGTGAGTACGTTTTGCCCACAACCCACTGGGGGAATTTGTTAATATTTTTATTTGGCATCTGCTTATATTTGAGCATAATACAAGACCAATTCTTGGGAAACTTAAGACAAACCAACTTTTTAAAAAAATTATTCATTCAAGAACAGGCAGCATTAAAATAAAATACACCCTCTTAATGTCCAGAGTTCAAATTCACAGAAAATGCTTTTTAAAAACCTTGTACTTTTAACTTACTGCCCACCAGTAGTCAAAATTAGAAGGAATTTGTCCCAAGAACTATATACATTCTACCTATTATGTATTTGTAGATCTAATGGGGTATCTGGTTCTCCTTACAAGGGGATTAATAGAACACAAGGACCAATCCCACGTAAAATCTTCCTATCCAGAAAACCTGTTTCCCATGAAAAAAAAAAGTTATTCTTTTCTAATAAAATTTCCTTCTGATTAATACACCGTAAACTTTATTAAACTGAAAACAAGCGAGAAGGTCAGCTCTGTAAGACATCTAATTAAAGCTATTTGTCTTCATTGCTTCATTGAAATTGCAGGCAGGAAATTCTATCTACAGGAATGAAGAAGAATGGATGGCAATTAATTGGCCAGTGACTTCTGATCCACGCAACTTCCAACTTCAAGAGAATTAAATCCACGAAGACATTCTCCTTAATAGTCCTGTTTGTGAGGGGTTATTTTTACATTAAAAATGAAGGGTGGTCTCCTCCTCCTCCTTCCCCCAGCCCCCTCCTCCCATGCCAGGGTCCACTTAAAGGGCCTTTTGTTTGATTCCTCATTTTGCTAATTCGGTGTTCATTCCATAGAGCCATTTTCAGATCATGTCACTCCAGAGCAGGGTTTTTCCAGCTGGAATAGTCAAAAGGAAATGCTGTTGGATCAAACATTTCCAAATGTCCCAAGGTCCTATCTGCGGTGTTTGTGGGGAGGGGGAGTGTTGATGGGTGAGTGGGCAGAATCTAGCACAAGGATCTGGAGAAAGTACTCCGTCAACAGAGATGCCCTGAAATTATTCAAGTTGGGAAGGCTAAACGTGAATGTTTCCTCTGCTGCAACTTGGCCCAAATTAAGCAAGTTGTATTTTCATACTTTTGCTCATCTTTCCTTTCCTCTCTGTAAATTTAAGCTAGTGCAATAATCTAAGGATCTCATCCATGGAAGAACAGATTTTGGCCACCCAACCAAACAGAGGAAGTAGATGAACTTTTTGCTAGTCAGCTAACTAAGGTATGTAAGAAGCACATCACAATAGTAATGGGGGATTTTAACTACCCTGACATCAACTGGGAGACAAACTCTGCACCAAGTGGAAGATCCAACAGGCTCCTAACAAACCTAGCAGACAACTTTGTTTCCCAAAAAGTAGAGAAGGGAACAAGGGGATCAGCTATATTGGACTTAATTCTCACTAACAGAGATGAAATGATAGACGGTGTTGAAGCTACAGGAACTTTGGGGACAAATGATCACGCAGTATTGGAATTCAACATTATGTAAACACAGGTAGTAGAACAAAGTCAAACTAGAGTCTTGGACTTTAAGAGAGCTAACTTCAATAAATTTAGAGAGAGCTTGAGAAGGATTCCATGGATGAGAATCCTCAAGGGGAAAACAACTTAAGAAGCTTGGGAAATTTTGAAAAGTGAGATGATAAAAGCCCAGTCTAGCACAATACCAATGAAGAAGAAAAATAATAGATCTCAAAAGAATCCAGCATGGCTTCATAAAGAACTCTCTAACAAATTGAAAGACAAAAAGGACTAGTATAAAAAGTGGAAAGGGGGGCAAATAACTAAGGCAGAATATCAGCAAATAGCTTGAGCCTGTAAAGATGAAGTGAGGAAAGCTAAGGCTCACAATGAACAAAGGCTTGCGACTAAAGTAAAAAATAACAAAAAAAAACTTCTTCCAACATATTAAAAACAAAAAAAAAGTCAAGGAAACAATTGGCCCATTGCTGGGAGAAAGTGGCAAGAAGTTGAAAGTGGCAAGAAGGGAGAAAGTAGAACTACTTAACTCATTTTTTGCATCTGTCTACACAAAAGGAAAAAACAGTCCAACCTATCAAAAACAGCACCATAAAAAACAGATTAGGAACACAAGTTAAAATAAGGAAGAAAATGGTAAATTAACACCTGTCTACCCTAGATGAGTTCAAATCACCAGGACCGGATGGATTACACCCCAAGGTTCTGAAGGAACTGGCAGACAAGATCTCAAAACCACTGAACTATATTTTTCAAAGATCCTGGATCACGGGAACTGCCAGAGGATTGGAAAAGAGCTGATGTAGTTCCCATCTTCAAAAAAGGAAAAAAAAATAGATCCAGGAAACTACAGACCTATCCGCCTGACCTCAATACCAGGGAATGTTCTGGAAAAGATAATCAAACAACGAATCACTGAACACCTAGAAGCAAACCAAGTAATAACCAAAAGCCAACATGGGTTTGTCAAAAACAGATCTAATCTTATTGCATTCTTTGACAAAGTGACAAAATTAGTGGACCAGAGGAATGCTGTCGATATAATTTACTTGGACTTTAGTAAAGCATTTGATAAAGTAGACCATAACCTACTACTAAATAAAGTAGAAAAATGTGGGTTAGACAGCATCACCACCAGATGGATTCGTAACTGGCTGACCAACTGCACTCAACGTGTAGTCCTCAATGGAACTGCATCTACATGGAGGGAAGTATGCAGTGGAGTACCCCAGGGCTCTGTTTTAGGCCCAGTGCTCTTCAACATCTTCATCAATGACTTGGATGGGGAACTCATCAAATTTGCAGATGACACCAAGCTGGCAGGAATAGCTAATACTCCAGAAGATAGACTCAAGATACAGAAGGATCTTGACAAACTTGAACATTGGGCGCTATCTAACAAAATGAAATTCAACAATGAAAAAAGCAAGGTTCTACATTTAGGGAAGAAAAACAAAACGCCACAGGTACCGTATATGTGGTACCTTGCTCAATAGTAGTAACTGTAAGAGGGATCTTGGAGTCCTAGTGGACAACCATTTAAATATGAGCCAGCAGTGTGCAACAGCTGCCAAAAAAGCCAACACAGTTCTGGGCTGCATAAACAGAGGAATAGAATCAAGATCACGTGAAGTGTTAATACCACTTTATAATGCCTTGGTAAGGCCACAATTGGAATATTGCATTCAGTTTTGGTCACCACGATGAAAAAAAGATGTTGAGACTCTAGAAAGTGCAGAGAAGATCAACAAAGATGATTAGGGGACTGGAGGCTAAAACATAGGAAGAACGGTTGCAGGAACTGGGTATGTCTGGTTTGATGAAGAGAAGGAGTAGGGGAGATATGATAGCAGTGTTCCAATATCTCAGGGGTTGCCACAAAGAAGAGGGAGTCAAACTATTATTCAAAGCACCTGAAGACAGGACAAGAAGCAATGGGTGGAAACTAATCAAGGAGAGAAGCAATTTAGAACTAAGGAGAAATTTCCTGACAGAACAATTAATAAGTGGAACAATTCCCTGCAGACGTTGTGAATTCCCCAACACTGGAAATTTTTAAGAAGATGTTGGATAACCATTTGTCTGAAGTGGTGTAGGGTTTCCTGCCTGGGCAGGGGGTTGGACTAGAAGACCTCCAAGGTCCCTTCCAACTCTGTTATTCTATTCTATTCTAACAGAATTGGAAGGGACTTTGTAGGTCATCTAGTCCAACCCCCTGCCCAAGCAGAAGGAGACCCTACACCATTTCTGACAGATGGCAGCCCAGTCTCTTCTTGAAAGCTTCCAGTGATGAAGCTCTCACAACTTCCAAAGGCAACTTCTGTTCCATGGATTGATTGTTCTCACTGTCAGGAAATTCTTCCTTATTTCCAGGTTAAATCTCTCCTTGATTAGTTTCCATCCATTATTCCTTGTCTGGCCTTCGGCTGCCTTGGAGAATAGCTGGACCCCCTCCTCTCTGTGGCAGCCCCTCAAATATTGGAACACTGCTATCATGTCTTCCCTGGTCCTTCTCTTCACTAGACTAGCCATGCCCAATTCCTGCAACCGTTCATCGAATGTTTTAGCCTCCAGTCCCCTAATCATCCTGGTTTCTCTTCTTTGCACTTTTTCTAGAGTCTCAACATCTTTTTTTATAGTGTGGTGATCAAAATTGGATACAGCATTCTAGGGGTGGTCTTATTAAGGCTTTATAGAGTAGTATTAGTGCCTCACTTGATCTTGATGGTATCCATCTGTTAATGCATTTTAGGACTGCATTGAATTTTTTGGCTGCCGCCGCACACTGCTGGCTCATATTTAGCTGGTTGTCCACTAAGATTCCAGGATCCCTCTCACAGTTACTGCTATTAAGCCTGGTTTCACCCAGTCTATATGTGTAGTTTTGGTTTTTCTTGCCTAAGAAGTAGCAATCCTGGCCTCATCCCATATGCCCCATCACTCACTGCTGTTAATCCCCCTTCTTTTGATCCCATTGAGTCAGTTGTTGAGTGACTGGCATAGTCTCTGCAGTTTTCTCAGCATGATTTTGGAAGCAATTTGCCCTTGCTTCTGTCCTAGGGCAGAGAGAAAGAGAGTGACCGGCCCACCCAACTGGCTTCATGACTAAGGTGGGACTAGAGCTCACCGTCTCCTGGGTTTCTAGCTTGGTGCCTTAACAACTAGGCCAATCTGACTCTCAGTGGGGGCTTCTAAATCTAGTAAAATCAATAAGATTCTTCTAAAATTTATGTTACCGTACTAAGGAAATCCACTAAGCTACGCTCTTCGGCATTGCAGGAGACATCTCAATTGGCAAAACAAAACAAAAAAAGCTGGCTGGTGGATTCCTATAATATCGTTTGGAAATAACAGAATAATAGAAGGGACCTTGGAGGTCTTCCTGTCCAACCGCCTGATCAAGCAGGAGCTCTTATACCATTCCAGACAAGTGGCTGTCCACTCTCTTCTTAAAAGCCTCCAATGATGGAGCACCCACAACTTCTGGAGACAAGCCATTCCGCTGGTTAATGTTCTCACTATCAAGAAATTTCTCCTTGGTTCAGGGTTGCTTCTCTCCTTGCTTAGTTTCCATTCGTTGTTTCTTGTCCTGCCTTCAAGTGCTTTGGAGAATAGCTAATTGAGTTGTTGAAGGACAGCATACCCTCTGCCCATCTGTATTTATGCAATTTTGCAATAAGCAAAACCTAGCTAATAAATTACCCTCTTCTGGGTTCACACAATGCACCAAAGCCCGCATGTGTGAAATGTTTGGGTTTTAAGCTCCACACACTCAGTATATAACTAACCAAAATTCATATTTTGCAAATGCAGTCACTTGATCTGTACATGATCAAGCTACATGTGTTGTGTGAATACAATCAGTATGCAACACAACAGAACAGAACAAGGCTGGAAGGGACTTTGGGGGTCTTCTAGGCCAACCTTGCTCAAGCAGGAGAACCTATACCATTTTAGACAAGTGACTAGTCTAGATTTCTGGAGGCAAGCTGTTCCACTGCTTAATTGTCCTCACCAGTGTTGAAATCCAAATTTTTTTACTAATGTTTCTGTGGGCGTGACTTGGTGGGTGTGGCAGGAGAAGGATACTGCAAAATCCCCATTCCCTCCCCACTCCTGGGGAAGAGATATTGCAAAATCTCCATTCCCACCCCACTCTGGGCCAGCCAGAGGTGGTATTTGCCGATACTCCGAACTACTCAAAATTTCCACTACCGGTTCTCCAGAGCCTGCTGGATTTCACCCCTGGTCCTCATTGTTAGGAAGTTTCTCCTTAATTCCAGGTTGCTTCTCTCTTGGATTAGTTTCCATCCATTGTTTCTTATCTTGCCTTCTGGTGCTTTGGAGAATAATTTGCCCCCTTTTCTTTGTAGCAGCCCCTTAAGTACTGGAACACTGCTATCATGTTACCCCTAATTCTTTTCTTTAGACTAGCCAAACCCAAATCCTGCAGCCGTTCTTCAACTTCTAGACAACAAGACAGAAGTTTAACCTTGGCAGAAGCCTCAGTCCCATCTCATTCTCTGCGATATCCGGTAGGTCAGGAGCTCCAACCAGCCAGAGATCCGGGCAGGTAGGTCTCAGCAATGATCCCCAAGATAGCAACAAATATTTGGAGCAACACATCTATTTAGTTTCCTTTAAAAAAATAATAATAATCAAAATAAATTAGCTAATTATTCTGGATAATTCATCTCGCAACCTAAACTTTAGCTGCACCCTAAAAGCTATCCCTGTGTTTTTCAGAAAGGTACAAAGTCTCTGTGGCCAGACACAGAAAGCACTTTCTTGGGGACACATACACACCCCGTGAAAACAAATCTCCACAAATTGCCTTATTCAGCCACTGTTTGCTGGGGTTTTGTCTTCTGCAGCTGTATTTCTAGCGCTTTATTGATTCTGGGGGGGGGGAAAGCCCAGCGCAGCCCCTTGACTGCAGCTGCAATGGTATCATTAGGTATTAACATATTTGCATCTCAATGAGGCCCAGTTAATATTTAAAGGGACAGCTGCCGTGCCCTGTTTACGGGGGAAGAGGCCAGGGGTGGGTTTTTTTTCCCTTCTTTTTTTTTTTCAGAGAACATTTGCTACTGTTTTTCAAACGGTTCCCACACATTTGCTTTTTAGTGCAACCAACTCCTGCTGCTGCCAAGAATAACTGGGGGGTGGGGAGAGAGTTATGAAACTCCCCCAGAGGAAAAACCAACTATAAAAGAATTATCAGTAACTTGGTTGTGTCCTCAGCTCTTTCAAAGTCAGCTTTGCAGCTGCATGGAAGAGTGGAGGGGAGGGAAAGAGAAGAAGAGACTGGCAAAACAGCAACTGAACAAGGCAGGCTGAGAAAATTCCAGGAGTTTGATCCAAAGATGGCCAGAGGTTAGCGGCAAGGAGATTTTAGACGATCCTCCGTTTTGCAAAACATCCCACACACCATTTTGCCCCCACATAACATGGTATGGGTCTAATTCAAAACCTAGGCTTCCTTTCCCCTTAGAATAGAACGTAGTTGGAAGGGACCTTGGAGGTCCTCTGGTCTAACCCGCTCCTCAAGCAGGAGACCCTGTATCATCTCAGATAAGTGACTGTCCAGTCTCTTCTTAAAAACCTCCAGTGATGGACCACTCACAACTCCTGGTGGCAAGTTGTTCCACTGGTCAATTTTTTTAGAAAGAGCCTGTAGTACAGTGGACTAAAGCCCTGTTATTAACATCTGCTGCTTGCAATTTCTGCAAGTTCAAATCTCACTAGGCTCAAGGTTGACTCAGCCTTCCATCCTTTCAAAGGTAGGTGAAATGAGGACCCAGATTGTGGGGGCAATAAGCTGACTTTATATAAATATACAAAAGTATGAAGGCTATTGCATTGTAAGCCGCCCTGAGTCTCCGGAGAAGGGCGGCATATAAATTAAAGCAAAAAAAAAAAAAAAATTGTCCTCCCTGTTAGGAAGTTTCTCCTTAATTCCAGGTTGCTTCTCTCTTTGATTAGTTTCCAACCATTCATTCCTGTCTTGCCTTTTGCTGCTTTGGACAATAATTTGACCCCCTTTTCTTTGTGGCAGACCCTCAAGTACTGGAACACTGCTATCATGTCACCCCTAATTCTTTTCTTTAGATTAGCCAAACCCAAATCCTGCAGCGCCTCCAATACTGGAGTGCTGCAATGGTCATAAGCGTGAAAAATGGTCGTAAGTCACTTTTTTTCAGTGCCGTTGTAACTTTGAACAGTCACTAAATGAACTGTCATAAGTCGGGGACTACCTGCACACTCATTGTTAGGAAGTGACGAGGATGGAGTCTGGAACCGTTCTATGTCTACAACTATAAGAAGATGAGCTATCCGTTTTGCTGAAAAGGGAAAGATAAGCCAAATTCTGGAGCCTGGATAGCTCTGCAGACTAAGCACTGTAATTTAACACCAGCTGTCTGCAATTACTGTAAGTTCGAATCTCGCCAGGCTCAAGGTTGACTCAGCCTTCCATCCTTTCTAAGGTAGGTAAATTGAGGACCCAGTTGTGGGGGCAATAAGCTGACTTTGTATAAATATACAAAAGTATGAAGGCTATTGCTTAACGCATTGTAAACCGCCCTGAGTCTCCAGAGAAGGGTGGCATATAAATCAAATTTTAAAAAAATAATAAAAAAATTCAGTGACCTGTAGAGTTTCCCCACCACCACCACCAGAAGAATGGCAAAAGTTGATGTTTTTCTCCTTTTAAAATCTCCCCAAGCGCAGTTAAAAAAAACCATCTGCCAGATACAACTTCAAGCTCCTGGAATGTACACTATTTGGGAGGTTGTTTGCCAGGCAGACACGACCGGAAGCAAACTGGGATGAAATCACTTTCCAAAGGAAAAAAAAAAATCAGAAGGTTCGATACCCTTGCTAAAACAAACAAACAAACCAGAGGGAAAGGACCCCCCCCCGGCTGTATCCCAGGAGCCTCGTCCCACCACCCTTTATACCCTCGAGGGTTAATGCACGATGGGAGGAAGGAACAGCCCCAACCGCTCTCCCTGAATCTTGGAAAGCTTTGCCACGAGGACAGCTGCACCGTCACCTGTCACTGCAGCTGTGCCCGACACTTTGAACCCAGCCGAGTTAAAAAAACAACATTGCGCAGGCTTGTGCTTAGAATTTGGATCCCTCTTCTTCTTTCCCCCCCCCCACTCAAATGGCCACCAGCTCTTGGCATGTGCCCACCCTGGCTGTGCTATGAAGGCAGCTTCTGGAGCCCAATGTGCATGCCCATCTCACAAAGGGGCATTTGTGTCCCGGGAATCTATGGGGCAGGAACTGGGCCTGGCTAGTCTAGTGAAGAGAAGGACCAGGGGAGACATGATAGCAGTGGTCCAGGATTTGAAGGGCTGCCACAGAAGGGAGGGGGGTCACGCTATTTTCCAAAGCACCAGAAGGCCAGACAAGGTATAATGGATGGAAACTGATCAAGTAAGGTACTAATACCACTCTATAAAGCCTTAGTAAGACCACACCTAGAGTACTGCATCGAGTTTTGGTCACCACACTATAAAAAAGATGTTGAGATTCTAGAATGATTAGGGGGCTGGAGGATAAAACATACAATGAACGGTTGCAGAAACTGGGCATTGCTAGTCTCATGAAGAGAAGGCCCAGGGGCGACATGATAGCAGTCTTCCAATATTTGTGGGGTTGTCAGAGAAAGGAAGGGGTCCACCTATTTTCCAAAGCACCTGAAGGCCAGACAAGGAATCATGGATGGAAACTGAACAAGGAGAGATTCAATCTAGAAATAAGGAAGAATTTTCTGACAGAGAGCAATCAACCGATGGAACAGAAGTTGCCTTCGGAAGTTGTGGGGGCTTCATCACTGGAAGCTTTCAAGATGAGACTAGGCTGCCATCTGTCAGAAATGGTGCAGGGTCTCCTGCTTGGGCAGGGGGTTGGGTTGGTCCAGTATTCAAAAGATCCTCTGCTTCCCCTGGCCCAGGGTACAATTTGGAGAGCAGCTCCTTAAACCTGAGAGCCAGGCCTTCTCTTGGCTCTTTTTTTTTTTTTATAAAGACAGTTGCAAATTTTCTTACTCCCATTTAAAATGTCCCAAAGGTGCTTTTTCAGAAGGCAACTGGACTTTCTTGTTTTTCTTTGAAGACGTTTCGCTTCTCATCCAAGAAGCTTCTTCAACTCTGACAGGATGGTGGGGAACGGAAGGATTGATATTCCTTGCAGACAGCTGCATCCTTTTAGAGGGTCCTTGAAGCACTTGGAGATTAATCTGTGTCCTCAGGGTCTCCTGAGTAGTTCTCCTGGTTTATGTAGTCTGCAATTTTTCCTCTGGAAATCCATCCCTATTCCCACACCACTCCAAGGGTGTTCATCCCAAATTGCCTTAGCTAAAAGTCCGTAGAGATTCTCAGTCATCCAGGTCCTGGTTGTCCCAAAGGTGCTTTTTCAGGAGGCAACTGGACTTGCTTGTTTTTTCTTTTGAAGACATTTCGCTTCTCATCCAAGAAGCTTCTTCAGCTCTGGATGACTGAGAATCCATTTAACAGTCCCATTTAAAATGTTCGTCATCCTGACAAAAGCACAGCAGGCAAGCCCTGGACTCCTAAGAACAGCCCTGCTCCAAATCCTTTGAACATCAGACCGAATCTGAGCACGGAGAACTGGTTATAGAAGTCCTTTTGCCACGAGATGCCTTGTTGACTGACCTCATGGCTGGAGCCTTTATCTGTTTCTGATCCTTAAAGGAAAGTTAGAGACGCATATGGCAAAGAAATCTAGAATGAGGCCATTTGCAACAGAAAATAGCTGAGAACCCCAACATACATGGGAGGGCTTTTGCTGGCTAACACTACGTTGCGCCTGGGATGGGGATGAAGAATTTTCAGCTTCAAAAAGCCAAAAGCTTTTTAATTTCTTCCCCATTAACACAGTCAGGCAAAGACCCTTTTAGCCCAGTGTCTGCTTCTCAAGAAATTCCCCTGGGGAGGACATTTCCGTGAGATTACATCACCCAAAGTGCTGATTTTACTGTCTAGGAATCTAGAATAAAAAATCTCTTCCCCCCCCCCACTCATTTACTGGCTGGTGCAACATGTTCTTTTAAATGCAGCTTGAAGAAAAGAAGCAGAGGTTGAGGTGGCTTGGAGAAGGCTGTAGTTCAGAGCCTTTGAACCTCTTGGCCGTAACTCAATTACTGACGAACTGCTGTTATGTCAATGACTATTTAGAGAGAATGCAACCATTAGTAGAAGAAACTCAGGAAGCTCAAACTGCCCAAGGAGCTGCTGATCCAGTTCTACAGAGGAATGATTTGAGTCTGTCATCTGCACCTCTATAACTGTCTGGTTTGGCTCCGCAACCCAACAAGACAGACACAGACTTCAGAGGATCATTAGAACTGCAGAAAAAACCATGGCTACCAACCTGCCTTCCATTGAGGACCTGTATGCTGCAGGAGTCAAAAAGAGGGCTGTGAAAATATTTACGGACCCCTCGCATCCTGGACATAAATTGCTTCAACTCCTACCCTCAAAACAACGCTATAGAGCACTGCACACCAGAACAACTAGACACAAGGACAGTTTTTTCCCGAACGCCATCACTGTGCTAAACAAATAATTCCCTCAACACTGTCAAGCTATTTACTAAGTCTGCTCTATTATTAATCTTCTCATCGTTCCCACCGCCCATCTCCTCCCACTTATGACTGTAACCTTGTTGCTGGTATCCTTAACGATTTATACCGATTGTTTCCTAGTATGATTCAATTGCTTATTTGTACCCTATGACCAGGGGTGAAATCTACTTACCTTCCCCACCATTTCGGAAGTGCATGCGCCGCATGCGTACACATGGACCCTCTGCGTATGCGCAGAGGGTAAAAAACAGGTTACTTCCTGATTAAAACCAGGAATAGAATAGAACAGAACAGAACAGAACAGAACAGAACAGAACAGAACAGAACAGAATAGAATAGAATAGAATAGAATAGAATTTTTTATTGGCCAAGTGTGATTGGACACACAAGGAATTTGTCTTGGTGCATATGCTCTCAGTGAACATAAAAGAAAAGATACATTCATCAAGAATCATAAGGTACAACACTTAATGATAGTCATAGGGAACAAATAAGCAATCAGGAAACAATATCAATCTAAATCGTAAGGATACAAGCAACAAAGTTACAGTCATATGGAAGGAGATGGGTGGTGGGAACGATGAGAAGATTAATAGTAGTATTAATTAACGATGACCGGGCGGGTGGGCGGAGCCTCGCACTGCCGTCGCTACCGGTTCTCCGAACCACCCGCCGCCATTGCTACTGGTTCAACTGAACCGGTCTGAACTGGTAGCATGTCACCCCTTGTACCTTATGATTCTTGACGAATGTATCTTGCCTTTTTATGTACACTGAAAGCATATGCACCAAAGACAAATTCCTTGTGTGTCCAATCACACTTGGTCAATAAAGAATTCTAATAAAGAATCCTAAGAAGATAGATCTCTCCCTCCAGGACTTACAATCTATGAAACATTTCTTATTGTTTTATGTCAGCTTGACTGCAATTATGCACCTGGTTCATTTATGATATGTATTGTGTCAATGTGTGATCCTTCTTCTCAGGGAGCAGACAACCCCCCCCCCAGAAGCCCTTTACCCTCATCTTCATTTTCACATCAACTCAGCAAGGTGAGTTAGAGTAAGAGAAAGTGGTTAGCCTAAATCAGTGACGGTAAATCTTTTGAGCTTAGTGTGCCAAAAATACAGAAAATGTTTAACTTGACTCTGCTGGTGTCTCTTTCTCACACACACCCCAGAACAAAAGAGAACACAGTGGATGGAAACTAATCAAGGAGAGAAGCAACCTAGAATGAAGGAGAAATTTACTGACCGTGAGAACAATTAACCAGCAGAATGGCTTGCCTTCAGACGTTGTGTTGTGGCTCCATTACCTGAGCCTGTGTCATCGACAGGAGAGGACTCCAAGAGTGAAGTAGAGGAGTTGGCAAGGCCTCCCTCTCCAGGACCCTCCTCTTTGGCAATGCCTTTGGTATCCGCCGAAGGGCAAGAGATAGGGCCGGGGCCAAGCACGTCCACACAGCCACAGGTGGACAGTGATGAGAGTAATGAGTCTTGGCTGGATCCACGCCAGCGTCGCAGAGATATGCACGCACAACAGAAGAAAAGGCGTGCCCGAGATTAGGCTGAGTCACTGGACCACACCCCACAGGGTATAAAAGGGAGCGTGGTGGCCAGTCAAGCCTTCTGACGAACAAAGCTGAAAGCTTCCACGCCATTCTGCATTGCCGGACTTTTGCTATAGACTTTGCTGGATTATATTTGGACTTGATTTACTCTGTAATTATTGAACATTTTACTTTGATGTACCAGAAGCGGAGAGAAGTTATCTCTTCCCTTCGTGAGTAATAAACTCTTGGCAGGCAGCCACTAGGTTGCTGCCAAGTTCCATTATCATAAGGAAAAGGATTTTGTCGACTGGTTTGGTTTTTTACTCTTGTGCGTCTGTTGGTGTATGTGCGTGTGGGACGGGGACAGAACATGTTGTGGGTGCTTTCATGACTGGAGGCTTTCAAGAAAGGACTGGACAACCACTTGTCTGGAATGGTATAGGATCTCCTGCTTGAACAGGGGGCTGGGCTGGAAGACCAGATGCCTGCAATTACTGCAGGTTCGAATCTCGCCAGGCTCAAGGTTGACTCAGCCTTCCATCCTTTCTAAGGTAGGTAAATTGAGGATCCAGTTGTGGGGGCAATAAGCTGACTTTGTATAAATATACAAAAGGATGAAGGCTATTGCTTAGCGCATTGTAAGCTGCCCTGAGTCTCCGGAGAAGGGCGGCATATAAATCAAAAAAATTTTTTTTTAAAAAAAGACCTCCAAGATCCCCTCCAATTCTGTTATTCTTTTAAGAACTGTTGATGTGGGGATTTCAGAAGTACAAAAAGAGGAAAAGAGAAAGAAAATTCAACACCTGTGTGTATGAGTGTTTTTTCTGTATGCATGCTGCCTAGAAAATTAAATAGAATTTTAATTCTCAGGGAGAATTCACTTCTGAGCAAATATAGCAGATTGGGCTGAGGAAAAGCCTATTGGTCCTAAAAGGTAGACCATATAAGGCAGGGGTCAGCAACCTTAAACACTCAAAAGAGCATTTGGACCTGTTTCCCAAAGAAAAGAGAACACCAGGAGCCACAAAACCCTTCCTGTGCCTGACTATTTCCTGAGCGGCCATAAAATTAGCATATGTAGTTGAATTAAACATTCTGTTTTCTTCTGAAACTTTTCTTTTCTTGGATTTATCCATGGTTAGCCTACCAGGAGTCGAAAAGCACAATAAATCGTGTGCCGGTGGGTGTCGCACATTGGCGGTTGTGACACATATTTTGAGCGACAGGGAGCCGCAATAGAGGGATGAAAGAGCCACATGCGGCTCCAGAGCCACAGGTTGCTGACCGCTGATATAAGGTATAAACTATATAAGATATAAGGTCTCCTGCCTTGAGCAGGGCGTTGGAGTAGAAGACCTCTGAAATCCCTTCCAGTCCTATGATTCTATGCTCTATGTTCATATACATCCATAATATAATAATAATAATAATAATAATAAAAACAACAACAATAACAGCTCAAAGTGCTTTTTTGAAGGGGAAAATTGTGGGAACACATTTCTTTACTTGTCACAGAAGTAGTAGAAGTTTTAGTAATAATAAAAAAACAGAAGTTGCAGTCTTTTAGTGCAAAGGGACTTCCCTGGTGGTTAGAATTGGAGACTCACCAACTGGAAGTGGCTGGCGAGAGAGATTTCTGTCCGTCCACCCAAGACATGAGCTCAGGGTCAGCTGTGAGTGAAGGAGGCCAATCTGTCTCCATCCCTCAAGGTCTGATTTTCCCTTGATTCTGCTTCAAACTGCTGGTCTTGGAGAAACCTCTAAAATCAGACCTCCTTCCTGATAAGTTAGGTTTGATTAATTTCCTAAATTTTCATCCAGCCAAATTTCTTCAAGAAAGAAAACATCAAAACCAACTTTTAACCCTGAAAGGACTGTTAGTGAATAACTGAATACGGATTTGGGGGAAATGGGCTTGTCCATCCAAGTTCTCTTCTGTGAGGTCCCTTCTGCTCATCCTGTCCTGTCCTGTCCTGTCCTGTCCTGTCCTGTCCTGTCCTGTCCTGTCCTATTCTATTCTATTCTATTCTATTCTATTCTATTCTATTCTATTCTATTCTATTCTATTCTATTCTATTCTATTCTATTCTATTCTATTCTTCATTCCACTATTCTATTTTTCATTTCCAATATTCTATTCTACTCTACTCTACTCTACTTCCCATTCTAATCCACTCCACTCCACTCCACTCTACTCTAAGTAAAGGTAAAGGTTCCCCTCGCACATATGTGTTAGTCGTTCCTGATTCTAGGGGGCGGTGCTCATCTTCGTTTCAAAGCCGAAGAACCAGTGCTGTCCGAAGATGTCTCCGTGGTCATGTGGCCGGCATGACTCAAGACCAAAGGCGCACAGAACGCTGTTACCTTCCCACCAAAGGTGATCCCTATTTTTCCACTTGCATTTTTTACCTGCTTTCGAACTGCTAGGTTGGCAGAAGCTGGGACAAGGAATGGGAGCTCACCCCATTACGCGGCACTAGGGATTCAAACCACTGAACTGCTGACCTTTCGATCGACAAGCTCAGCATCTTAGCCCCTGAGTTACCGCGTCCCTTTACTCTACTCTAAATAGGACAGGAAAAATAGAATGTGAGAGGAAAAAAAGGGAAACCAGGTTCCTTGGTCCCTGGAGAAAGACCCATCAATCGTATCTTAGGGAGTCTGTAGTCAAAACAGTTGGACAGTTCTCCCTCCTGCGCCAGAGTTCCTTGTTGTAACTTCCATTTGGAACAGCTCTCTTGTCTTTATCAGCCATTCCCCTGTGGCCCAACTTAACTGCCAGGCTGATAAAATTATTTTCAACAGTTGTCCATGAGTTCATCTTCTGGAAACGCTCGGTTCACAGCTGTTGCTGCTCTCTCTCTCCTCCCCTTTCCCCTCTCCTTTTAAATTCTATTTTTCATCCGACAAGCTGCCTTCAATCCAACCGGAGATTAAGGGAATAAAGGAAGCTGTTCCTCCAATGTCAGGTGTCACTCGGGGCCTGCAAACTGCCAATTTGGTTTGGTGAGCATGTGGGGATGGATCTTCCCCATGGAACTTGCAAGGGTTGCCCTGCAAGATTTGGCAGAGTTGGCCCACGAGATCGGCAGGAAGTCATGAGACACAGGAGAGCTTTAGAATAACAGAGTTGGAAGGGACCTTGGAGGTCTTCTAGTCCAACCCCCTGCTTAGGCAGGAAACCCTACACCACTTCAGACAAATGGTTTTCCAACCTCTTCTTAAAAACTTCCAGTGTTGGAGCACTTACAATTTCTGGAGGCAAGTTGTTCCACTTATTAATTGTTCTCACTGTCAGGAAATTTCTCCTTAATTCTAGGTTGCTTCTCTCCTTGATTAGCTTCCACCCATTGCTTCTTGTTCTACTCTCAGGTGCTTTGGAGAATAGTTTGACTCCCTCTTCTTAGTGGCAGCCCCTGAGATATTGGAACACTGCTATCATGTCTCCCCTAGTCCTTCTCTTCATTAAACTAGACATACCCAGTTCCTGCAACCGTTCTTCATATGTTTTAGCCTCCAGTCCCTTAATCCTCTTTGTTGCTCTTCTCTGCACTCTTTCTAGTGTCCACATTTTTTGACATCGTGGCGACCAAAACTGAGTGCAGTATTCCAAGTGTGGCCTTACCAAGGCATTATAGAGTGGTATTAACCCTTCACGTGATCTTAATTCTATTCCTCTGTTTATGCAGCCCAGAACTATGTTGGCTTTTTTGGCAGCTGCTTTCCTCTGCCTCAGCTCAAGGGGAGTGGCAAATAGATGGACAATTCTCTTCAAAGGAGGCCTGGAAGGGGCTGGGGCAGGAATTAACAGAATAAAAGAGTTGGAAGGGACCTTAGAGGCATTCTAGTCCAACCCCCTGCACAAGTAGGAGACCCTATACTGGTTCAGACAAATAAGTGGCTGTCCAGTTTCTTCTTTAAAGTCTCCAGCGATGGAGCCCCCACAATGTCTTAAGGCGAGCCGTTCCACAGGTTGATTGTTCTCACTGTTAGGAATTATTTCCTTATTTCCAGGTTGAATCTCTCCTTGTTCAGTTTCCATCTATTATTCCTTGTCTGGCCTTCAGCCAGGTCAGCTTCAGGGCTGACAGCAGGAAGCCTAGTACGATTCTTGGACCGAAGGAAAACTGGTCAAGTGATTAATCCAAAAGTGAGTAACAACCATTCATAACAATCATAGCCGAACTCAAGCAATCCAAACAGGGACTCTGGGTGACTTATACAACATCAAAGAGTAAAAAATAATAATAATCTAGAAGAATCACAACAATAAAAACAATTGTCCTGGGGGAAGACAGACCCTCAATACGCAACGTGTAGTAGGTTCACCCATCATCCCAGTTCAATGCCTGTCCTTCAAAACTTCCCCAGTCAAGCCAGAAATTTGATCCATTGAGGGTTAAGACTTACTAGGACAACTGATAGGAGTTCTCCTAAGGCTCCACGAGAGATCTATGTAGATTAACAGAGTTGGAAGGGGCCTTGTAGGTCATCTAGTCCAACTCCCCGCCCAAGCAGGAGACCCTACACCATCCTCAACAAATGGCAGTCCAATCTCCCCTTAAAAGCCTCCAGTGATGAAGCTCCCACAACTTCCAAAGGCAACTTCTGTTCCACTGGTTGATCGCTCTCACTGTCAGAAAATTTCTCCTATTTCCAGGTAGCTTCACTCTGATCAGTTTCCATCCATTGTTTCTTGTCCTGCCCTCTGGTGCTTTGGAGAATAAGTTGATCCTCTCCTCTTCTTTGTGGCAGCCCCTCAAATACTGGAATACTGCTATCATGTCACTCCTAATTCTTCTCTAGACTAGCCATACCCAATTCCAGCAGCTGTTCTTCATATGTTTTAGTCTCCAGGCCTTTGATCATCTTAGTTGCTCTTCTCTGAACTTTTTCCAAAGCCTCTCAACATCTTTTTTGTAGTGTGGTGACCAAAATTGGTTGCGGTATTCCAGATGTGGCCTTACTAGGGTTTTATAACGGGGTGAAATTCAGCAGGTTCTGACAGGTTCTGGAGAACCAGTAGCAGAAATTTTGAGTTGTTTGGAGAACCAGCAAATACCACCTCTGGCTGGCCCCAGAGTGGGGTGGGAATGGGGATTTTGCAGTATCCTTCCCCCAGGAGTGGGGTGAGAATGGGGATTTTGCAGTATCCTTCCCCCAGGAGTGGGAAGGGAGTGGAGATTTTGCAATATCTTTCCCCCAGGAGGGGGAAGAGAATGGACATTTTGCAGTGTCCTTCCCCTGCCACGCCCACCAAGCCACACCATGGCCACCAAGCCACCCTACAGAACCGATAGTAAAAAAAATTGAATTCCACCACTGGGTAAATCCTTGTTAAGAAACATTCACGGACGATAAAACAGGCCTGGTTTACGTGAGGTGGGTCTCCCTGGTTGGGTTGGCCTTTGCAGAAAGGAGTCTACCTGGAGTCGTGTGGTATTTTGGCAAGCCTTTCCTTGTGTCCAAACACAATGCTAGCCAACCGCTCCTCCACTGACCGAAGGCCAATCCTGAACCACAAGCATGTATGACTCTGTTGGTCATTCCTTCCGGTATGCTCTGGGGTGGGAGCATGGAAAGCGCCCCAGGGGAAGTGCAGCCGCTCAGGCACTCAGAGCCACAATCGCGACCACATCCTGCTCTTCCATCACAGGGTGCGCCTCCCCCACAGCCCCCTGCCCCCATTCTCTATGTGCTTTTCTCTCTCCCAAAGCGGCTCAGTCTGGAACAGAAGACTCGGTGGCCTGGGATTGATCTTCTAGGGATTTCTGAAGTTGACTATGGAAGACAGGACAGGCATTGCCCCAAAGTTTGTGAAATTTGGGGGGGGAGTACAATATAGAATGGGGAGGAAGGTTTTTTCTCCCTTCTCTATTTATGTACCACATGTTGTTTCCACCATGCTCTCAAGGCAGTACCAGGAGTGCTTTTCATAAGAACACTTGGAAAGGGAAGGGGAATGTTATTTTTACCTCTTAGGCTTAGGGGAAAGAAATGAGAGAGAGAGGAGAGAGAGAGAGAGAGGAGAGAAAGAAAAAAAACTAGAGAAAAATAGAGAGAGAGAGAGAGAGAGAATAGAGAGAGGGGGGAAGAGAGAGAGAAAAGAGAAAGAGTGAAAGAATAGAGAGAAAAGAGAGAAAAGGGAGAAAAGAGAGAGAGAAAATAAAGAGAAAGAAAAAATAGAGAGAAAAGAGGGGGGAAGAGAATAGAGAGAGAAAAAAGAAAAAATCAAGAGAGAAATAGAGAGGAAAAAATAGAGAGAAAAATAGAGAGAGATTAAGAGAGAATCTGAAAGAGAAATTGAGAGATTGAGAAGAAAAACAGAGAGAGAGAGAGAGAAAGGGAGAAACAAACAGAAAGAGGGAGAGATTGAAATAGATTGAGAGAGAGAGAAAAGAGAGAGAGAATAGAGAGAAAAAGAAAAAATCAAGAGAGAAAAATAGAGAGAAAAGAGAGAGGGAAGAGAGAATAGAGAGAGAAAAAAGAAAAAATCAAGAGAGAGAAATAGACAAAAGAGAGGAAAAGAGAGAGAGAAAAGAGAGAGAAAAGAGAGGGGAAAAATCAAGAGAGAGAGAAAAGAGAGAGAGAAAAGAGAGAGACGGAAGAGAGAATAGAGAGAGATAAAAGAAAAAATCAAGAGAGAAATAGAGAGAGACAAAATAGAGGAAAATAGAGAGAGAAAAGAGAGAGAATAGAGAGAAAAAAGAAAAATCAAGAGAGAGAGAAAAGAGAGAGAGAAAAAAAAGAGAGGGAAGAGAGAATAGAGAGAGAAAAAAGAAAAAAGAAAAAATCAAGAGAGAGAGAAATAGAGACAAAATAGAGGAAAATAGAGAGAAAAAAGAGAGAAGAGAGATTGAGAGAGAAACTGAAAGAGAAATAGAGAGATTAAGAGAGAGAAATTGAAAGCGATTGAGAGAGAAAAACCGAGAGAGAGAGAGAGAGAGAGAGAAAGGGAGAAACAAACAGAAAGAGGGAGAGATTGAATTAGAGTTTGAGAGAGAGAGAAAACAGAGAGGAGAGAAATATTGAAAGAATTTGAAAAATTCCTGGAGATTCTCCTCTCCCGCCCCCTTTCCCCCGCTCCCCAAATATTTCTGCAATTTTCCCTACACGGAGGAAGAGAAACGGGGGGGGGGGGGGAGAACAGCCTGGCCATAGCAAGTGGGGAGAAGGTCTCGCTCTGTTCCCGAGGATCCTCTCCGTTGACCGGCTTTCCAAGAGCGCCCCCTGCTGACATAGCCGAGCTCTGCTTCTCCACCCAGACCCATCGTGATGGCACCGCTTCATTTCAGGGGCTCTTGTCCAGCAGCCCCCCCTCGACCCCACCCCATCCTTCTCCCCAGGCACCCCAGAACTGCCACCTGATATTTCCTGCCGGCTGTTTGTGCGTCAGGCCCATTAGCAGCATGAAATTGGGATCATAACGGGCAAGGACATGTGCTTGGCAAGGAGAGAGGAGGGGGTGGGGGGGAGGGCTGCCAGGCTCGGAAAGAAGAAAACGGTTCTGGATCCAGCCCAGAGTGCAGAACTCGGCATCAGAGCCCAGTGGAAAAGGCATCACTCAGTGGTGAAATCCAATTTTTTTTACTACTGGTTGTGTGGGCGTGGCTTGGCGGGCGTGGTGTGGCTTGGTGGGTGTGGCGGGGAAGGATACTGCAAAATCCCCATTCCCACCCCAGGGGAAGGATACTGCAAAATCCCCATTCCCACCCCACTCCAGGGGAAGGATACTGTAAAATCCCCATTCCCACCCCACTCCAGGGGAAGGATACC
>NW_026844155.1:1175095-1343893 GCF_029531705.1 Pantherophis guttatus | reverse complement strand
ATAGATAGATAGATAGATAGATAGATAGATAGATAGATAGATAGATGATAGATATGAGAGATTAGATGATAGATATGAGAGAGAAAGAGATGATAGATAGATACATGATAGATAGATAGATGATAGATAGATAGATAGAAAGAAAGAAAGAAAAGAGAGAGATCTTCTTAGAGTCTCTTACCAATCATTTTTTCCAGATTCATTTTTTAAAAAACTTGAATCTTGTTTGCAAAGTCTCCCACTTAGCCCTGGCCAGCTGTTTTGCCAGGAATGAGTGGACCACAACGGAGATCCAGCTGTCCTAAATTGGAAATGGCTCCGATTCAAGAATTTCCAAGGGGCCAAAACAGGCCCAGCATGTGCTGATGGGGAAGGCAACCCATTTCCCCCCATTCTGAACAACCTGCCTTTCCCCAGGGACCCAGCCACGGAAGCTGCCCTCCCAAATCCCATTTGCCAAATTCTTCTTTTATTGAAAAAAAGAGGCTGGGTGACCTCCTAGCCCAGGAGTCAGCAAACCCACGGCTCTGGAGCCGCATGTGGCTCTTTCATCCCTCTGCTGCGGCTCCCTGTCGCTCAAAATATGCATCACAACCGCCAATGTGTGATACCCACCGGCACACGATTTATTGAGCTTTTCGACCCCTGGTAGGCTAACCATGGATAAATCCAAGTGTTGTGGAATGGAAGGACCAAGCAACATTCCTAGGTCAGCCAGAGACAGTTTTATTGCGCAAGGTTCAGAGCCAGTTTTTTACCTGAAGCTTTGAACAAGGGAAGAACCCTGATACAACTGGTTTTATACATTTCTAAGACAAAGGATTCAGTGAGATCATACATTTGCCATATATGGTTAATCATGAGATCATACATCCGATTTTCCCTATATGGTTACATACATTGGATAATGTGTTCATCTAATTACTTAAACCAATAATTTTAGTTTATAAAATTATCTTAGCCACACAACTTTTCTTAAGCGCTTGTAGTTGTTAATGGGAGAGTTACTGCTGTCGTTGGGTAAATTTATTGGATTAAGTAACTCTTTGTAACATATATGTCTTTGTGTCATTCACAGTGAGGTCACTCAGATGTTTTCCATATGGCTGTCCTTCCGTGACATCTAGGTTTCATCAGAAGATATATTACCACTTAATGGGGTTTAACTGTTTGTTAATATAATTTCCAACAAGCACTTTCCTCTCTTATAATAATGTGAATAGAGAGGTTCTCTCAGAGTTCATGTATCTAAGCACGTCTTACCCTGGGTACTTGCGGGACCGCCTACTACCACCAATAGCCTCCCACCGGCCGGTACGCTCCCATAGAGAGGGGCTCCTCTGGGTGCCGTCGGCCAAACAATGCCGACTGGCGGCCCCCAGGGGGAGAGCCTTCTCTGTGGGGGCACCTACTATCTGGAACGAGCTCCCCCCAGAGATACGGAGGATCCCGGATCTGCGCACCTGCGCTTTAAAGACCTTATTATTTCACCAAGCGGGCCTGGCCTAATTTTCTCCCTCTTCCATAAAAGATTTTTAATTTTTAAATATCTTTTAATATTTTATACATTCAATTTTAAAATTGGTTTTAAATAGTTTGGGGTTTTAAATTTGTCGGGGCCAAAATTATTTAATTTGGTTTTATTCTACTTTTAAATTTTGTATGTATGTGTTTTATTGTTTGGCTGAGTCCTTCGGGAGTAGGGCGGTATAGAAATCAAATCAAACAAATAAATAAAATAAATAAATAACAATGTGAATAGAGAGGGTCCCCCAGAGCCCATCTATCTCACTCTGTATGATTCCTTTCTTTTATCCACATTATTTCTTTTATCTACATTACAAGAAAAGAAAAGTTTCAGAACATTTAATTCAACTACATACGCTAGTTATGCTGCTACTCAAGAAACCGTCAGGCACGGGAAGGGTTTTTGTGGCTCCCGGTGTTTTCTTTTCTGTGGGAAACGGGTCCAAATGGTTCTTGGAGTGTTTAAAGTTGTCCTAGACAGAGGAATTCCCCCCCCCTTAAAAAACCCCACTTCCTGGAAGTAGTGATGTGCCTGTTATAGGACCGCAGCAGCATCTGTGTGTGTTGGTGTGTTTGTATTGGTATGTGTAGATGTCAAAACAGTCACTTGTCATCACTGCTGATTAGAAGCCAGGAGTTTTGAAACTTCACACTTTGGAAGCTCTCGATAAGCCGTCCTCGGGGGCTGCAGGCCCGGAGTCTGAGCGAGGGTAGCCGATAAGCCTAGCTGTCATCTCATTGTTCGCACTTCTGCGGTTTGATGCCCTACCCCACCCCCACCCCCTCTTCTTTCCAGAAGGACCCTGCTGCCACCGAAGTTTTGGAGAGCTATCAACTTAAAAGGGAGTCAAGGCTTTGCTTCCCATCCTGGGGAATCGTGCAAACGAGCCTTCGATGAAAACAAGAGTCCAATGAAAACAGAGTTAAAAAAAGAGAGGCTCCCTTGGGTCAAAGAAGGCGTTTCGCTTTAAAATGAAATTATTTTGAGGGATTTTCCAAGGGGGGGGGTGTTGTCTCTGTAATTACATGGGAAGATCACGTGAAGTGTTAATACCGCTTTATAAGGCCTTGGTAAGGCCACACTTGGGAATCCTGCATCCAGTTTTGGTCGCCACGATGTAAAAAAAAAAAAAATGTTGGGACTCTAGAAAGAGTGCAGAGAAGAGCAACGAAAATGAAAATGAGGACCCGGGTTGTGGGGGCAATAAACTGACTTTGTATAAAAAAGAACATCGCTTAAAGGGGGGCCGAAAGCCCTACTAAGCAGGTATATACAAAAGTATGAAGACTATTGCTTAACGCATTGTAAGCCGCCCCGAGTCTCTGGAAAAGGGCGGCATATAAATCGAACCAAGAAAGAAAGAAAGAGAGAGAGAGAGAGAGAGAGAGAGAGAGAAAGAAAGAAAGAAAGAAAGAAAGAAAGAAAGAAAGAAAGAAAGAAAGAAAGAAAGAAAGAAAGAAAGAGCCTTGATAGTACAGTGGTCTAAGCACCCTGTTATTAACACAGCTGCCTGCAATTACTGCTGGTTCGAATCTCGCCAGGCTCAAGGTTGACTCAGCCTTCCATCCTTTCTAAGGTAGGTAAATTGAGGACCCAGTTTGTGGGGGCAATAAGCTGATTTTGTATAAATATACAAAAGTATGAAGGCTATTGCTTAACGCATTGTAAGCCGTCCTGAGTCTCCGGAGAAGGGCGGCATATAAATCAAAGAAAGAAAGAAAGAAAGAAAGAAAGAAAGAAAGAAAGAAAGAAAGAGAAAGAAAGAAAGAAAGAAAGAAAGAAAGAAAGAAAGAAAGAAAGAGAAAAGATTAGGGGACTGGAGGCTAAAACATGAAGAATGGTTGCAGGAACTGGGGATGTCTAGTTTAATGAAAAGGAGGACTAGGGGTGATATGATAGCAGTCTTCCAATATCTCAGGGGCTGCCCCAAAGAAGAGGGAGTCAAGCTATTCTCCAAAGCACCTGAGGGCAGGACAAGAAGCAACGGGTGGAAACTGATCAAGGAGAGAAGCAACCTAGAACTAAGGAGAAATTTCCTGACAGGGAGAACAATTAATCCGTGGAACAACTTGCCTCCAGAAGTTGTGAATGCTCCAACACTGGAAGTTTTTAAGATGTTGGACAACCAATTGTCTGAAGTGGTGTAGGCAGTGGTGGGATTCAGCCAGTTCGCACCACTTCGGGAGAACCGGTTGTTAACTTTCTGAGCAGTTTAGTGAACTGGTTGTTGGAAGAAATCATTAGTGCAGAGAACCGGTTGTTCAATTATTTGAATCCCACGACTGGGTGGAGGGTTTCCTGCCTAAGCAGGGGGTTGGACTAGAAGACCTCCAAGGTCCCTTCCAACTCTGTCATTCTATTCTACTCTAATTAAAAAATGCCAGGAAAGGGCCTGCAGGGTTTTGCGTTCAGCAAAGGGTAGGTTATCATCTATCCAACCAGCTGAAATTCAGAACAGAATAGATTAACAGAGTGGGAAGGGACCTTGGAGGTCATCTAGTCCAACCCCCTTCCCACTCAAGCAGGAGACCCTACCTATCTCTGACAGATGGCAGTCCAGCCTCTTCTTGAAAGCTTCCAGTGATGAAGCTCCCAGAACTTCCGAAGGCAACTTCTGTTCCATGGATCGATGCCTCTCACTGTCAGAAAATTTCTCCTTATTTCCAGGTTGAATCTCTCCTTGATCAGTTTCCATCCATTCTTCCTTGTCCGGCCTTCGAGTGCTTTGGAAAATAGCTTGACCCCCCTCCTCTCTGTGGCAGCCCCTCAAATATTGGAAGATGCTCTCATGTCTCCCCTGGTCCTTCTCTTCACTAGACCAGCCATGCCCAGTTCCTGCAACCGTTCATTGTATGTTTGAGCCTCCAGTCCCCTCATCATCCTGGTTGCTCTTCTCTGCACTTTTTCTAGAGTCTCAACATCTTTTTTGTAGTGTGGGGACCAAAACTGGATGCAGGATTCTAGGCGTGGTCTTACTAAGGCTTTACAGAGTGGTATTTGGCCGTCGGCCAAACAATGTCGGCTGACGACCCCCAGGGGGAGGGCGTTCTCTGTGGGAGCCCCGACCCTCTGGAATGGATTGCCCACTGAGCTCAGGACAGCCCCCGACCTTCTTTCCTTCCGTCGCGAGCTGAAGACGTGGCTCTTCCGCCAATTAAACTGATCCGTTTGGGGGTACACTGATATAATTTTAAATCGTTTTTAATTGGGTTACTGATTTTAATTTGGTATTGTATTGTGATTTGTATTGAAGTTGTCTTTTTGTAAGCCGCCTTGAGTCCCTAGGGAGAAAGGCGGCATATAAATCACAATAAATAAATAAATAAATAAATATTAGTACCTCCCTTGATCTTGATTGTATCCCTCTGTTAATGCAACTTGAAAGCGTGTTTCCCCAAAAGGCCATTTTATTTATTTATTCATTTATTTATTTATTTATTGGTTCGATTGATATGCTGCCCTTCTCTGGAGACTCAGGGCGACTTACAATGCGTTAAGCTTAACTTTTGTATATACCTGCTTAGTAGGGCTTTTGGCCCCCCCAAGCGGTGTTCTTTTTTATACAAAGTCAGCTTATTGCCCCCACAATCCGGGTCCTCATTTGACCTACCTCGGAAGGATGGAAGACTGAGTCAACCTTGAGCCTGGTGAGATTTGAACTCGCAGGAATTGCAGGCAGCTGGCAGCTAAGTGCTACTTAACAGCACTTTAGTCCGCTGCGCCACCAAGGCTCTTGGCTGTGCAGAGGAGGACACAAGGTTCATTTTATTTGTTTGTTTGTTTGTTTGTTTGTTTGTTTAAATTTCTATACCGCCCTTCTCCAATATAGGACTCAGGGCGGTGAACAGCCAAAGTAAAAAACAAGACATACAAAATCTAAAAACTGTTTAAAATAATTAAATATTTTGGCCATAATTAAAACAATTCCAATTTAAAATCAGTTTAAAATTTAACTCAAGCCAGCCCAGCTAGTTGAAATAAATGGGTTTTCAGGGCCCGACGAAAAATTTTTGTCTCCTTTGCGCTGACGCCGGCCAACTTCTTCTCTGAAGCATCCGAAGGTTTTCCAAAATTTTCGGTTCCCTCCTCAAATGCCTGGCGGGGTTGGCTGTTAGCTTCCGTGCAGCGAGGATTGTCTGGTGATCACACACACACATATCCCAGGGATAACGTTGCATTCCAGTTGGGTGTTGAGGTGTGAGAATGTGCGGAAGTCTCTGACTTAACACCCTCCTCATCCTGAAAAAGCCGGGGAGTGGCCGAGTCCTTTGGTTTTGCACCAAGAATGGAGATGCTCTCCAGCCTCGGGAGTGTTTAATATGGATCATGTATCTCATCCAGCTGTGTTCGGCTCTTTGCTGGCAGGGACCTGAGTGGGCTCTTCCTCAATATATTTAAAATTGATTTTTCTTTTTCTTTTTCTTTTTTTTTAAATGAAGGCTGCCTCCAAAATTCAGGGAGGGAAAAAACAAAAACAAAAATCAGTTTGGTCTGCAAGGATCTGCAAACTTGGTGACTTTAAGACTTGTGGACTTCGACTCCCAGAATTCCTGAGCCAGTTGGCTGAGGAATTCTGGGAGTTGAAATCAACGAGAGTGTTAAAATTACCCATTCCCAGAACGGAATTCTGGGAGTTGAAGTCCACAAGTCTTAAAGTCACCCAGGAAGGAAGGAAGGAAGGAAGGAAGGAAGGTAGGTCCTTCTGGGTTCAGTTCCAAGTGGGGAAGAAAGACACTAGAAACATGGAGACTGCTTGGAAATATGGTTTTAATGGTGGACAGGATCACATGCCTGGAAGATCTTGGGTGAAGAAAAAAAAAGGGCAGAGATGCTGAGAGTGCCTGAGTTGAATTTGAATTTGAGGGCTTTTGAATTTGAGCTTGTATTCTGATTGGTTGTCAAACTCCCATGAGGCCATGCAGGGACAACAATGTAGGCTGTCCTGTGTCCCAAGCTTGGTTGACTCTTGCTGGGTGATGATGTAGCGAAAGGGCTTTGGGCAATTCCTATTATGGCTCTGCCTGAAGGAGGTAGATCTTTGTTATGTAGAATAGACTGGCCCAAACCTTAATGGACTGAATTTCTGCCTCCGTTTTAGGGGAAATATTCTGCCCTTTTAATATTTCTTAAAATATCTTATTTTCCTAGGAGAGGGGTGGGTGCTAACTTCCTACGGAAGGAAGGAAGGAAGGAAGGAAGGAAGGAAGATTCAGGCAAGGAGGGAGGAAGGGAGGAAAAGTTTCAGGGAAGGAAGGAGGAAGGAAGGAAGGAAGATTCAGGCAAGGAGGGAGGAAGGGAGGAAAAGATTCAGGGAAAGAAGGAAGGAGGAAGGAAGGAAGGAAGGAAGATTCAGGCAAGGAGGAAGGAAGGGAAGAAAAGATTCAGGGAAGGAAGGAAGGAAGGAAGGAAGGAGATTCAGGCAAGGAGCGAGGAAGGGAGGAAAAGATTCAGGGAAGGAAGGAGGAAGGAAGGAAGGAAGGAAGGAAGATTCAGGCAAGGAAGGAGGAGGAAGGGAGGAAAAGATTCAGGGAAAGAAGGAAGGAGGAGGAAGGAAGGAAGGAAGGAAGATTCAGGCAAGGAGAGGAGGAAGGGAGGAAAAGATTCAGGGAAGGAAGGAAGGAAGGAAGGAAGGAAGGAAGGAAGGAAGGAAGGAAGGAAAAAAGATTCAGAGAAGGAGGGAGGAAGGGAGGAAAAGATACATGGAAGGGAAGGAAGGAAGGAAGGAAGAAAAGAAAGAAAGAAAAGAAAGAAAGAAAGAAAGAAAGAAGGAAAGAAAGAAAGAAAGAAAGAAAGATTCCTCTTCCCACAAGGAAACAGAGCCCCTTCCTTCCAGAGGAGTATTTCCCCCAAGGACCCTTAGGGCAATGGGTATAGTAAATGACCCTCTAACTCTCGAAGACGGGTTTTGCATTCACGAGAATTCACATTCTCAACGTAATTCTCTTTGCGGAGCTTCACAGGATTCTTGCTTTTGGATTTTTAAACCCCCTGCCCCAGGGCTGAATTCTACCCTGGCAGCCTGGATCACGCCCGCCACAGGCAGGGATGCCAACCTCAGCAGCCTTCTGCCGTGTGGGTTTCAACACCCATCCGTGGCCTAGCGGGTGCATCCCCATCAGCGGTGCGTTTCACGTATTCATACCACCAGTTCGCCACATGTGCGTACGCTCGCTTTGCGCGAGTGCCGCCTTCCGTGTACGCGCCCGGCCTTGAAAATGTGACTAAATAGGATGGCATTACGCCGGGGTGGGTGGGCCGACACACCCGCAGTCGCCGCAACCGATTCGTCCGAACCGGCTGAATAACCCCCTCTGATCTCCATTCAAGTGAATCGTTTTTCTGTACATCTCCATAATCATTCAGGATTCTTCAGTGCTTTTCCTTCTCTCCTCCCGGGCAAAATAATGCTGGAACGGCGTGTTTTCACGCCCAGGTTGGCGGTCCTGCTCACCCGCCAGCCAACTTTCCCAGCTATCTAGCGGGTTTCTACTATCTGGCTGAACTAAGAGCTTGTCCAGTTGACATCCCAATCTCACACCTGACACGACGCTTTGCCGCCTGCCGGGACACAGTAGTTTGACTGCATTCCAACTCTCTGTCTTCTTTCTTTCTTCCTTTCTTTCTCTTTCTTTCTTTTTCTTCCTTCTTTCCTTCCTACCTTTCTTCCTTTCTTTCTCTTTCTTTTATTTCTTCCTTTCTTTCTTTCTCTTCCTTCCTTCCTTCCTTTCTCGTTCTTTCTTTTATTTCTTCCTTCCTTTCTCCTTCTTTCTTTCCCTTCTTTCTTTTCTTTCTTTCTTTCTTTTTCCTTCCTTTCTTTTCTTTCTTTCTCTTTCTCTTTCTTTCTCTTTCCTTTTCTTTCTTTCTTTCTTTCCTTTCTTTCTTTCTCTTCCTTCCTTTCTCTTTCTTTCTTTCTTCCTTCCTTCCTTTCTCTTCCTTTCTCTTTTTCTTTCTTCCTTCCTTTCTCTTTCTTTTTCTTTTTTCTTCCTTTCTTCCTTTCTCTTTCTTTTATTTCTTCCTTTCTCTTTCTTTCCCTTTTCTTTCTTTCTTCCTTCCTTCCTTTTCTTTCTTTCTCTTTCTCTTTCTTTCTTTCTCTTTCTTTTTTCTTCCTTCCTTCCTTTCTCTTTCTTTCTCTTTCTTTTTTATTTTTATTTCTATCTTTAGCTCTCCCTATTGGCCCATAACAACTCTGTCAGGGCCCATATAAGCATTTCCTGGGGGCACATTCCTGACCGATGAGACTCCCTTTCCACAACTGTTTTGGGGTTGGGGGGGTGGGTGTCTCTCCAAGGTGTCTTTAAAGCCACCAAGGGTGGGGGGGCCCTCTAAATTTAGCCACCTCTCTACAGAAACAAGCCGACACCTTCTTAGAATAGACTTGGTCATGATACGACCTATCTCTCTCCAGTAAATAGGGGCCCTCCCTCCCGTTGCTCTCCATCTCTATCCGCAGAGAGTCAATTGCCCCAGAAAAAATTAAAATCCAAAGCAAAGCAAAACTAGAACAAATATCAAACGCTCCATGGATTCCATGCACCGTGAATAATTCCAACATATAATATATAATTCCCCAACCCAGCCTGTTAAAACAACCAATACATACATACATATGTATTTTCCAAATATGATGTATATAAAACACCCTATTCTCCAAAGCACCTGAAGGCAGGACAAGAAACAATGGGTAGAAACTAATCAAGGAGAGAAGCAACCTGGAATTAAGGAGAAATTTCCTGACAGTGAGAACAATTCACCACCCTTGCGGGGTGGAATCTTGGGCAATTGAATGGAACTGAGTGTCTACTGACCGGATGCCCTTCCTGTCACCATTGCGGAGGTTTTTTCAAGGCAGACTATTGAATGAGGCAAAAAAAACCCCATCTTTTGAAGCCATGTGTAGCATCTCTTAACTGACCATCCATCGTTCTGCACTTTTTCTACTGTTTTTCTTCTCCCAGCACCTGTAATTACCGTATTTTTCAGACTATAAGATGCACTTCCCCCGCCCCCCCAAAAAAGTGGGTGGAAATGTCGGTGCGTCTTATAGACTGAATACGGCCCTGTTTTTGGCATCCCGAAACACACACCCTGCACGTCCCATTTTGGCCAAAAATGGGCCCATTTTTGGCAAAAACAAGATGCACAGAGGGTTTGGGAGGCCTGCAGAGTACTCCTGGGGCCCAGGGAGGGCAAAATGGGACGTGGGGGGGGGGGTTGAGGAGGCCAAAAACAGGCCCGTTTTCAAGAAAAACGGGCCAGTTTTTCACAAAACGGGACATGCAGAAGGTTTGGGAGGTAGTGGTGAAATCCAAATTTTTTTTACTACCGGTTTGGTGGGCATGGCTTGGTGGACGTGGTGTGGCTTGCTGGGTGTGGCTTGGTGGGCATGGCAGGGGGTTGGACTAGAAGACCTCCAAGGTCCCTTCCGACTCTGTTATTGTATTCTATTCTAAATGGTATAGGGTTTCCTGCTCGAGCAGGGAGCAGAAGAACACGGAGGCCAGACATCATCAAAACTACACCAGCCAGAGCATAGAACAACTCAGGAGCCTTGGTAGTACAGTGGTTTAATGCACCCTGTTATTAACACAGCTGCCTGCAATTTCTGCAGGTTCGAATCTCACCAGGCTCAAGGTTGACTCAGCCTTCCATCCTTTCTAAGGTAGGTTAAATGAGGACCCAGTTTGTGGGGGCAATAAACTGACTTTGTATAAATATACAAAAAGTATGAAGGCTATTGCTTAGCGCATTGTAAGCCGTCCTGAGTCTCCGGAGAAGGGCGGCATATAAATCAATTTTTTTAAAAAAATTGCTTGGAGTTCCTTGCTAAACGCCTGTTTATCCTGGTTAAAAACATGTTAATGGCATCTTAGAACAAGGTCCCCTAGGAGAAGGGCGTAAACGGGAATTAAAACTGCGGGATGGAGCCCCCCAATGTGCCGCCTAACCCAGGATCCAAATCGAGGCACAAAATCCAACTATGGGAAGGCGAGCAGAGGTGGGAGGATTCGTTAGCTTTACCCGTTTGATCCACTTCTTCCTCTGGGATCAGTTGTCTGATCCTCTTTAAAGCCGGTTTTAATTTGAAGGCAAAGCCGCAGATTTCCCATCTCTCCTATTTTTTGTGGGATGTGAAATGCGGAGAAGGCCGGGCCTAGGAGAAGCTTCGGCCTGTGTGTAAAATAGTCCACAAACCGCCAAATTAGGAGAGCAGACTCGGTTGGCAGATTCCCATCCTTATTTTGCAACCTCCCGCCAGCTATGCCTGGCTCAGGTTCAGGCGGACGTGCCGGGGCTCACACGAAGGCTGGACGGACGGACTCCTCAGCCAGGCCTTCCCCGCAGAAGCCCCACCACGGGATCTGTCCCTGTGGCGGCATCACCTGACACGAAGATGGGACGAGACGTTTCGGCTCTTCCCATGTTTGGCCCTCGTAAGGCTTGGAGACTTCTGCAGATTCCTGGGTTGTGGCTGATCTCAGGCGTTGAGTGCAATCCTTTAGCGCAGAGCCTTTGCAAGGGAGCTGAGCTGGCCACCATCTACATTGTTCTGACTGTCATGATTGGCCTAAAGGTGCTTTTTTTTCTAAGACGCAACTGAGTTTTCTTTGCTTTTCGTTGAAGACGTTTCGCGTCTCATCCCAGCCGCTTCTTCAGCTCTGACTGGATGGTGGGGAATGGAAGGAGTTATACCGTATTTTTCGGAGTATAAGATGCACCTTTTTCCCTCCTAAAAGTGGGTGAAAATTTAGGTGCATCTTATAGACCGAATACGGGCGTTTTTTGGCCTCCGGAACCTTCTGTGCGTCGCATTTCCGACCTTCCCGGCACCCAGAAGCACTCTGCAGTGCTCCGCACAGTCCGTTTTTGCCAAAAATGGGCCTGTTTTTGGGCTCCCAAGGCCTCCGTGCATCATATTTTCACCCTCCCTGGCCCCCAGAACAGTGGTGGGTTCCTCCTTATTCGGCCCGGTTCTCCCGAGCCGGTAGTGGTGACGATATGATGTCACTGAACCGGTTCTCCCCCCGTCCTCCCCCCCACCCACCCACGTTATTCTTACCTTTTATTTCGTCCCACCCCCAATCTATTGCTGCCTCCTGAGTCCCAGCTGATGGCTAGAGGGAAAAAAACTGTTTAAACTCTTGCCGCGGGCCTTCAAAGGGCCACCCTACAGCTGATCAGTGTTAAAAGAAAACAAATGAGTAGACCACTGCCTGCAAAAATACATGAGTAGATCAGTGCCTGCAAAAATAAATGGGTAGACCAATGCCTGCAAAAATACATGAGTAGATCAGTGGCTGCAAAAATAAATGGGTAGGCCAGTGCCTGCAAAAATACATGTGTAGATCAGTGTCTGCAAAAATACATGAGTAGATCAGTGGCTGCAAAAATACATGGGTAGACCAGTGCCTGCAAAAATACATGTGTAGATCAGTGTCTGCAAAAATACATGGGTAGATCGGTACAGCTCTGCAAGCAGTTAAAAGCCTGGTAGACCAGTACCTCTGCTAAATCCTAAATAATTGTCACATGACCATCAAGCCACGCCCACAAAATAAGCCACACCCACAGAACCGGTAGTAAAAAATTTTAGAACCCACCCCTGCCCCAGAAGCACTCTGCAGGCCAAAAACGGGCCTGGGGGCCTGGGAAGGAAAAAACGTGATGCGCTGAGGTGCAAACGGGCCGTACGGAGCACTGCAGAGTGCTTCTGGAGGGTGAAAATGCGACGTGCGGAGGCCAAAGACTATTTTTTCCTTGTTTTCCTCCTGTACATTTAGCTGCGTCTTATAGTCCCAAAAATACAGTACATTTATACATCCTTCCATCCCCCACCTTCATCCAGTCAGAGCTGAAGAAGCTTCTGGGATGAGAGGCGAAACGTCTTCAAAGAAAAGAAAAGAAAAAAGAAAGCCCAGTTGCCTCTTGGGGGGAAAAAAGCACCTTTGGGACAACCATGACTTGGAGGATGGAGAATCTCCCTAGAGATTCAATTTTGTCGTCTTTTAAGATGTGTGGACGGCGACTCCTGGAATTCCCCAGCCAGTTAAAAACCATAAAGAAAGACAAAAGAAGGGAGCGGGGATGGCAGAGTTAGCTTTAGAAATAGAAATGAAGTGGAATGAAATTAGAATAGAGTAGAGTAGAGTAGAGTAGAGTAGAGTAGAGTAGAGTAGAGTAGAGTAGAGTAGAATAGAATTAGGAACTAGGAACTAGGAACTAGGAACTAGGAATTAGGAATTAGGAATAGAATAGAATTAAGAATTGGGAATAAGAATTAGGAATGGAATGGAATGGAATAGAATAGAATAGAATAGAATAGAATAGAATAGAATAGAATAGAATAGAATAGAATAGAATAGAATAGAATAGAATAAGGAATTAATAGAAAATATGAAATAGAATAGAATAGAATAGAATAGAATAGAATAGAATAGAATAGAATAGAATAGAATAGAAATAAGGAATAGAATAGAATAGAATAGAATAGAAAATATGAAATAGAATAGAATAGAAATAAGGAATAGAATAGAATAGAATGGAATAGAATAGAATAGAATAGAAAATATGAAATAGAATAGAATAGAATAGAATAGAATAGAAAATATGAAATAGAATAGAATAGAAAATATGAAGTAGAATAGAATAGAATAGAAATAAGGAATGGAATAGAATAGAATAGAATAGAATAGAATAGAATAGAATAGAATAGAATAGAATAGAATAGAAAATATGAAGTAGAATAGAATAGAATAGAATATGTTTGATCTGGTCATCGAAACTATGCAATTATGAATGAAACATGTAACAGTGATACCCATTGCCATCGGGGCACTTGGTACCATGTCCAAGAATTTTACAAAACATATCAAGAAATTGCAGCTTCCTGCAATCACACCAGCGGAACTGCAAAAACCTACTATTTAGAACATCGTATATTTTAAGAAGATACTTGGTTGATACTTAGGATGCTGGCAGAACCCTTCTCAACCTTCAGTGCCGGTCAATGGTATTTGTGATACATTTTTAAATGTTCAGTTGACTGAGTTTCGTGTTTAATGAATAAAAGAGATAATCATGTTTAATGAATAAAAGAGATAATCATGTTTAATGAATAAAAGAGATAATCATGTTTAATGAATAAAAGAGATAATAATAATATTGTACATTTTAAGAAGATACTTGGTCGATACCTAGGATGCTGGCAGCAACCCGTATCAACCCTCAGTGCCAGTCAATAATATTTGTGATACATTTTTAAATGTTCAGTTGAGTGAGTTTCATGTTTAATGAATAAAAGAGATAATAATAGGGAGGAGAAGAAGAAGAAAGAAGAAGAAGAAGAAGAAATTATCACTGATTGTTTTGGTTTAAAAGATTGTTTTGGTTTTAGAAGAAGAAGAAAGAAGAAGAAGAAGAAGAAGAAGAAGAAGAAGAAGAAGAAGAAGAAGAAGAAGAAGAAGAAGAAGAAGAAGAAGAAGAAGAAGAAGAAGAAGAGAAGAAGAAGAAGAAGAAATAATAATTATCACTGATTGTTTTGGTTTAAATGGTGAAGCCAAAAGAGGTTCTGGAAACTCTAATTGAACAAATTACAAAATCTAACATAGAGTATACGACCATCACAAGTACAAAGTTGTTAGGATGTGTATACAATCACAACTGAAAGGCGCAGCACAAGCAAGAGGAGAGCGTCTCAAAGAACGAACGCCAAGGTACAAATTAGCATGACTTGTTCCCCCCCCACCGGAGTCATTCACACAATTATATTTTCACGGGGTCTTTCCTCCTTCCTGAAGTTTACCTGAAGTTCAACCATTCGGAAGAGCTGAGGCAACTGTTTTTTGTCTCTGTGTGGACTCCTTTACGAAACACACACGCACATCGTTTCAAATTTCAAAAACCGAGCTGTTTTTTTTTTTTTTTTTCTAAGAGATGGTTCTGGGGAGGTCTGAAAAGATGCAGCTGGCGTTTCCTGGACATGGAGGCTCCACTGGCGGGCCCCCGAAGGATCCCTCTGTCCTTTGTGCAAATGAACTGGAGGAAGGATACTCAACCGCACTAAACCAGCTTCCCAAATGACTCAATGTGCATGTGTGAATGAATCCTTCCGGATCAGAGAGACACGTCTGCAGAGGGGTTGACTTGACGCTGCTGCGGTGATGATGATGATGATGATGAGGGGGGTCTTGGGAAGATGCCACTGGTGTGGTCTCGGCTGGAAAGCCTGTGTAGGGGGAAGAAAAAAAAAACCGGGTAGTCCTCGAGGTATGACTACCACTGAGCCCGACTTTTACGTTGCTAAGCGAAATATTTGTTAAACCGGGCTTTGCCCCGTTTTCTGACTTGTCTTATAGGGACGCGGTGGCTCAGTGGCTAAGACGCTGAGCTTGTCGATCGAAAGGTCGGCAGTTCAGCGGTTCGAATCCCTAGTGGGCAGGAGATAAGGACTCTCCCTATGAAGAAAAGTAAGTTGCTAGTCCTCATGGTCTGAAGTGAGTGGAACAGATACAGATTCACAGAGTTGGAAGGGACCTTGGAGGTCATCTAGTCCAACCCCCCACCCACTCAAGCAGGAGACCCTACCTATCTCTGACAGATGGCAGTCCAGTCTCTTCTTGAAAGCTTCCAGTGATGAAGCTCCCACAACTTTTGAAGGCAACTTTTGTTCCATGGATCGATGGCTCTCACTGTCAGAAAATTTCTCCTTGTTTCCAGGTTGAACCTCTCCTTGTTCTGTTTCCATCCATCGTTCCTTGTCTGACCTTCAGGTGCTTTGGAAAATAGCTTGACCCCCTCCTCTCTGTGGCAGCCACTCAATTATTGGAAGACGGCTATCATGTCTCCCTTGGTCCTTCTCTTCACTAGACCAGCCATGCCCAGTTCCTGCAACCGTTCATTGTATGTTTTAGCCTCCAGTCCGCTCATCATCCTGGTTGCTCTTCTCTGCACTTTTTCTAGACTCTCAACATCTTTTTTATAGTGTGCTGACCAAAATTGGGTGCAGGATTCTAGGTGTGGTCTTACTAGGGCTTTATAGGGTGGTATTAGTACCTCTCTTGATCTTGATTGTATCCCTTGATGTAATTTAGGATTGAGTTGGCTTTTTTGACTGCCGCCAACACACTTTAAGCCAGTTCGCTGGAAGTGATGATTCCTGGCCCTGAGTGGCAGCCAGACTGCCTGGACTGAGGCTGGACGGGGCTGGGAGCTTTCTGCCCATCCTAATTAGTTGCCAACATCTAACTTTTTTTTTTAACTCAAATGAGGTTTCCAGCCAGGGACTCACCTGCTCGCTTGGAGCTCAGCAGGCCAGCCCGCTGAAAGCTCCGATACGGTCCAGCTTGGCCCCGAAGCAACCTCGCGATGGCCCCTTTTTGTTCCTGGACTGGTGCCTCCTGGTGGAGTTTAGGAGCTCTCTCAACAGCTGCTGGAAATCAGCCGGGTGCTCCTCCAGGCTCCTGGCCCACGGGAAGACGAGGTCTGGTTGGTCCAGGGCTCCGGTCATCAGGGACTCCTCCTGACCCCGGTCCATCTCCTCTGCGCCCATGGGGGGCTCCAGATCTTCCTCCAGCAATGTTGATAAGCTCTGCAAGGAAGGAGGAAGAAAAGGGGAAGGAGAAGAGGAGAAGGAAGGAGAGAAGAAGGAAAAGGGGGAGGAAGAAGAGGAGGAAAACAAGAGGAAGGAGAGGAGGAAGAAGAAGAGAAGGGAGGAAAAGGAAAAGAGGAAGGGGAGGAGGAAGAAGCAGAAAAGACAAAGGAGGGAGAAGAGAAGGAGGAGGTGGAGGAAAGAGGAGAGGAGGTAGAGGAAGAAGAGGAGAAGAAAGAAAAGGGGGAGAAGAATAGAAGGAAAAGAGGAAGAGGAGGAAGAAGAGACAAAGGATGGAGAAGAGGAAAAGAGGAAGAAGAAGATGAAAAAAGGAAGAGGAGGAGGAGGAAATGAGGAAGGAGAGGAAGAAGAAGAGAAGAAAGGGAGGAAAAGGAGAAGGAAAAGAGGAAGAGGAAGAAGAGGAAAAGAAAGGGAAGAGGAGAAGAAAGAAGAGAAGAAAAGAGAAAAAAGGAAGGAGGAAGAAGGCAGAGGAGGTGGAGAAGGAGAAGAGGAAGAAAAGGAACAGGAGGAGAAAAGAGGAAAAGGAAGGAGGAAGGAGAGAAGGCGGAGAAGATGGAGAAGGAGAAGAAAAGGAAAAAGAAGAAGAGAGGAGGAGGAAGAAGATAATAAAAACCTGATTTCCTCTCTGCAAGATTGGGAGCTGGCTAGCCCCCCCAGCAGCAAGAGCCAGGGCTCCGTCTCCCCCCCCCCAACTCCCATCCCAGAGGGGCAGTTGCCCCCATCCCAAATGGGGTGCCTTCCCTTGCGGGAACGTGCTTCCAGGGAAGGCAGGCAGGAAAAGCCCAGCTGGCTCCTAGCAACCTCGTTCCTCGTTCTAAAGGGAGCCCCTCGATCCTTTGAGCCTGCAGAAACCCACCAGGTGCAGCCTCCCTCTTACCTGGATCTCAGCCAGCGGCTTGGCTCTCCCTCGACCAAGCATCAGCAGAAGAAGCAGAAGAAGCCAACCTGAGCAAGGAAGCTGGACGGTCATCCTTGCTTCGTAGCAGTTTCTGGGACAGGGACCCCCCTCCTCCCCACCAAGTGCCAAGGTGCAGCCGGCCTGCTTCTCTCGGCCGCTTTTATACCCCCTTTAAACCCTCCCAAGCCCCCAGGAAAAGCTCAGGGATTGGCTTAGATCCAGCTCATCCTTGGTCGGAAGAGGAAACGAAACTCAGCATCTCTGCCCTTCCTTCCTTCCTTCCTTCCATCCGTCCGTTCTCTCTGCAGGTGGGAGCCACCTCTGGGATGGAAGAGCAAAGAGGAGATCAAAACCTCTGGACCGGCAGAGCTCGGGCCACCTCCTTGCAGGCCACCTGTGCCCATCCATCCCAGGCGGAGAATTGGCACAAGATTGCTTTGACGGGCCGGTCACCAAGAAAAGAGTTGAGAACGGCTCAAAGGGGGGGAAAAGACTTTGGACTTAGTTATTGTCACTTTGAACGTACACGAATCGTTTATACAGTCCAATGAAATTGCGTCGCACACGGTTCTCAAAGCATCACCGGCTCCAATATGCACTTCGTACAGTAGCGGCCAAAATTGTGGAAACCTTTTGGGGGGAAAGTCTATTTTCTAAAACTAGCTAATAACATCACTTTTTTTTTTTTAATTAGAAAAGTTTTACAAGTACAAATTTTCCCATTTCCCCCCCCCTTTCCCTCCCTAACCCTCCCTAGCCCTCCCCTCCTCCCATGACTTCCCCAAGGTGAAATCCAAATCCACATCATATTATATCATACTTTACCGCCCTTCTAATCTCCCCCCTGTGTACTATACATTTCTACATAACACTGAACTATTCTACCCCCTATATACTATACATTTCTACACAACATTCAACTAAAAGCTATCTGATACTTCCTAGTTTGGTATTTATTCTGCACATAATCTATCCATTTCTTCCGCTCCCATGCATAACTCTCTTGAGTCCGGTCTTTTAAGTATGCTGATATCTTTGCCATTTCTGCAAAACTGGCCACCTTCAAAGTCCATTCTTCAATGGTAGGCAAAACATCCCTTTTCCAATATTGACCAATCAGTAACCTAGCTGCTGTCACCATATACAGTATCAATTTTGTTTCACCCATTGAAAAACCCTTAACTATACCCAATAAAAACAATTGAGGAGAAAATTGGAGTTTTTTCTTCAAAACATTTTGCATAACCCACCAAATTTTTATCCAGAAAGCCTTCACTTTCTTGCAAGTCCACCATATATGATAATATGTGGCATCTAAACAATCACATCTCCAACATTTTGGTTGAACATTAGGATACATGCATGACAGTTTCTTAGGATCTAAATGCCACCTATAAAACATTTTATAAAAATTTTCCCTCAAGTTCTGTGACTGCGTAAATTTAACATTCTGAACCATATTTTTTTCCCACGTTTCCATCATAACTGGTTCTGCAAAATTTTGCGCCCATTTTATCATACAATCTTTAACCAGTTCATTTTCTGAGTCTCTTTCTAACAAAACATTATAATCCCTCTTGATATGCATTGGGCCTTTCTCTTTTATCTGTCTGACCAATTCTTCTTCATGCAACATTAAACCAGTTTTTTGACTTTTTTTTTTTTTGAGTATTAGTACTATAAAGTTATATATCAATGGAAAGATAATTTAATCAAGAACGTATTGCAAGAACTTCTATGAAGGATTTGCCATTAGAATAGCAGTTACAGTAGAAAGAAGAAAAGTGAAACACGTAGAAAAAACGAGATATATATTTTTTATTTATTTATTTATTTTATTTATTTATTTTTTTATATGCTGCCCTTCTCCGGAGACTCAGGGCGGCTTACAATGCGTTAAGCAATAGTACTTTTGTATATTTTATACAAAGTCAGCTTATCGCCCCCACCACCGGGTCCTCATTTTCCCTACCTTAGAAAGGATGGAAGGCTGAGTCAACCTTGAGCCTGGTGAGAATTGAACTCGCAGTAATTGCAGGCAGCTGGATGTTAAATGCTGCCTTAGTAGGAGGCATTAGCCTCCTACACCACTCAGGCTCCTGAGAGCATATACAAAAATGATCACCATAGAAAAAATGAGATATACGAAGATGGAAGGATGGCTTCTATTAACTGGGTTTTATCGCTGGGTCACCTCTGACTAACCAGTTTCTTGAGTCGGCTCCCTAGATTTTCAATGGGATTAAGGTCTGGGCTATTCCCAGGCCATTCCAGCAGTGGAATAGGATTATCTTGAAACTTGGGGGGGAAGTGGTGTTATTAGCCATCAAACCTCAAAAATACACTTTTTCCAAAAGGTTTCCACAATTTGGGCCACTACTGTAAATAAGATGAAACAAACAAACAAATAAATAAATAAATACAAAAATTATGCATATACCAGGGGTGAAATCCAGTAGGTACTGACAGGTTCTGGAGAACTGGTAGCGGAAATTTTGAGTAGTTCAGAGAATACTGGAACATTGTTGTGGCTCGTTTTATTTTTTTGACAGGGAGAACGAAAGTGTGAAGTTTGGGTTGAACCTGCAAATTTAGGTTCCTCTCTCCTTGCCAGGAAGGTCAAAGCCAGGCAAGCTTGAGAGTTGACTTATTGATTATCTTTCTTTAAAAGGCCTGAGTCCAGGGGTGGCATTCAGCCGGTTCAGACCGGTTCGGGCGAATCGTATGCTAATTTTACATCTGGTTCAATGAACTGGTAGTTGCAAAGATTGGCTGGCTCCACCCACCCACTCTGCCCCGCCCCTCCCAGGAGTCTCCACGTGGCCTGTTTTGGATGCCACGTACGTACAGGGCCCACGCGGAGGCTCTGGGAGGGTGAAAAAACGGGCCCGTTTCCAGCCTCCGGAGCCCAGGGGAAGCTGTTTTGACCCTCCCGGAAGTTCGAGCAAAGCCTCCAGAGATTGGGGAGGGTGAACCCACCCACCCCCGCCATGGTGCAGGAGGACCGAGTAGGCCACGCCCACCATGGCCACGCCCACCCAGCAACCAGGTAGAGAACCGGTCGCTAAATTTTTTTGAATCCCATCCCTGTCCGGGTCTGTTTGGGAAGCTGACAATCTCAACTTGACGAACCGAAGGCGGCTGTTTTCCCCTCTTCCAACCCTCCCAGGATGAAGCAGCTTGAAGCTGCCTTGCACTGGCACAGTTTGGGGGCTCCCCAACGACTCCCCCAGTAGGTGGCTTAATGAGGTACCTCTGTCTGCTTCTCCAATTAGAAACCGTCCATTAATTTTTCAGAAGGTCTGGGGCGGACATGCTGGGAACAAAGGAGGCAGCCTTTTCCATAAATGTTGAGGCTTACAAGTGTAGGAAGTTAGCACCCACCGTTCTCCTAGAAGAATGAAATATTCTGGGACCGCGATGGCGAACGTATGGCACGGGTGCCACAGGTGGCATGCATAGCTATTTTGGTGGGCACGCAAGCTCAGCTCCAGGGCGCATGCACATGCACATGCACATGCTGGCCAGCTGATTTTCGGGCCTTCTGGGTCTACCAGAAGTAGGGAAACAGGCTGTTTTCTGCCTCCGGAGGGCCTCGGGGGTGAGGGATGGGGAAGGCCCATTTTTGTCTTTCCCCAGCCTCCAGAGCCTTTCTAGGAGTCTGGGGAGGGCGAAAACGGCCTTCTCCCCCCCCCCCGGAGGCCCTCCGGAAGCCGGAAACGGTGGGTCAGGAAGTTGCCAAACAGGCAACTCCTAGAAAGGCTCTGGAGCCTGGTGAGAGAGAAAAACGGACCTACCAGGCCATCGCGTGCCAGAAGCAGGGGGAGTCTGGGGAGGGGCACATGTGCAGGGGTGGGGTGCATAGAATTATGGATGTGGGCATGCACGCATGTGAAAATCCCCCCCCCCCGCTCCTGGCACACGATGGCAAAAAGGTTAGCCATCACTGTTCTAGGAAATATTAAAAAGGCAGAATATTCTACCTCCCCGGATGAGAAATGGAGAAACATGGGTTTTTTTAGAGGCAGGAAGCACTCTTAATAGCCCTCACCTTTCTTAATAGCCCACAGCAGATGTCAGCACTTAAGAGTTAAAGAGCTTCTTGAGCTCTAGGTAGCTCTATTCATAGGCAAAATACTGCAGGCAGAAAGCCATTCGAGGCAGGATATTTTGAAATTCCCTGCAGCAAAGTCTGAACAAGGTAGGATTAGCCCTCAGCCACAATAGGAATTGCCCAACAAGCCCCTTCGTTGCATCAGCCCAAACATCAACCAAACCTAGCTCAGACAAACTCCTAGGATTTGTACATGGCCCATGGGAGTCTGATAACAGCCAATAGAAGATATGTTCTTGCACAGGAACAGGAAGCTCAAGTGCAAAGCTCAAGAGAAGGTATAAATACCCCCCCCCAATTTCAGCTCCATGTGGTCAGCTGCTCAGAACCACTCATGCGCTTCTGCTTCATCAACAATTGGACCCTCTTTCCAATCAGCCTCCAGCCTCCATTTTGTCTCCAGTGCCTTTTTTCTGGCTTGGAACTGGACCAGATGGATATTTCTTCCAACACCATTTCAGACAATCCTCCAGTGATGGAGCACCCATAACGTCTGGAGGCAGGGACAGATGTGCATCTTTAGAGAAAGGGTTTGAGCAGAAAAGCAGCCACAACTGTGGCAGGATTTGTATTACCCTTCTGTGCAAATTTGGTGCTCAATTAGGGGACTGGAGGCGAAAACATATATGAAGAAGGGTTGCAGGAACTGGGTATGTCTAGTTTAATGAAAAGAAGGACTAGGGGAGACAGGATAGCAGTCTTCCAATATCTCAGGGGCTGCCACAAAGAAGAGGGAGTCAAGCTATTCTCTAAAGCACCTGAGGGCAGGACAAGAAACAATGGATGGAAACTAATCAAGGAGAGAAGCAACTTAGAACTAAGGAGAAATTTCCTGACAGGGAGAACAATTCATCAGTAGAACAACTTGCCTCCAGAAGTTGTGAATGCTCCAACACTGGAAGTTTTTAAGAAAATGTTGGATAACCATTTGTCTGAAGTGGTGTAGTAGGGTTTCCTGCCTAGGCAGGGGGTTGGACTAGATTACCTCCAAGGTCCCTTCCACATTCTATTCTATTCTATTCTATTCTATTCTATTCTATTCCATTCCATTCCATTCCATTCCATTCCATTCCATTCCATATTCTATTCTATTCTATTCTATTCTATTCTATTCTATTCTATTCTAATTCTATTCTATTCATATTCTATTTTATTCTAATTCTATTCTTACGTAATCATACATCAAGGACTGCCTGCAGCCACCAAATCTCCTGTTTTGTTTCAGCCAGCGGAGAATTTAAATTGAGTTTAGGGGCCACGCGACGCGTTCCCGCTAAACTAAGCAGGACCCCAGCAATTTTAGGAGATGAGATGGGTCAATCATTTCCTTCTTGGCTTTGGGCGGTTGGTTCTTTCTATAAATAACAGAAGAGCAGAGGGCCGGCTCGGCGGATAACTTGGTGGGAGGCCCGGCATTTAGTTCTGTGCCAGCGGTTCAGATAGATTGCCATGGCACCTGGAGGTCCCTGTAATAATGTGTCTCCCGGCTCTTTGTTTTTCGTTGGAGATTTAACATTTCATTGGAGATTAACCTCCACCTTTTCTGTTGAGCTCCTCTTTCTAATCTTGCCTTCAGCCCATCCGGAGGCAGCTGGTCTTGCCAATCACTGGGGCACGTAGGGGCATGGACCCCTACCACCAGCCCCAAAGTTTGTCCTTTGTAAATGTTAGGAGGCGGAGAAGGTCTGCCTCCGCCAAGAAAAAATGGGTCATTAAGAGAATTAATGGGTGCCCGCCTCCTGGACTTCCAACACCGAATGTGTGACGTTTGACATTTGCAGTTGCCTTGTTGTTGTCGTGCAAATAGGGGCCCTTGAGGTGTTGATCGGAACTGTCTGTAACCCCAAAGGAGAGAGTTGGGAGGCGTGTGGTTCCTGCTGAAAAATAATACAGGTCCTCGACTTACGACCACAGCTGAGCCCAAAATGTATGTGAAGATTTGTTAAGTGAGCTTTGTCCCATTTTACAAAGCTTCTTGCCACAGCTGTTAAGCGAATCGCTGCACTTGTTGAATTAGTAACCCGGTTGTTAACTGAATCTGAATCGACTTGCAACGGTTCATTTATGACCATTCACACTTATGACCATGGCAGCATCCCCATGATCATGGGATCCAAATTCAGCAGCTTGGCAACTGGTTCCTGTTTATGATGGTCGCAGTGTCCCGGGGGGGGCACATGATCCCCTATGGCGACCTTCTGACAAGCAAAGTCAATGGGGAGGCCAGATTCACTTAACAACCGGGTTACTAGCTTAACAAAGGCAATGATTCCCTTAACCACTGTGTCAAGAAAATGGGGCAAATGCACTTAACAAATGTTTCACTTAGCAACATAAATTTTGGGCTCAATTGTGGTTGTAACTCGTGAACTACCTGTAGATAGGATTTGGCAGTGGATGGATGGATGGACAGAAATATATAGACAGAGATATTAGATAGATAGATAGATAGATAGATAGATAGATAGATAGATAGATAGATAGATATGAGAGAGAAAGAGATTAAATGATAGAGATATAGATAGATAAATAGATATAGATATGAGAGATTAGATGATACATAGAAAAGAGAGAGAGAGATTAGATGATATAGATAGAGAGATATGAGAGATTAGATGATAGATATGAGAGAGAGAGAGAAAGAGATGATAGATGATAGATAGATAGATAGATAGATAGATAGATATGAGAGAGAAAGATTAAATGATAGAGATATAGATAGATAAATAGATATAGATATGAGAGATTAGATGATACATAGATAAGAGAGTGAGAGATTAGATGATAGAGATAGATAGAGATAGATAGATAGATATGAGAGAGAAAGAGATGATAGATATACATGATAGATAGATGATAGATAGATAGATATGAGAGAGAAAGAGATTAGATGATAGAGATATAGATAAATAGATATAGATATGAGAGAGAGATTAGATGATACATAGATAAAAGAGAGAGAGATTAGATGATAGAGATAGATATGAGAGAGTAGATGATTGATAGATATGAGAGAGAAAGAGATGATAGATAGATGATAGATATGAGAGATTAGATGATAGATATGAGAGAGAAAGAGATGATAGATAGATGATAGATAGATATGAGAGAAAGAGATTAGATGATAGAGATATAGATAAATAGATATAGATATGAGAGAGATTAGATGATACATAGATAAGAGAGAGATTAGATGATAGAGATAGATGGATATGAGAGATTAGATGATAGATATGAGAGAGAAAGAGATGATAGATAGATACATGATAGATAGATAGATAGATAGATAGATAGATAGATAGATAGATATGAGAGAGAAAGATTAGATGATAGAGATATAGATAAATAGATATAGATATGAGAGAGATTAGATGATACATAGATAAGAGAGATTAAATGATAGAGATAGATAAATATGAGAGATTAGATGATAGATATGAGAGAGAAAGAGATGATAGATATACATGATAGATAGATAGATAGATATGAGAGAAAGAGATTAGATGATAGAGATATAGATAAATAGATAGATATGAGAGAGATTAGATGATACATAGATAAGAGAGAGAGATTAGATGATAGAGATAGATAGATATGAGAGATTAGATGATAGATATGAGAGAGAAAGAGATGAGAATAGAATAGAATAGAATAGAATAGAATAGAATAGAATAGAATAAGAAGAATAGGGAACAATAGAATAGAATAGAATAGAATAGAATAGAATAGAATAGAATAGAATAGAATAGAATAGAATAGAATAGAATAGAATAGAATTCTTTATTGGCCAAGTGTGATTGGACACACAAGGAATTTGTCTTTGGTGCATACGCTCTCAGTGTACATAAAAAGAAAAGACACATTTGTCAAGGATCATAAGGTACAACCCTTAATGATAGTCATAGGGTACAAATAAGCAATCAGGAAACAATCAATATAAATATAAATTGTAAGAATACCAGCAACAAGGTTACAGTCATGCAGTCATAAGTGGGAGGAGATGGGTGGTGGGAACGATGAGAAGATTAATAGTAGTGCAGACTTAGTGAATAGTTTGACAGTGTTAAGGGAATTATTTGTTTAGCAGAGTGATGGCGTTTGGGGAAAAAAACTGTCCTTGTGTCTAGTCATTTTGAGGGTAGGAATTGAGGAAGAGGAATTGGGAGGCAAGGGGTGACCCCAGGGAAGAACGGGGGGGGCTTGGGGACTCCTGGCCACTCACCAGTCCTTCACTACGATTTTGGGCTGGGTGGTGTCCATCAGTTCCTCCCAGTAGCCTTCAGCTTGCAGGTCAATTATTTGGGATTTGCTGCACCAGCTGAGGAACAAAAGAGTTGTGGTGAAAAAGGATCAAAGCTGCTGCTTCCAGGCCTGGCATCCTTTTTTTTTTTTTTTTTTTTTTTTTTTTTTTTTACCCTAAAGACTAGAAAATTTATTTTTTTTTTTAAAAAAAAAAAAAAGGAAAGCAGATTGCTTTGAGTTCCCCTTGGGTTTCCTGAGCTCTTGGGACATTGCAGCATGTACCCGTACCCCACCCGGCCCCGTCCAGAGCTGCCCAGAAGCCTGCGAAATGGACTTACTCAAAAGAGGAGACGAAATAGGTGTGGACTTCCTCCTTGGGGAAATCTTTTCCGAAATCGCCCGGCAGCTCTTCCACTTTCCAGCCGTCGCCCCCGTTTTGCACATCCTCCCAATGCTGGAGACCCTCTAAGACCGAGCAGGAAAGCCTCAAAAGATGCTCACTCTGCTCCCAATTCTCCCCTCTCCCCCAACAGAATGGGAGAACGAATTATCCCGCTTGGAGGGAAAGGACCTTCCTGATGCCCTTTGAAGGTCTCTGTGGCCCAGAGACACCCCCCCCCAGAGAGCCTGGCTCAGGAAAAAGGGGCCAAGCGGGAGGGGGCTGCCCAGATCTGGGCCAGGGGCTACTCTCCCCACCCCCACCCCGCTCTCAAGGCTGGGGTACCTGTTTACCTTCTCCGTTTGGGTTCTTGACCAAATTCCGCTTCTTCTTATGGAGAAAATAGAGGGTTTGCCAGCTCTCTGCGCCTTCCTCGTCCACGTCCTTGCCCGCGAAGCCCTCCTCCTGGCATTTCAGCAGCCAGAGGGCCCCTCCGTCCACCAGCGCCTTCCACTGGGAGCAAACCAAGCGGCACACCAGCACCAAGTCGAGGGCGGGCAGGCCGGCCAGGATCCGCACCAGGAGGGGCTCCGGAAGGGCGTCCTTGAAGGGGGGGTGGCAAAGAGAGAGAGAGAGTTGGCCTGCATCTCGGTGGCAGGCCAAGGGACTTTGGTTCCTCAGTTTGGCTAAAAAAAATTTATATATATATATATATATTTAAATAAACAAACCTACAAACAAACAAACAGTACATTTTTTCAATGGTTTTAGGAATAACATTATGGTTGGGGGTCACCACAACATGAGGAACTGTATTAAAGGGTCGCGGCATTAGGAAGGTTGAGACCCACTGCTCTATACCGTTTTGACAAGAGTCAAAATTTATACAGCTTGTAACCTAAATATTTCCCAAATATAATTTATATATTTCAATTTCTGCCATAAGGTTCTTTTTTTTTTCCCTATTTTTTTATTATTCATCTCTACTTAATATTTACTATCTAATCAACATTTATTTATTTATTTATTTATTTATTTATTTATTTATTTATTTATTATTGAATTTCTATACCGCCCTTCTCCCTGAGGACTCAGGGCGGTGTACAGCCAGAATTAAAAAACATGCAGTACAAATATTAAAAAACAATTAAAAGATATATAAATTTGGCCATCCACCCTGACCTCCAATCTTAACCTTATTTCCTTTCTTTGTCTTATTTCTCCATTTATCCCATATATTTCTCAAAATCGCCACATTTCATAAGTTATCATCCATTTATTTTCTCTTATTTCCTTATTTCTATTGAAACCCTTTAATTTAAACTTTAGTCATTTCCATCCTTGGTTTCTTTTATTTTCTTTTTCTTTTTTTTATTATTAGTTTGATATTTCACATTTGTCTCTTAATGTCCATTGTTTTCCAAAGTGGACCAATTCATCGTTTCTTATTTCCTATTAATCATTTTACCATTTTACCAAAAACAATATATTTCTTCAGCTTTATTTTTCACACCACCTTTTTCAATTACAGACATTGTAATTGAACATTGTATCTCAATCTCTTAATCATCTTTTTCTAAATTTCTATTAATATCTTATTCAATTAATGGCTACATTGAGATTGGCACTAAGGGGTCATTTCAGACCCTGCTGAGTTGCCCCTCGGAAAGCAATCAAAGGAAGGCAGAATCAAACTCAGGAAGTTCAAACCGCCCAAGGAGCTGCTGATCCAGTTCTACAGAGGAACTACTGAGTCTGTCATCTGCACCTCTATAACTGTCTGGTTTGGCTCTGCAACCCAACAAGACAGACAGAGACTTCGGAGGATCATTAGAACTGCAGAAAAAAAAGCAATTACTACCAACCTGCCTTCCATTGAGGACCTGTACGCTGCACGAGTCAAAAAGAGGGCTGGGAAAATATCTACAGACCCCTCGCATCCTGGACATAAATTGTTTCAACTCCTACCCTCAAAACGAGGCTATAGAGCACTGCACACCAGAACAACTAGACACAAAGACAGTTTTTCCCCCCGAATGCCATCACTCTGCTCAACAAATCATTCCCTCAACACTGTCAAACTATTCACTAAGTCTGCACTACTATTCATCTTCTCTTCCTTACTAGTATCTATCTCTTCCCACTTATGACTATAACCATGTTGCCTGTATCTTTCAATTTATATTGTTTTTTTATTTGTTTCCTAATACGATTTGATGGTTTATTAGTAACGTTGACTATCGCTAAGTGTTGTACCTTTTTATTCTTGATGAATGCATTTTATTCTTCTGATGTACACTGAGAGCTTATGCACCTAAGACAGATTCCTTGTGTATCCAATCACACTTGGCCAATAGTTATTTATTCTAGTCTAGTCTAGTCTAGTCTAGTCTATTCTTCTAATTATTCTATTCTATTCATTCTATTCTATTCTATTCTATTCTTAATTATTCTATTCTATATTCTTTCTATTCTAATTATTCTATTCTATTCTAATTATTCTATTCTTCTAATCATTCTATTCTATTCTATTCTAATTCTATTCTTCTAATCATTCTATTCTATTCTAATTATTCTATTCTATTCTATTCTAATTATTCTATTCTATTCTATTCTAATTATTCTATTCTTCTAATCATTCTATTCTATTCTATTCTATTCTAATTATTCTATTCTTCTAATTATTCTATTCTATTCTATTCTATTCTAATTATTCCATTCTATTCTATTCTATTCTAATTATTCTATTCTATTCATTCTATTCTATTCTATTCTATTCTAATTATTCTATTCTATTCTTTCTATTCTAATTATTCTATTCTATTCTAATTACTCTCTCTTCTAATTATTCTATTCTATTCTAATTATTCTATTCTATTCTATTCTATTCTAATTATTCTATTCTATTCTTTCTATTCTAATTATTCTATTCTATTCTAATTATTCTATTCTTCTAATCATTCTATTCTATTCTATTCTAATTATTCTATTCTATTCTATTCTAATTATTCTATTTCTATCTATTCTAATTATTCTATTCTTCTAATCATTCTATTCTATTCTATTCTAATTATTCTATTCTCTTCTAATTATTCTATTCTGTTCTATTCTAATTATTCTATACTTCTAATCATTCTATTCTATTCTATTCTAATTATTCTATTCTATTCTATTCTAATTATTCTATTCTAATCATTCTATTCTATTCTATTCTAATTATTCTATTCTATTCTATTCTAATTATTCTATTCTTCTATTCTATTCTATTCTATTCTATTCTATTCTTCAGAGGGAACTTTCTGGGCCGATCTAAAAGTTGCTGACCAGGCGATTTCTTTGGGAGATGGAGTGAGGGTTGCCAAGGGGATCATGAGTCAGTCTTTCTTGCTGGATCCTCCTCTCCAAATCTGCAGCAGGGTCTCCATCGCTTTCCCCCTCTGGATCCCCACTTCCTTTGCTCCTGAGCCTGGGAAAAAAAAACCCTTCCCAAATCCCCTCAGTTCCTGTCCTTTTTGGGGGGGTCTGTCTTTCTCTCTCACACACACTCACACACACCACCAAGCAAGAAGTTTGTGTTGTCTCTTTTTTTAGCCATTTTTTGGGTGTCCCCTGCCAGCACTCGCCCTTCTTCTCCAACCTCCAAGCCCTGCCAATGAGACCTACAGCTGTGCAAAGCTTGCACCGTTAGGGGGGGGACAAAGGCTGAATCTGGGAGAATTAAGTCTTGTAGAGTTTTGGGGGCTCCAAAGAGGGAGAGGTCCCAGGCACTTACCATTGGGGAGAGGGGGGACAAGGGCTGAATCTGGGAGAATTAAGATCTTCTAGAGTTTTTGGGGGGCTCCAAAGAGGGGGAGATCCCAGGCACTTACCATGGGGAGAGGGGGGACAAGGGCTGAATCTGGGAGAATTAAGATCTTCTAGAGTTTTTGGGGGGCTCCAAAGAGGGGGAGATCCCAGGCATTTACCATTGGGCAGAGGGTGGGACAAGGGCTAAATCTGGGAGAATTAAGATCTTCTAGAGTTTTTGGGGGGGCTCCAAAGAAGGGGAGATCCCAGGCACTTACCATGGGGAGAGGGGGGAACAAGGGCTGAATCTGGGAGAATTAAGATCTTCTAGAGTTTTTGGGGGGTTCCAAAGAGGGGGAGATCCCAGGCACTTACCATTGGGGAGGGGGGGGGACAAGGGCTGAATCAGGGAGAATTAAGGTCTTGTAGAGTTTTTGGGGGGGGCTCCAAAGAGGGGGAGATCCCAGGCACTTACCATGGGGAGAGGGGGGAACAAGGGCTGAATCTGGGAGAATTAAGATCTTCTAGAGTTTTGGAGGGGTTCCAAAGAGGGGGAGATCCCAGGCACTTACCATGGGGAGAGGGGGGCAAGGGCTGAATCTGGGAGAATTAAGATCTTGTAGAGTGTTTGGGGGGCTCCAAAGAAGGGGAGATCCCAGGCATTTACCATTGGGGATAGGAGGGGACAAGGGCTGAATCTGGGAGAATTAAGATCTTCTAGAGTTTTTGGGGGGCTCCAAAGAAGGGGAGATCCCAGGCACTTACCATGGGGGAGAGGGGGGAACAAGGGCTGAATCTGGGAGAATTAAGATCTTCTAGAGTTTTGGAGGGGTTCCAAAGAGGGGGAGATCCCAGGCACTTACCATGGGGAGAGGGGGGGCAAGGGCTGAATCTGGGAGAATTAAGATCTTGTAGAGTGTTTGGGGGGCTCCAAAGAAGGGGAGATCCCAGGCATTTACCATTGGGGATAGGAGGGGACAAGGGCTGAATCTGGGAGAATTAAGATCTTCTAGAGTTTTTTGGGGGGGCTCCAAAGAGGGGGAGATCCCAGGCACTTACCATGGGGAGAGGGGGGGAACAAGGGCTGAATCTGGGAGAATTAAGATCTTCTAGAGTTTTGGAGGGGTTCCAAAGAGGGGGGATCCCAGGCACTTACCATGGGGAGAGGGGGGGCAAGGGCTGAATCTGGGAGAATTAAGATCTTCTAGAGTTTTGGAGGGGTTCCAAAGAGGGGGAGATCCCAGGCACTTACCATGGGGAGAGGGGGGGGCAAGGGCTGAATCTGGGAGAATTAAGATCTTGTAGAGTGTTTGGGGGCTCCAAAGAAGGGGAGATCCCAGGCATTTACCATTGGGGATCTAATTATTCTATTCTTCTAATCATTCTATTCTATTCTATTCTAATTATTCTATTCTATTCTATTCTAATTATTCTATTCTAATCATTCTATTCTATTCTATTCTAATTATTCTATTCTATTCTATTCTAATTATTCTATTCTTCTATTCTATTCTATTCTATTCTATTCTATTCTTCAGAGGGAACTTTCTGGGCCGATCTAAAAGTTGCTGACCAGGCGATTTCTTTGGGAGATGGAGTGAGGGTTGCCAAGGGGATCATGAGTCAGTCTTTCTTGCTGGATCCTCCTCTCCAAATCTGCAGCAGGGTCTCCATCGCTTTCCCCCTCTGGATCCCCACTTCCTTTGCTCCTGAGCCTGGGAAAAAAAACCCTTCCCAAATCCCCTCAGTTCCTGTCCTTTTTGGGGGGGGGTCTGTCTTTCTCTCTCACACACACTCACACACACACCAAGCAAGAAGTTTGTGTTGTCTCTTTTTTTAGCCATTTTTTGGGGTGTCCCCTGCCAGCACTCGCCCTTCTTCTCCAACCTCCAAGCCCTGCCAATGAGACCTACAGCTGTGCAAAGCTTGCACCGTTAGGGGGGGGACAAAGGCTGAATCTGGGAGAATTAAGGTCTTGTAGAGTTTTGGGGGGGCTCCAAAGAGGGAGAGGTCCCAGGCACTTACCATTGGGGAGAGGGGGGGACAAGGGCTGAATCTGGGAGAATTAAGATCTTCTAGAGTTTTTGGGGGGCTCCAAAGAGGGGGAGATCCCAGGCACTTACCATGGGGAGAGGGGGGGACAAGGGCTGAATCTGGGAGAATTAAGGTCTTCTAGAGTTTTTGGGGGGGGCTCCAAAGAGGGGGAGATCCCAGGCACTTACCATGGGGAGAGGGGGGAACAAGGGCTGAATCTGGGAGAATTAAGATCTTGTAGAGTGTTTGGGGGGCTCCAAAGAAGGGGAGATCCCAGGCATTTACCATTGGGGATAGGAGGGGACAAGGGCTGAATCTGGGAGAATTAAGATCTTCTAGAGTTTTTGGGGGGCTCCAAAGAAGGGGAGATCCCAGGCACTTACCATTGGGGAGGAAGGTGGGGGTGGTCCTGCGAGCGATGCCAGGAGCTGCAAATGGGCAGGCGGGCGAGGGTAGCGAGTGAGACAGCAGCCTGCCAGCTGGGCTGGGACTCCGCCTCCCCTCCCGGGCTGGGCTGGGCTGGGCTGGGCTGCTTGTCGCAGGCAAGTAACTTCCACGGGATGCCGGCCAGGACAGGGATGGGAGGGGTCATTGCACCCCACCCCACCCCAAATCTGTGCCAAGTGCAACCCCAATGGCGGGAGGGGAGGGGGCTGGGTTGGCCAGGAGGGAAGCGGGGGAGGGTACAGAGGGGTTTTTCCCCCCCCTCCCCACTCTTCCTTGGGGAGGGGGGGGTCTGAGTTGGAAAGACCCCATCCCTTGGCATTAGGAACATTTCCCAGATAAGTCACAGACAGTCCTGGGATCTCCTCGTGGCGTCCCGTCCCATCCCATCCCCGCCTTTCTAACCAAGGTCAAGCCACTGTCAGCTTTCCAGAGCAACCAAGGCGAGTAGGAGGACTCTGATGGGAGCCTCCCCCCCCCCTCCCCAAATCGAGGCCAGGCAATGGAAGGGGCGCTTTGCACACGCTCAGAGGCGCTCTTTCAGCGGCGTTGTGGATGGAGCCGGACGGATTCCCGGGTATCCGCGGGGTCTTCTTGGGGTCTGAAAAACAGAAGGGCAGAGGAGACCCCTCCCAAGGACAGGAGGGGGCGGGGGGCGGGGCGGGGAAAGGGAATCCCGCTCATTTGCATGCGATGACGCAATTCTCCCCAGGCCACGCCCTCTCCTGCCGGCCACTTTTCGGGGGGTTCCGAAAGGGCGGAGAGGAAGCGATGCGAGGGAAACCTGCGTGGAGGGAACTCGGAAGTCTGGGAAAGAAAAGCGCGCTCCTCTTCCCTTTTAGTAGCTCTCCGAGGATTCCCGGCTACGTTTCGCTTTCGCTTTCGGCTGGGCGCGGCGCGGTGCGGCGCGGCGCATGCGCGGAACATCTGCTGCGCTTCTGGTAAGTGTGCCGGCTGGCTGGCTGGCTGGCTGGCGGCGGGGGGGGGGGGGGGGCGGGGGAGGGGGAGGTGTGGTCCGGGGCTGCAGGGGGCGGGGGGGGTCCACGGAAGCCCTCTGCGCATGCTCCACTGCTCCGGGTTTCCCAGATGTCGCTGCCTGGAGCTGGAGGCTCCGTCTGAGGACTGCTGGAGCCCCCTGCGGGGTTGCCCCTCCCCTCCCGCCTCTCCCTTAATCGTAGGCTCAGGTAGACTACCCCTGGCCGGGGAGGTTCTATCTCTGCAAACGTCAAAGCAGCTCCAAGAGGACTCACTCTCTCTCTCTCTCTTTCCTCTCTCCCCTCTGTTTCCTCTCTCCACCACCACTCTCTTTCTTTCTTTCTTTCTTTCTTTCTTTCTTTCTTTCTTTCTTTCTTTCTTTCTTTTTCTTTCTTTCTTTCTTTCTTTCTCTCTCTCTCTCTCTCTCTTCCTTTCTCCTTCTTCCTTTTCCTCTCTCTCCCCTCCCCCTCTCTTTCTTTCTTTTTTCGTCCTTCCTTTCTTTTCCCTCTCTCCCTTCCTCTCTCTCTCTGTCTCCTATCTTCCCTCTGTTTCTCCGCCACCCCCCTCTCTCTTCTTTCTTTCTTTCTTTCTTTCTTTCTTTCTTTCTTTCTTTCTCTTTCTTTCTTTCTTTCTTTCTTTCTTTCTTTCTTCTCCTGTCTCCCCTCTGTTTCCTTTCTCTCCACCCCCTCTCTCCCTTTCTTTCTCTTTTTCTCTTTTTCTCTTTTCTTTCTTTTTCTCCTCTCTCCCATTTCCTCTCTCTCTCTTTCTTTCTTTCTCTCTCTTTCTCCTTCTTCCGTTTCCTCTCTCCCCTCCCCCTCTCTTTCTTTCTTTTTCATCCTTCCTTTCTTTTCCCTCTCTCCCTTCCCCCCCCTCTCTCTCCTATCTTCCCTCTGTTTCTCGCCACCCCATCTCTCTCTCTCTTTCTTTCTTTCTTTCTTCTCCTGTCTCCCCTCTGTTTCCTCTCTCTCCACCCCCTCTCTCCCTTTCTTTTCTCTTTTTCTCTTTCTTTCTTTCTTTTTCTCCTCTCTCCCATTTCCTCTCTCTCTCTTTCTCCTGTCTCCCCTGTTTCCTCTCTCTCCCCTCCCCCTCTCTTTCTTTCTTTCATTCTTTCATTTTTTTTCTTTCTCCTCTCTCTCTCTTTCTCCTCTCCCGTTTCCTCTCTCTCTCTCCTCTCTCTCCTCTGTCTTTCTTTATTTCTCTCTCCCTCCCCCCTCTCTCTTTCTCCTCTCTCCCCCTCTCTTTCTCTCTCTCTCTCTCCTTTCTCTCTGTCCTTTCTATCTTTCTTTCTCCTCTCTCTCCTCTCCTTTCTTTTTTTTTTTTCACTCTTTCTTCTCTCCTTTTTTCTCTTCACAGATGGCGAGCATGGACACCCTCCCCGAGGACGCCCTGATTGCGGTGCTGGTGCTAGTGCCCGCCCGGGACCTTGTGCTTCGCTGCCGGCTGGTCTGCTCCCTCTGGCGCGGGCTGGTAGACTTGCCTTCGCTCTGGAAGCTCAAGTGCCAGCGTGAGGGCTACCGGCCAGAGCCGCTGGACAGTCCCATTCCGGACTGGCGGGATTTCTATTTCCTCTGCAGCCTGAAGAGGAACCTGATCAAAAACCCCTGTGCTGAAGGTGGGGGAGGGGTCAAGGGGGCTGGGCTATTTTGGGAGGGTCCGGTTTTGGACCACTCGAAGGTTGTTTCCCCTGCAACTCACCTGACCAGCTCTGGTCTGATCCTAGATTAAAGCGAATCAAGGCCAGGATGGAAGACCACCAGGAGATCCAAACAAAGTTGCCAACATGGCTAAGCAAATTTAAAAAAAAATAAATCCTGAAATAACCCAATGCAACCAATTCCATAATTCTGCTTCCCGAAAAAAAATAGCCTACTTTAGGGCATACCTTCCTGGTGGTCTCTTCCCCTTACCTTGGAAATATTTCCAAAGTGCCGAAAATCCAACCTACAGTGCTGTCCTCTTCTTTGTGTCTTCTCTCTCCCGCCGCAGAAGGCTTTGACGCCTGGGAGAAAGAATCCGACGAAGGCAACGGCTGGAAAATTGAGCAGCTTCCAGGAGATCATGGGAGAAATTTCCTTCTTCCGCACATTCAGAAATACTTCGTGACGTCCTACGAGTGAGTAGCGTGATGGCCTGGGATTCCCTGGGCTTTGACCAGCAGAGGGGATTCCTTGTGGGGTTTCTAACACGCGTATTGACCGTTGTTAAACGGGCTCCTTCGATGGTGGGAATTTCCAACTGAGTTTTTCCCAGCTTGGAAACTTCAAATCCCCCAGTATCTAAAGTTTTTATTTTTTATTTTTTATTATTTTATTTTAGACATTGAAGCGTTTGTCTGACAGGGAGCCATTGGGAGGGACCTTTCTTCCCCCTACTCCCATGCCCATCATCCCTGCCCTCTCCACCCTCCCATGCGCTCCTCTTTCTCGCCCTTTCTAAGATCCTGGCACTTTGCTCCAAATCCACCAGGGGGCGCCTTCTGCCAAGAGAAGGGAACATCAGGCGCTTCCCCATTATCACTTGCTCTCCTTAATGGCCTCGGCATTCCAGAGTTATGCTGGAACATAAACACACAGACACACACACACACACACACACACAAAACAAAGGATGTTAGGGGTGTCTCACCCCCACAGTATTGGGAGCCATTGGGAGGGGCCTTTCTTTCCTCTACTCCCCTACTCCCATGCTCATCATCCATGCCCTCTCCCTTCCCCCTCCCATGCACTCCTCTTTCCGGTCCTGTCTACGATCCTGGCACTTTGTCCCAAATCCATCAAGCGTTTCACCATTGGTCCACTGGAGGGCGAACGTCATGACTGGCTTTCCAGAGGAAGCTGTGAAGGAACTGACATCTCAAACAATTGCCACTCTAGGACGCTGCTCTCACTCTCCTCAACAGTCCAGGCATTCCACAGTTACACACACACACAGACACACACAGACACACCAGGGGTGTCTTACCCCCACAGTATTTGTTTCCAGAGAGTAAGTCATCTGTGTACGAAGTTTGGTTGAAATTGCTTGAGCTGTTCCAGAGTTATCCTGGAACAAATATACATACATACATCCTTTTATATAGATATATTAAAAGGATGTATGTATGTATATTTGTTCCAGGATAACTCTGGAACGGCTCAAGCAATTTCAACCAAACTTCAACTAAACTAAATAAATATATATAACATAAAATATGTTAAATATATACACATATATATAACATATTTTATATTATATTTATTTATTTATTATTTATTGGCTGCCCATTTTACCACAGGGAGACTCTAGGCGGCTTACGCCATTAACAAAACAAAACCATGTAAAAATACTACAGGTAGTCTTCGGTTTACAACATTTTGTTTACTAACCATTTGAAATTGCAACGACGTTGAAAAACATGACTGATGACTGCTTTTCAATCTTACGATGGCTGCAGCATCCCCAGGGTCACGTGATCAAAGTTCAGATGCTTAGGAACTGACTCATATTTATGACGGCCGCAGCGTCCCGGGGCCACGCGATCCTCTTTTGCGACCTTCTGACAAGCAAAGTCCATGGGGAAAGCCGGATTCACTTAACAACCGTGTGACTAACTTAACAACTGCAGGGATTCGCTTAACGACTGTGGCAAGGAAGGTCGTAAAATGGGGCAAAACGCACTTAACAGCTGTCTCACTTAGCAACAAAAATGTTGGGCTCACTTGTGGTCATCAGTCGAGGACTGCCTGTACAAAAATACCAGTAGTTCTCGACTTACGACTTAGGACAATTGAGCCCAGAATTTATGTTGCTGAGATAGTTGTAAAGCGACTTTTGTCCTGTTTTACGACTTGCCATATTTGTTAAGTGAATCACTGCAGCTGTTAAATTAGTAACACAGTTGTTAAGTGAATCCAGTTTCCCCGTTGGCTTTGCTGGTCAGGTCGCAAAAGGGGATCCCGGGACACTGCAAACCATCATAAATACGAACCAGTTGCTCAGCATATGAATGTAAATCACCTGGCTGTCGTAAGTGTGAAAAATGGTTGTAAGTCACTTCTTCAGTGTTGTTGTAACTCCAAACGGTCACTAAACGAATTGAGGACTACCTGAATTTAATCACAGGTTGTAACTTTGGGTCCTGCCTCTTTTATTTAAAATCTGTCTCTCTCTCTTTTTCTACCTCGTTTGTTCGCAGGTTGTATTTTTCCCATTCATTATAAAATGGTTAGAAGTCCCTTTTTTCAGTGTTGAAGCTTCGAACAGTTGCTAACTGAACTGTCATAAGTCAAGGACTACCTGTATAAAAATAGAAATACAATAGCTAAAAGATGAGGGAGGGAGGAGGGGGTCTGTTATTAATCAATTGCCCCCTTTCAGCCATCGCTGTTCAAAACAGTGCAGATTTTCCCAGGAAGGGACTTACGAGTAATATCCCTCCCCTACTCAAAATTACTTGAGAAGCCATTTAACAACGATTCGTGGTTTGCGCTCCGCATGGAGGCTTGTAACAAAGAGTGGCGCAGTGGCCTAAAGGGGGAGCTGTCGCCTGTATCGCCAGTCAGGAGGCTGTGAGTTTGATCCTAGGTAGAGGCAGATATTTCTCTCTCTCGGCACGTTGAGAATATATCTGCTGAACAAAACTCCTCCTTGGGGACAGGAAGGGCATCCGGCCAGTAAAACACTCAGCTCCATTCAGATGCCCAGACTCCACCCGGCAAGGGATTATGGGGTCGTTAAAAGAGGATGAGGATGGAGGCTTGTAACAATCGGTGGCTTTCCCTTCCTTGCCAGCTCATGCATGAAGAGGCAGCTGATCACCTTACGGGATCACGGCTACGGGGACCGGTTGATGGACGAAGCCCGGCCTGATATCGTGGTGAGCGACTGGTGAGTGGCAGGGAGGAGAGGCGGACGGGTGGACGGATGGACGCGGGAGGCACAAGCGCTGAGGCAGTGTTCGACAGCGCCAAACGGCTCCGTCAAAGCAGGAGGCGCAATACAGGTAGTTCTCGCTTTACGACCACGATGGAGCCCAAAATTTCCGTTGTTAAGCGAGACACTTGCTAAGTGAGTTTTGCCCCATTTTACGACCTTTCCTGCTACCGTCATTAAGTGAATCACTGCAGTTGATACGTTAGTAACCCGAATCTGGCTTCCCTGTGGACTTGGCTTGTCAGAAGGTCGTAAAAGGGGATCACATGACCCCCCCCAGGACTCTGTGACCGTCATAAGTATGAGGCTCTTGCCAAGCATCCGGATTTTGATCACGTGACCACAGGGACAGTCGTAAGTGTGAAAAAAGGTCGTGAGTTGTTTTTCTCAGTGCCGTGGTTACTTTGAACGGTCACTAAACGAATAATGGTTGTAACTCAAGGACTACCTGTATCATGCCTCTCTTGTTCTCCTTGTTTTCACACAGAAAGACTATATATGTAAGTTCTCGACTTAACAACCATTCATTTAGTGACCATTCAATGTTACCATGGCACTGAAAAAAGTGACTTACTATCGTTTTTCACACTTACAACCGTCCCAGCAGTCCCGTGATCAAAATTCAAACACCGGGCAACTGGCTCATATTTAAGATGATCGCATTGTCCCGGAGTCACGCAATCCGCTTTTGCGACCTTCTGAAAAGCAAAAATTCATGGGGAAAGCTGGATTCACTTAAAAACCGTGTGACTGACTTAACAACTGCCAGGATTTGCTTAACGACTGTGGCAAGGAAAGTCATAAAGTGGGGCAAAATACCAGCTGTCTCACTTAGCAGCAGAAATGTTGGGCTCAATTGTGGTCGTAAGTTGAAGACAAAAATACTGGTAGTTCTCGATTTACGACTTAGGACAATTGAGCCCAGAATTTAGGTTGCTAAGTGAGACAGCTGCTAAACGAGTTTTGTCCCGTTTTACGACTTTCCTTGCCACATTTGTTAAGGGAAACCCTGCAGCTGTTAAATTAGTAGCATGGTTGTTAAGCGAATCCGGGGTGACGCGATCCCCTTTTTGCGACCTTCCGAAAAGCAAAGTCAACGGATTCACTTAACAACAGTGTGATTAACTTAACAATGGTGGCCAGAGGGGTCATTAAAGGGGGCCAAACCCCCGTATTTATTCATCGATAAAATTTACTGGCCGCCCATCTTATCGTAGGATAACTCTGGGAATTTTACAGTTACATCTAAGCCAGGGGTGAAATCTAAAATTTGTTACTACTGGTTCTGTGGGCGTGACTTGGTGAGGGGGGGTGGGGTTAATGTGACTGGGTGGGCGTGGCCAACTTTTTTTTTTTTTTTACTTTTAAAAGCATTTTTTCTATAACCTCAAGAGGTTGCAGGAAAAAAAAGCCTCTGACGATCAGGCAACTCGGCTGGGATCGTCAGAGGCTTTTAAAGGCATTTTTTTTTTCCCTACAATCTCTTTGGCCGAAGAGGTTATAGAAAAAATGTTTTTAAAAGTAAAAAAAAACAGCCTCTGACGATTGCGCGGCTCAGCTGGGAATTGGGGTGGGGGAGCGTAGGGATTTTTGCTCCCGGTTCTCCGAACCACCCGCCACCATCGCTACCGGATTGGGCAATCCGGTCCGAACCGGGAGCATTTCACCCCTGATCTAAGCTAAAATATAAAATGTTAAAATCAAACCTTAAAATTAAAGGCACATGGGAAGGGCGGAAGGGACAGAGGCAGGGATCTGTTATTAATCAACTCCATTGCGCTGACCCCCCCCCCTCGGCCATGTCTTGAGACCCTTATGAAAGGATAGGGTGGGGGGGCAACCTCATATTGGAGTGGGGGGGCAAGGTGTTCCAGAAGGCAGAGAAGGCCTTCCTCCTGGATCCCGCCGGCCAGAATAATCGGGCTGAAAAAATCGTCTCGCTTCGCGATGGGAACTTTGGTCACGGTCGCAAGTCGAGGACCCCCTGCGTTTTTATCGACCTCTTTTTTTAAAGAGCTGATGTTCTCTCCTTCGACCCCCTCCTCCCCCCCCAGGTACGCCGCGCGTTTTGACTGCGGCTGCAAGTACCAGCTCTGCGTGAGACTCCTGTCCAAAGACTACATCGTTCTCCAGGAGTTTCAGCCCGAACCGGTTGTGATTGAACAGTGGAGCGATGCAGAATGGCGCGAGGTAGAGGAATGGGTCGGATCGCGGCCCGGTTCTGCCCCCCCTTCCCCCAGCTCTGGGTTGAAATGAGGGGTGCCTGATGGTCTCTGAGCTTGGCGGTTTTCTGTCAGACGTTTCGTGACCCAATTAGGTGACGTCATCGGTGCTAGAAGGGAGCGGGGTTTGCAGAGAGGAGGAGATTGTGGGTGGAGGAGGGAGATGAGGAAAAGGACTATGGCGGTGATGACTAACCTTTTTGCTGTTGTGTGCCAAAAGCGGGGAGGGAGCGGGGGCGGGGGTCATGTGTGCGCGCGTGCCCATACCTATAATTCAGTGTGCCCCACACCCTGTGCATGCGCATTTAATCCCCCCTCACTCCTCCCACTTTTGGCACGTGATGGCACAATGGGCCTGGTACGCCCGTTTTTCGCCCTCCCCAGGCTCCAGAAGCTTTCTTGGAGCCTGGGGAGGGCAAAAACAGCCTTCCCCACCCGGAGGGCCTCTGGAGGCCGGAAACGGCCCATTTCTCGACTTCCGGGGGGCTCAGAAGGCCCAAAAATCAGCTGGCCAGTGCACGCATGCATACTAGAGCTGAGTTAGGGCAAAGGTCGCATGCCCACAAATATGGCTCCGTGTGCCACCTGTGGCACGCATGCCATAGGTTCGCCATCATGGGACTACGGGTTCCTTGGTGCTCTCTGAGCTTGGTGGTTTTCTGGCAGACGTTTCGTGACCCAACTAGGCGACACCATCAGGGTTAGAAGGAGTGGCATGTGTGGAGAGGAAGAGAACTGTGGGATCCTTAGTGCTCTCTGGAGCTTGGTTGTTTTCCTACAGGTGTTTCATGACCCAACTAGGCAACATCATCAGTGCTAGGAGGAAGGTTTGCTCTCGGTGTATTATCCCTTCTAGCTCTGATGCTGTTACCTAGTTGGGTCGTGAAATGTCTCCGAGAAAACAACCAAGCTCAAGGGAGCACCCAGGACCCCACAATTTTAATTTTAATTATTTTATTTTTTTATTTTATTTTATTTTATTTTATTATTTTATTTTATTTTATTGTTTATTTTGTTTTATTTTTTTATTTTATTTTATTTTATTATTTTATTTTACTTTATTATTTTATTTTATTTTATTTTATTGTTTATTTGTTTGTTTGTTTGTTCGATTTATATGCCGCCCTTCTCCGGAGACTCAGGGCAGCTTACAATGCGTAACAAAGAGCCTTGGTACTACAGGGGTTTACAGGAGCCTTGGTACTACAGGGGTTTAAGGCACCCTGTTATTAAGCTTATTAAGACCAGCTGCCTGCAATTACTGCAGGGTTCGAATCTCGCCAAGGCTCAAGGTTGACTCAGCCTTCCATCCTTTCTAAGGTAGGTGAAATGAGGACCCAGTTTGTGGGGGCAATAAGCTGACTTTGTATAAAATATACAAAAGAATGAAGGCTATTGCTTAACGCATTGTAAGCTGCCCTGAGTCTCCGGAGAAGGGCGGCATATAAATCAAATTAAAAAAAAAAAAATGCATTAAGCAATAGCCTTCATACTTTTGTATATACCTGCTTAGTAGGACTTTTGCCCACCCCCCAAGCGGTGTTCTTTTTTATATAAAGTCAGCTTATTGCCCCCACAATCCGGGTCCTCATTTTACCTCCCTCGGAAGGATGGAAGGCTGAGTCAACCTTGAGCCTGGTGAGATTTGAACTCGCAGTACTTGCAGGCAGCTGGCAACTAAGTGCTACTTTAACAGTACTTAGTCCACTGCACCACCAAGGCTCTTTATCGCTAAGCTTACACGCTGCCCATCTCACAAGCCAAAATACTGATCTTACTTCGGAAGTATAATAAATGTCCCGCTGAGAAGGACGCTGTGTGTAACGCACTCAACACCATAGCGTTTTTAGAACCCGCCGGATTTGGAGCTGCCGGGTTTTTAAAATCCTCTCTGTAATTCTAGAATCGGATCTGGTGACGGACAAAAACGCCGATTTTAACCTGCCCCTCGCCTTTTTTCTCCTCAGGTGTCGCACACGTTTCACAACTACCCCGCCGGTGTCCGCCACGTCTTATTTAGCCACGGAGGCCAAGATACGCAATACTGGGAAGGCTGGTACGGTGTCCGAGTGACGAACAGCAGCCTCACCCTGGGCCCCCAAGTGGCAGATTGACGGAGAAGGGCTGCTTCGGTTTGGATAGGACTACAACTCCCATTGTGCCCAGTAAGTGGCTCTGGGGAAGGTCAGTCTAACCCAGAGGTTTGCAACCTTAAACAATCCAAAGAGCCATTTGGACCCGTTTCCCAAAGAAAAGAAAACACCGGGAGCCACAAAAACCCTTCCCGTGACTATTCCTTGAGCAGCCACAAAACTAGCATATGTCGTCGAATTAAACGTTCTGTTTTCCTCTGAAACTTTTCTTTTCTTGGATTTAATCCATGGTTGGCCTACCGGGAATTGAAAAGCTCAATAAATCGCATGCAGGCGGATGTCACACATTGGCGGTTGTGACGCATATTTTGAGTGATAGGGAGCCGCAGCAGAGAGATGAAAGAGCCACATGCGGCTCCAGAGCCACAGGTTACTGACTACTGGAAGGGAAGTCACCCCAAAGTGCCCTATGCATTCACCTGGCTACTTCTCTTTCGCCGAGAAAAATAAATCTCTAGATATTTATGGATTAACAGATATTTCTCCTTTGCTTCTTCCGCAACTTCGCGACGTCTGGAAAAGTTGTATAATTGTGGCATTTCATAAAAACCGATTTAAATCAAATCTGTGTCGCTCTAAATCCCTCTTCTGGGTTTAGCAGTGGGGCCGAAGTTGATGTGGTGCTCAGAGAGGCAACATTTACAAGTTTATTTTACAGTGAATTAGTCATCATATTGTTCGACATTAGCACCTTGGACACACAGCGATAGACATTGACTTAAAACAAGACAGACGAGTGTTTTCACAGCAAACAAAACATTAGCACTTTCGAGGCACAGTTCCGCAGTGCCCCGTCCTCCCTCAGGTCTAGCAACTTGAAAAGTACCCGGCTCTTTGAGTCGGCTGAAGAAAGTGAGAATAACCTGGGATTTAAGAGCACTTTTAAAAACACAATCATCCAGTAGCCAGGAAGGAACTCGGACACACACGTCAACCGTTCGAGCACTGATGTGGTCGCTGGAGACAGGGTGCAGCTTGGTCATGTGTCGCCTGGGTTGCAGCTTCCAAAATGGTTGGGAAGGGCCGGGTTCAAGTACCTTTCTGTGTTCGCTCCTCGACGTACAGCTGCATCTGAAAGGACAGAGTTCAAACCGGAAATCTTGCATTTATCAGGCGCTTAATTCGGGGGGGCTTGGCAGAGAGGCAGGATTTGGGGCGCCGAGGACAGATTTGAGACGCTCCTCCTCGGCAGCCCTGTAAAACACCCCAAGCGCTAAGGGGGATAGAGCAGGGGTGAAATTTGTTACTACCGGTTCCTTGGGCGTGGCTTGGTGGGGGGGGTGTTAATGTGACGGTGGGCGTGGCCAACTTTTTTTTTTTTTTTTTTTTACTTTTAAAAGCATTTTTTCTACAACCTCTTCAGCCGAAGAGGTTGCAGAAAAAAATGCTTTTAGAAGCCTCTGACGATCCCAGCTGAGTTGCGCAATCATCAGAGGCTTTTTTTTTTTTACTTTTGAAAGCATTTTTTCGGCCGAAGAGGTTGTAGAAAAAATACTTTTAAAAGTAAAAAAAAAAAAACAGCCTCTGATGATTGTGCAGCTCAGCTGGGCATGGTGTGGGATTTTTGCACAGGGATTTTTGCTACCCGCCACCATCGCTACCAGATCGGGCGATCCGGTCTGAACCGGGAGCATTTCACCCCTGGGATAGAGGGGGGGGCGGTCAGTGTGGAAAGGAGCTGCCACTTTCTGGTCTTGGGGGTGCTTCAAACCTTCAAACAGCAACAGAACGGACGGCCCGTAACTTCCAAGATGGGCAGAATATAAATTAAATAAATAAAGGCTGTAAAATCCAAGCACCCTCTAGTGGTCAAAGGAAGAACTGCAGGCCCATAGGTCAGGACTTCCCCCCGCCCCCACCCCAGGATTAGGATCACGTGGCCTCAGAGACCCAATCAGGAGCCCCTTTGGGGTATAAAAGAAGGAAATTCCAACAGATTTTTCTTGGTTGGATCCAATCGTCAGCTTGTCCTCGTCCAAGCTGGCTGAGCGCAGTAAGTGGATCTCTCACCTTTAAGAGGTCCGAGGTCATGGTCTTCAGGGGGATCAGCCGTGGGTCGTGCATGTGGACGTCCTGCTCGTCGGCCAGAATCCAGGGGAAGTCCTACAGGATGGGAAACATAACAGCGTCTTCATGCAAACTATTGCCCATGTGCCCATAATGTTGTGGCCTACCAACCACCGGCCCCTCCAGCAGCCGAATCAGAGGAAGAGGAGGAGTTGTGGGAGTCAGGATCACCATCAAGGCAACCTGAGAGCTCTGAGGGAGAAGAGGGAATGGAGTTATCAGAGAGAAAGAGGCCGAGGCAGAGCCTGGGCCGTCCGTCAGCCCTCAGATGGAGAATCAACAGCTTCTAGGTCTGGAGGTAGCTGATGAGGAGGAGGAGGAACAGCTGGGTCCAGTGCCTGAAGCATGGATGCACAGAAGGCAGAGGAGAGGAGAGCAGTAGAAATCTATGGGCCGGTCCTTGGGACGAAAGAGCCACCACTGCTAGCGAAGCTCCACCCTAGCTCGGAGATGAATAGATGTGGTGGACAACTATTCATCTCCCTGCCGGACAGACTTATTAGCCTGCGGTGAGAGAGAAACTTTTTGCCAGGGCTGCCGGCGCTCCTAATAATCTTTTGAGTTAACTTCAGAGGGTTTGTCGTATTTGGGGAACTGGGTCAGAAGACCTCATTTGAATTTGGAGTTGTTGGCATGCACAGGTCTAGCGCCCCCTGCTGGCAGATCTGACTAAAATCCATAGGACTTGCCGCTCAGCTGCAGTTGCAGACCTATAGTAACCCCTGAGTAAGCAGAGCCAGGCTTAGAAAAAGCCATAGTTGGAAGAAAAATCCAGGTCTAGTTCCAAGCCGGGCATAAAATGGAGGATGATTGGAAAGAAAGATTTTGTTTATTGATGAGTGGAACTAACACAAACACAGCGTGAGGTTCTGGGGCAGCACACACAAAATCCATTCAAACCTTAGTTTACTAAATAAACCAGTCTTTTACAACAACCGCTGTTAATTAATTGCATTACCAGCAACCAAGAATTCAAAGAATAATAACTGAAAGCTTACTATGGTTGGCAGAATGCCCAGAAGCAATTTGCAGGCAGCTGATAAGATAAACAAGACAAGACACAAAGGTATGTGAACTACGTTGTTCCCTGCAATCAACTGAAGCAATTTGCAGGGAACAACTTAATTCACATACCTTGGTGTCTTGTCTTGCTTATTAGCTTCCTGCAAATTGCTTCAATCGGCGTTCCTCCTTAAATAGGCTAAGGGAGTGGCCAATTAGCTCCAAGCCTTACTCTTGAAGAGACCTCCTCCTAAGGAGCCAATCCTGCTTTTTGGCAGCTCTGCACGCCCGTGCATCGAGAAGAGGCTCATCCTCTTCATCCTCTTCACTTAAAGAAGCTTATGGAGGTTCTGAAGGCCCTGGCTGAATCCCTGCCTCTGGCACCACATCTTCTCCAGCCTCCTCATTGTCCGACTCGAGTGCCAGCTGCACAGGCTGCTGGCGCAGCACCACACCAACCTCCTCACTGTCTGAATCAGCTACTAGCTACACAGGCCGCGTATGGGCCACAACAGATTCCTTACCTTGATCACTTGAATTTTCTCCATGTTGCGCGTGGCAGCTTCACGGGTGTGCACCAGGATGGTGAAAGTACAGCCTGCAACAAAACGAGGTGGAGAAAGAGAAAGATACAGTTTTAAATAAAAGAAGCCCGATCCAGAGTTACAACCTGTGCTTAAATACAATAGTCCTCAACTTACAACAATTCCTTCAGCGACTGTTCAAAAGTGGCAACGGCACTGAAACATGTGACTTACGACCGGTTTTCAAAATGACGACCTTTGATGACCCCATGGGTCATGTGATCAGAATTCAGAGGTTTGGCAACTGACTCGTGTTTATGACGTGTTCCGGGGTCATGTGATCAACTTTTGCGACCTGACAAAATCAAGGGGGAAGCCCGATTCACCGAACCGGGTGACTCACTTATCAATGGTGGTGACTCACTTAACAACGGTGGCATGAAAGGTCGTAAAATGGGGCAAAACTCACTTAACGAATATTTCACTTAACAACTGAAATTTGGGGCTCAATTCTGGTCGTAAGTTGAGGGACTACCTGTATATTTTGGTCCCTGCAAAGTGGAGAGGTGCATAGAGAGAATTCCTGCACTATTTTACCGCTGTGGTTATAAATTTTAAATTTAATTTAAATTTCATAAATAAATCAATAAATAAATATTCTTTAAAAAATACTGTTTTTCCATTTGTCCTAGAATTGCTAGAAGAAGAAAAAAAAAATCATCGGGAAGGCCACTGTTTGAAACAAACTGAAGTCCCTCATTCAGGATTGGGTGTTTTCTTCAGCTGATGGTGAAGCTAAACTGAAGTCAAAATATCAGCCTGAAACTCACACGCCCCACTGCCTGCCGGCTAGATTACCGGCTCTGCTGACTGTCCTACCTGGAGGGTTGTTGTCCAGCACAGCGTCACAGACGCTGATTTTCAGAATAAAAGCCCGCAGAAGCTGCTCCACATGGGTGAGGAGAGAATCGGAGCTGAAGAAGAAAAAAGTAGTTGCGCAAGGGCTAAATTGATTAATGGCATATAAAGGCAGAGATCTCTGTAATGGTAGTTTAATACTCTGACGATGTAAGCAGATGGCTGACGAAAGCTTAGTAAAATAAAATTTTAATTCTTTTAAAAAATTTTAAATCTTAAGTTCCGGAGTTCGCAGTATGTCTGCTTCTTTTTTTACTAATATACCTGGAACTCGTATTTTTAGAATAGTTTGTAATATATATATGTATGTATGTATGTATGTATGTAAGAGTATGTATATGTATAATATACATATATATTAATATTATATTAATATTTATTATGTTTACTTTATAAATATACTGTAAATATGGCTATAAATTCAGTGTGAGGTATATATATTCAGTGAGATATATATACAGTAGATATATAATATATAAATTCAGTGTGAGGTATATATATTCAGTGAGATATATGTACAGTAGATATATAATATATAATCTCACACTGAATTTATAGCCATATTTATATTTATAAAATAAACATAATAAATAATAATATAATGTATTAATATAATTAATATAATTACAGTATATTAGTAATATTAATATACAGCTGGATTTCGATAAGCAAAGTCAATGGGGGAAATTGGATTCATTTAACAACTCCATGATTCACTTAGAAACTGCAGTGATTCACTTAACATCTGTGGCACGAAAAATCAGGCATGGCTCATTTAACAACCATCTCACTTAGCAACAGAGATTCTGGTCCCAATTGTGGTTGTAAGTCAAGGACTACTATAATATGCTGCCGAATCCTTCCATAGGGAAAACCTAGCCATTGTCTCAACATGTTGTGCGAACTGGGTCATCACGTTAAGCTGTAAAACGGTTCATTTGTAAAAATGTCTCCTGCTATGCAGATATAGCAATTGTAGTCTGTTAATCTGAATTTTATGTGAAGCCACCCATTATATTGTTCACCAGTGCTGAACTCAAGCAATGTACCAGGACTTTTCCAATTCAATAGCTGGGTTACAGAGATCTTTCAGGGTCAAGCTGGGCAGAAATCCATAGTTAAGAGAAATTTGTTCATCTTCGGTTAATCTAGAAGAGGTTATGATGTGGTTTGTTTCTGAGAAATGGGAAATTCAGATTGTCTTCTCCTGCTGCCTCTCCTTTTTTTATTTGAGGTGTTTTAAGAGGACTTTTAATGGGACGCAGTGGCTCAGTGGCTAAGATGCTGAGATTGTCGATCAGAAGGTCGGCAGTTCAGCGGTTTGAATCCCTAGTGCCGTGTAATGGGGTGAGCTCCCGTTACTTGTCCCACCACCATACTTAAGTAATCTGCAAAGATCCCTTCTTTTTATCCCCAACATAAAAGTGCCAAAAGTTATGTCAGAGTTTAGGCAGCATAACTAGTATTATGAGATAAACCCAGGAGCAAAACACAGCACACAGCACACAGCACATAAAGCCTTGAGATAATTAACAGTGGTTTTATCTACAGCTAAATATATACAGATTTACGTGGTAAATACCTTATCATACATCTACTGACACAAGAGAGCAATGAGATACATGAGGAGAGAGAACATGAGGAGAAGGGAGACGCCCTCTAATGGCTTCCCTTATATAGGCAGCTTCTGCCCAGCTTCTTAAAGTGGCAGTAACCCTGCTGCTTCATTCCCATTGCATCAGCTTTCAGTTGCCTCCGCTTACAACCTTACATCAGCTTACAGCTATTAAATCTACATACCCTGACAAGTTACAAGAAGATTGAATCTTGAATTCTCCTCTTCCTTCTCCTATCTGGCCAGGATCAACAAGCTTGGATCGGGCAGTGATTTTGAAGCTTTCTTTCAAAGATTAGGGATCGCGTCTGGCAGAGTCCGCTACACTAAGAACCGGGTAAGCCGAACTGCTTGCTTAAAAAGCTGTCACCAACAGTTTTTTGGAAAGAGCAGTCAATATATTTATTTTATTCCGTGAATCTATTTCTTAGCTGCTTGAATCACCGAAGCCACTCTTAAGTGGTCTACAGGGAGTAGAGATTAAAAACAGAAATGTAGTAACATAAAGCAGCAAGTGGGTCAAAAACCACATTGGGGAAGGAGGATTCCATAAAACCTAGAACTGAGGAGAAATTTCCACAACTAATCAGTGGAACAGCGTGTCTTCAGAAGATGCTCTATCACTAGAGGTTTTCAAGAAGAGATTGGACAGCCATTTGACTGGAATGGCATAGGGCAGGGGTGTCAAACTCAACGCCCATGGGCCGGATCCAGCCTGTGGTGTGCTTAGATCTGTCCCACGGGGCCGCCATGGAAACAGTGAAGGACTGGCCTGCAGTGCCTCTGCCAGCAAAAACAGAGCTCAAGAGGGCCGCACATGGCCCTCCCAGGCTCCATTTTCACTGGCAGAGGACTGCAGGATGTCAAGCTGGCCATGCCCATCCTGGTCATGTCCACCCCAGCCCCCCGAGGTCAAACACAACCCTGATGTGGCCTTCAATGAAATCGAGTTTGATACCCCTGGTATTAGGTTTCCTGTTTGAGCAGGGGGTTGGACTAGAAGATCTCCAAGGTACCTTCCAACTCTATTCTAAAACAGTCACCAAGGGCATTATAAATCACTCTGCCCCCAGGGCTTGGTAGAGCAGCCAAAGCTATAAGGCTCTTCTGAGGCAAGGGGAATCAGAACAGTCTGGACCCGTTGAAGCCGTCCGATGGTCTTCAAGGGCAGCCCCAGGTGGAATGTGTTGCAGTAATCAAGTCACGAGGAGATTAAGACACAAGTGACACGTCTGGATCTAGGAAAAGGAGACAATTGGCACCAGGGGTGGGTTCTACTTACCTTTACTACCGGTTCGCAACGGGAACGCGCGGGTGCCTTCGTTTCGCTCACGCGCTTCTGCGCATGCAGAATTGACGTCATCAGTTATGACGTCCGGGGCGGGTGGGTGGAGCCTCCCGCCGCTTTTACTACTGGTTGCAAAGAACCGGACAGGACTGGGAGCAACCCAGGGGTGAAATGTAAAATTTGTTACTACCGGTTCTGTGGGCGTGGCTTGGTGGGGGAGGTGTAATGTGACTGGGTGGGCGTGGCCAACTTTTTTTTTTTTTAACGTTTCAAAGCATTTTTTTCTAATGCTTTGAAAAGCTCTCTGCCGATCAGGCAACTCAGCTGGGATCGTCAGAGACTTTTCAAAGCATTTTTTTTTACCACCTCTTTGGCCAAGAGGTTGCAGAAAAAAATGCTTTGAAAAGCCTCTGACGATCCCAGCTGAGCCGTGCAATCATCAGAGGCTCTTTTTTTTTACTTTTAAAAGCATTTTTTCGTCGGAAGAGGTTGTAGAAAAAATGCTTTTAAAAATTAAAAAAAAAGCCTCTGATGATCGTGCAGCTCAGCTGGGCATGGGGGGGGCCGCGCAGGGATTTTTGCTACCGGTTCTCCGAACCACCCGCCGCCATTGCTACCGGATCGGGCGATCCGGTCCGAACCGGGAGCATTTCTCCCCTGGAGCAACCCACAACTGATTGGCACATGGGATGGCAAACGGACACTATTTGGGTAAGCCGCCCGTGTGCGCATTGGGCGGCCATATACATGTGTGCAATAAATAATAAATAAAATCCAGAACTGCAGAGCCTCCAGGGTGTGGGAGAGGCGTGGAAAACATCCCGTAAAAATGATACTAAGCGATTTGGAACGCTTGCAAAGCGATCTTGATGTTTGTAAAAGCTGCCATCTCCGTTATTTTTTGATTTTGTTTTTTTGTAATGTTGTGGTTTTTATGGGAAAATCGCAATTAAGGATGATGAAACATTTATTTTCCTCAGCCCTCCCGCTCCTATTTTAATTTTGGAAGCCGCAAGGGGGGAAATTAAATTTATCGGCTTTGGACTGTGCGTGCAACTGAGGCTTTTCATTTTAATCACGCTGCCCCTCGAAACACCCGGGGTGGATTTTAATTAGCTGAGATTCTTTTTTATGGGTGTAACTTCTGTGAGAGCACTCTAAAAAAAAAAAAAGCTTTTCCCCCCCGAAAATACAATATATTCTATATGTATTGGGAATATTACATGCAACAACGAAAAGAGAGAAGGAAATGGAGTGAAGGGAGTAGGAGAGGAGGGGAGAAAGAGGAAGGGTAGAGAGGGGAAAGGAGAGGAAGAGTAGAAAGGGAAGGAGATAGAAGCGGAGAAGAAGAGACAGGGAAAATAGAGGGGAGAGGAGAAGGAGAGGGGAGGAGAGAAGAGAGGGAGGAGAAAGAAGAGGAAAGGAGGGATTGTTGTAAAAATGGGTAAAATATGGTGTACAGGAGAAAAGAAAACGGAGGGACAATTTCGTTGTTGTTTTTTTCTTGAGGTTTATACTATTGAAACTATAACGGAAAATAATACGGATGCTAAAGCACATCGGTTTAGATGTTACTGCATGCTAGTTCATATTGATATGAAAATTAAAATTTTGTGTAAAAGAGGGGAGTAAATAATATGAAATAAGGAAAATGGAATGTAATAATTAGGAATATGTAGATAGGAATATGCGCCATTCACACAATGATATGTATAAAATTTTTAAAAAATAATAACTTGATTTTAAAAAATAATAAAAAAATAAAAAAAGCTTTGCTGGCTCATATAATCAGATTTTTTTTCTCCTCAGAGAGGAAATAAATGATAAATACATCACACTACATTTCTCTCCTGTTTAAATCAGGACTTTTGAATGAGAATTAACAGCAGGTCGTTGGCTCGGAAGCATGCCAATTTATCCTGCGGTGAGCCTCTGAGGTTGTGCAGAGGGCGCTCTATCTCTATCTCTCTCCCCCTCCCTCTCTCTCCCCTCTCTCTCCCTCCCTCCCCTCTCTCTCCCTCTCTCTCCCTCCTTCTCTCTCACTCACCCCCTCTCCCTTTCCCTCCCTCTTTCTCTCACTACCCCTCCCTGTCTCCCTCCCTCTCTCATTCCCTCCAACTCTCTCCCCCTCCCTCCCTCTCTCATCCCCTTTCCCTTTCCCTCCTTCTCCCTCTCTCAATACCCCTCCCCCTCTCCCTCCCTCTTCCTCCCTCCCTCTCTTTCTCCCTTCCTTTCTCTCTCCCTCCCTCTCTCATTCCCTCCCCCTCTTTCTCCCTCCCTCTCACTCCCCCCTCTCCCTCCCTCTCCCTCTTTCCCTCCCTCTCCCTTTCTCTCTCCCTCCCTCATTCCCTCCACCTCTTTCCCTCTCTCTCACCCCCTCCCTCCCTCTCCCTCTTTCCCTCCCTCTCCCTCTCTCACTACCCCTCCCTCTGTCTGTCTCCCTCTCCCTCCCTCCCTCACTCACCACCCTCTCCCTCTTTCCCTCCCTCTCCCTCTCCCACTCTCACTACCCCTCCCTCTGTCTCCCTCTCTCTCTGTCTCCCTCCCTCTCCCTCCCTCCCTCCCTTCCTTCCATGGAATCAGCCATTGTCACGTAGTAAGATTCAAATAAACATTTCTATCTTCGGAGCCGACATTTTAGCTGCAACTAAAAAAAGCTGATGAAAGTCCTTCAGAAACCAATTTAGGAACATTGATCTCCAGGCTACAAATCAGGATTTTAAGGTAGGATAGGAGCAGTTTAGAAGTAAAAGGAAGGCCGTTTTGAGGCTGGCTCAAAAGTGTTTTTTAAGAACGCAAGAACTTCGCTGGGTCAGGGGGAAAAAAATTAATCATCTATTAGCAAATCCCAGCATTTTGGGTGAGCAATTGAAGAAGAGAAAGTGAAAGGTGTTTCAATGTAGATTTGACTGCAGGAAGGAAGAAATTGGGGGGGGGGGAGATTTTGGCATAAAAAGAGAGACTTCTGGTTTTTAAGGGCCTGGTGGAATTTCAGGAAGTAAGCATGTTTTTTTTAAAAAAAACGGATTCACTTCTGCAGATATTATTATTTACAGAAGATGCGGCTGTGTTTAGGATTTATCTCTCTCTAGCTTTCACGTTTTCCAGATGTGCTCATCTACAGCTCTCCAACTGGTTTATTATTCCCGAATCTTAAGGCACAATGTTGATTTATTGGGTTTTTTTCGGTAGCTTTTTGTGATTCTGGAAATACAAACCAGTGTGATTCGGACCCCAGGATTAGGTGAAACTGTGCTCTGGATCTGGAATTGTTTTTTTAAAAAAATTCTCTTGGTTTAATGTTCCTGCCCAGATGTTTTCATCTTTGCTGGATTTGCAATCTTGCGGCATGCATGACTAATTGTGTTACATTTTGTGTTTTTTTTTAAAAAAAAAACTGCCTCAGAGCCAGCCGTGGAGAACATGTGACATGTGAAAAATTTATTTTTTTAAAAAAATGAATAATATTGGCATTGTTGCTTGCTTGCTCATGTGGGATTAAAGAGACAAACTTCCTGCTTTTTGGTTTTCAAGGAATTCCTCACCACCATAACCGAAATCAGTGGTGAAATCCAATTTTTTTTTACTACCGGGTCTGAGGGCGTGGCAGAGTGGGCGGGGTGTGGCTTGGTGGGCGTGGTAGGGGAAGGATACTGCAAAATCCCCATTCCCTTCCCACTTCCGGGGGAAGAATACTGCAAAATCTCCATTCCCATCCCACTCTGGAGCCAGTCAGAGGTGGTATTTGCCAGTTCTCCGAACTACTCAAAATTTCCGCTACCGGTTCTCTGAACTGCTCAAAATTTCCTCTACTGGTTCTCTGAACTGCTCAAAATTTCCGCTACCGGTTCTCCAAACTGCTCAAAATTTGTACTACCGGTTCTCTGAACTGCTCAAAATTTCCACTACCGGTTCTCTGAACTGCTCAAAATTTCCACTACCGGTTCTCTGAACTGCTCAAAATTTCCACTACCGGTTCTCTGAACTGCTCAAAATTTCCACTATCGGTTCTCTGAACTGCTCAAAATTTCCGCTACCGGTTCTCCGAACTGCTCAAAATTTCCGCTACCGGTTTTCCAAACTGCTCAAAATTTCCGCTACCGGTTCTCCAAACTGCTCAAAATTTGTACTACCGGTTCTCTGAACTGCTCAAAATTTCCACTACCGGTTCTCTGAACTGCTCAAAATTTCCACTACCGGTTCTCCGAACTGCTCAAAATTTCCACTATCGGTTCTCCGAACTGCTCAAAATTTCCGCTACCGGTTCTCCGAACTGCTCAAAATTTCCGCTACCGGTTCTCCGAACTGCTCAAAATTTCCACTACCGGTTCTCCGAACTGCTCAAAATTTCCACTATCGGTTCTCTGAACTGCTCAAAATTTCCGCTACCGGTTCTCCAAACTGCTCAAAATTTCCGCTACCGGTTCTCCGAACTGCTCAAAATTTCCTCTACCGGTGCTCTGAACTGCTCAAAATTTCTGCTACTGGTTCTCTGAACTGCTCAAAATTTCCACTGCCGGTTCTCCGAACTACTCAAAGTTTCCGCTACCGGTTCTCCAGAACCTGTCAGAACCTACTGGATTTCACCCCTGACCAAAATAGTTCATTGAGCTCAGTCAATTCAATTTATTACCGTCATAGAACAACTAAAAAGCACTCAATAAATATCCAATGAAACATTCTAGAATAAAATTGGAATTGATCATTGAGCTCATTAGGCTTGAGGTCAGTTTTATACACGGCGTAAAACAAATTAGGGTTTGTAAATCCTTTTCCATGTAAAATAAATGTGTGAAATAGTTAGGGCACATTTTTTTTGTTACTGAGTTTGGAGGAAACTGCTAGGAATGTCGCAGGAATGAATATCTCAGAATAGCGCAAATTTGTCATACTGGTATGAAAGCTTCATTCAAGTGTGTATGTGTGTGTGCGTAAGTGAGTGTGTGTTTTTGCACAAGCCCTTTCATCAACCTTTCATCAAGATCCCAGATCTGCGCACCTTCCATCGCACGCTTAAAACTTTTTTATTTCATCAAGCTGGCCTGGCCTAAATCTTCTCCCCTTTTAAATATAAATTTTAAATACAAATTTTAATCTGTTTAAATTATGGGGTATTTTAAATTCAGTCAAATTATTTAATTTGTTTTTAATTTATTTTAAATTTTTGTATTTCTGTGTTTTTATCTTCTGGCTGTTCACCGCCCTGAGTCCTTCAGGAGAAGGGCGGTATAGAAATTTAATAAATAATAATAATAATAATAATAACCTGATGCCCCACCGGATTAACTCAGATCCAAAACTGTTGGTTTGGGCTTTTAAAGAAGCCTTGGTGGTACAGCGGACTAAAGTGCTGTTAAGTAGCACTTAGCTGCCAGCTGCCTGCAATTACTGCGAGTTCAAATCTCACCAGGCTCAAGGTTGACTCAGCCTTCCATCCTTCCGAGGTAGGTAAAATGAGGACCCGGATTGTGGGGGCAATAAGCTGACTTTGTATAAAAAAGAACACCGCTTAGGGGGGGCCGAAAGCCCTACTAAGCAGGTATATACAAAAGTATGAAGGCTATTGCTTAACGCGTTGTAAGGCGCCCTGAGTCTCCGGAGAAGGGCGGCATATAAATTGAACCAATAAATAATAAAAGTCTGCAACCTTAAACACTTAAAGAGCCGTTTGGACCCGTTTCCCACAGAAAAAAAAACACCGGGAGCCACAAAACCTGGGTGGGCGTGGCCAACTCGATGTCACTCACTTCTACCAGTCACATGACCCTCTAGCCACGCCTACCCAGGCGGTCATTAGGGCAGAGAACTGGTTGTTAAAAACACCGGGAACCACAAAACCCTTTTGACATCTCTCTCTGTCTCTCTCCCGCCCCACTCTCTCCCTCTCTCCCCATCTCTCTCTCTGTATCTCTCTATGTCTCTCTCTCTCTCCCTCTCTCTGTATCTCACTGTCTCTACCCCGGCCACTTCTCCATCACCCGCCATCGCCCTTACCTTCTCAGGCCAGGCAAGGAGTGACAGGGAGGGGAGGGTGAGGGGCGGGACCAGCCAGTGGTGGGTTCACCCGACAGGGAGCCACAGCAGAGGGCCCAAAGAGCCTCATGCGGCTCCGGAGCCGCAGGTTGCTGACACCTGTTCTATGTCTATGGAGATTCTCCGTCATCCAGGTCATGATTGAGGTGCTTTTTCAAGAGACAAATGGACTTTCTGGTTTTTCCTTTGAAGGCGTTTCACTTCTCAAACCAAGAAGCTTCATCAGTTCTGACTGGAGGATGGTGGGGAAGGGAAGGATTTATACTCCTTGCAGACAGCTGGTCATTTGTATCCTTTTAGAGAGTCGTTGAGGCCACTTGGAGGTTTATCTGTGACTTCAGGGTCACCTGAGTGGTGATAATAAGTGTAGAGCCTTCTTGGAACTGTTGAAAGGACTTGTGTTGTAGACTGGAGATAGGTGACCCTGAGGACAAACCTCCAAGTGTCCTCAACGGCTCTCTAAAAAGAATGCAAATGACCAGCGGTCTGCAAGGAGTATCAATCCTTCCCTTCCCCACCATCCAGCCAGAGCCGAAGAAGCTTCTTGGAGGAGAAGCGAAACATCTTCAAAAGAAAAAACAAGAAAAGTCCAGTTGACTCTTGAAAAAAAAGCACCTTTGGGCTCCCAACGAATACCCTCGAAACAAAAGTCGGTTAAAATGGATATTTTTTTAAAAAAGAGTTTTGAGCCAATTGTTTCTGTTTTGCTTTTAGGCGATCGTCCTGGTTCACTGGCTGCTGACCTTATGGTGAGTGACACAGTTGTGCACGGGAATTTGTGGAAAAGATTGTGGAGAATTTTGCAACGGGTACCTTGGCCACGGCACAGGGATCCCTTCCATAATGTTGCATGTTAAACTACCGGGTTTCCCCAAAAACAAGACATCTCCTGACAGCTTTTTCCTTGTCTTGCCTTTCAAGATCGCAAGCCTCCCTTGCATGTTTTGGAAGGCTTGTTAATAGTCTGATCTCATGGGCTAACAGAGCAGAAAACATCTAAGGATGGCTTTATAAAGCCTTAGTTAAGGCCACATCTGGAATACCGCATCCAGTTGTGGTCACCACCTTACAAATAAGATGTTGAGACTTTGGAAAAGGTGCAGAGAAGAGCAACTAAGATGATCAAAGGCAGTGGTGGGATTCAGCCAGTTCGCACCTATTCGGGAGAACCGGTTGTTAACTTTCTAAGTAGTTCGGAGAACCGGTTCCTGGAAGAAATCTTATTTTTTCCCACTTTACAGGGCTAATCCTGTAAGGAAGGCAGGAAGGAAACATTCTGGTGGTGTTTCTAGCCTAATCTTTATTGCCTTGCTTATAGAAACTGCCTCTCGGGTTAACCCTTATTACATTGTAACAGTAAGGTGAAGCGCCCATCGACGTGAGTGACATTGAGTTGGCCACACCCACAGGGTCACATGACCACCAAGCCATGCCTACCAGCTCTAGGGTAGAGAACCGGTTGTTAAATTATTTGAATCCCACCACTGATCAAAGGCCTGGAGACTAAAACATATGAAGAACGGTTGCAGGAACTGGGCATGGCTAGTCTAGAGAAAAGAAAGATTAGGGGTGACATGACAGCGGTATTCCAGTATTTGGGGGGCTGCCACAAAGAGGAAGGGGTCAATTCTTGTGCTCCAAAGCACCAGAAGGCAGGACAAGAAGCAACGGAGGGAAACTAAGCAAGGAGAGAAGCAACCTGGAATTAAGGAGAAACTTCCTAACAGTGAGGAGAATTAACCGGTGGAACAGCTTGCCACCAGAAGTTGTAGGAGGTTTTTAAGAAGACTCACTGAACAGTCATTTGTCTCAAGTTTTATAGGGTCTCCTATTCCAACTCTATTCTGATTATTACCACTTTTAAGTTACATGATTACAGGTAGTCCTTGACTTACGACCACAAGTAAGCCCAACATTTCTGTCGCTACGTGAGACATTTGTTAAATGAATTTTGCTGCCCCATTTTACAACCTTTCTTTCCACCGTTGTTAAGTGAATCTGGCTTCCCCATTGACTTCGCTTGTCAGGTCGCAAACGTTGATCCCACACACACCCATATTTACGCGATTGTCATAAATATGAGTCAATTGTCAGTTGTGATCACGCGATCACGGGGGACGCCACAACGGTGTTGGGTGTGAAAAGCAGTCCTAAGTCGGTGCCGTGGTAACTTCCAACGGTCACTAAATGAGCTGTTGTAAGTCAAGGACAATGTATATTGCATTTATTATTTGGATTTATATCCTGCCCAGGCCAGTGTTTATAGTCCGGCTCCTACTTTTCCTCACAACAACCCTGTGAGGTAGGTTGGGCATGGCAGAGGGCATGGATCGAACCGTCTTCTCTTTTTCCAGGGGCTGCATGGAGCCCTGGTTACCAGACACATACAGCTGGAGCAACTTCACCGTGCTGGCCCTGGGCGTCTGGGCCATTGCGCAGCGAGACTCGGTGGATGCCATCTTCATGGTTGGTGAATTTTTGTTGGGGTTTTGATTCAGTAGCCAACCGGAAGAAAGGTTAACGTGAACGGGGAGACTTGCGGAAGTTGGGGTTAGGCATATAAAGGGGTTAGTCCCACTATATAAGGCCACACCTGTTGTGGCCCACCAGTGGCCAGCGGATCTGGCAGCAGATTGGGACAGTGAGGAGGTTGGGGAGGAACATGGGCCAGTCCTGGAGTCTGGGGAAGGCTCTGATGAGGGCTCTGCGTCGGAGGCAGAGAGGGGGCCAGGGCCGTCTGACAGTTATCAGCTGCCTTCAGAGTCAGACATCAGTGAGGCAGAGGAACAGCTGGAGCCTGTTCCCTGTGTGCGCATGCACAGAGCTGCCAGACGAAAGGAACAGCTGAAGAACAAGGGTCGACTCAGGAGTAAAGCCACAGGTGGACGATGAAGGGCTCCTCCCAGAGGGAATAAAAGAGGAGCAAAACGGGAGGGGGAAGCCTACGTCAGAATAACACCTGGAATACTACTTCCAGGTTTGGTCACCACGATATTAAAAAAGGGGCTGAGACTCTACGACAGAGGTGTCAATCTCAAGGCCTGCGGACCAGGTGTGGCCCACGGGGTGTTTAGATCTGGCCCGCAGGGCCACCGCCCTGGAAACAGCAAAGGACCGGCCCGTGGTGCCTCTGCCAGTGAAAACGGAGCTCGGGAGGGCAGCCCTACCGGGCTCCGTTTTTGGCTGCAACGGCCTCCTGCAGCCCTCTGCCAGCAAAAATGACTCCCCCCCTCTCAGAGCTCCGTTTTCGGTGGCAGAGGGCTAGCCAAACAGAACTCAGAACCCCAACCAAACAAAAGGAGAAATGTTTCTCCTTTTTTGCATTTGAGCAATCCAAGAAAGGGGCAGGAAAGGAGAAAGGGAAAGAGGATGGACAAAGAAGGGAAGATGGGGAGAGAGAGAGCAAGGCAGGAAAAAGAAGGAAAGTGGGGAAGGAAGAAGAAAGGAGAAGGAAGAAGGAAGGAAAAAGAAGAAAAGTAAGGGAGGGAGGGAGGATATAATGAGAGGGAGGGTTCGGGAGAACCTCTAGCTAAGATTCTGTGCAGTTCGGAGAGCCCCCAAATCCCACTCCTGGCTGGCCCCACCTGCCCCGCCCCTCCCAGGAGTCCCCACGCGGCCCGTTTGGATGCAGGTAAGTGCAGGGCGCGTGGGGAGGCTTGGGGAGGGTGAAAAACGGGACTACTGGAAGTTCGGGAAGGGTGGAAACGAGCCTGTTTCTGGCATCCAGAGGGCCTCGGGAGCCTGGGGAGGCCATTTGTGCCCTCCTGGAGGCTCGAGGAAAGCTTCCGGAGCCTGGGGAGGGCAAAAAGCCCCCACCCCCACCCGCGCCATGGTGCAGGAGGCTGACTAGGCCACGCCCACCTAGCACCTGGGCAGAGAACCCCTTGCTAAAATTTTTGAAGTCCACCGCTGGGTCTGAGGGAAGTCCTGCCTTAGCCCTTTGCCACCACAGGTGCCCCGGACACAAGTGACATTGAGCTTGCCATGCCCCCCCAGCCCCTCCCCCCCAAAGTCAAACACAACTCTGATGGTGGCCCTCAATGAAATCGAGTTTGACACCCCTGCTCTAGGAAGAGTGCAAAGAAGAGCAACAAAGAGGATTAGGGGACTGGAGGCTAAAACATACCAATTGTAGGAATTAGGTTTGTCTAGTCCAGGGGTCAGCAACCTGCGGCTCCGGAGTCGCATGCGGCTCTTTGGGCCTTCTGCTGCGGCTCCCTGTCAGGTGATACCACCACTGGCTGGCCCCACCCCTCGCCCTCCCCTCCCAGTCATTCCTCACCTGGCCTGAGAAGGTAAGGGCGACGGTGGGGGATGGAGAAGCGGCTAGGGCAGAGACAGAGAGATACAGACAGAGGGGGAGAGAGAGAGAGAGACGGAGAGAGGGGGGAGAAGGGGAGGGAGGAGAGATGTCAAAAGAATTTTGTGGTTCCCGGTGTTTTTGAACAACCGGTTCTCTGCCCTAATGACCGGCTGGGTAGGCGTGGCTAGGTGGGGTGTCATGTGACTGGTGGAAGTGAGTGACATCGAGTTGGCCACGCCCACCCAGGTTTTGTGGCTCCCGGTGTTTTCTTTTCTGTGGGAAACACATCTAAATGGCTCTTTTGAGTATTTAAGGTTGCAGACCCCTGGTATAGTCCAGTGAAGAGAAGGACCAGGGGAAACAAGATAGCAGTCTCCCAATATTTGAGGGGCTCCCCCCCCCAAAAGAAGAGGGGGGGCAACCTATTCTCCAAAGCGCCCAGAAAGCTGGACAAGAAGCAATGGATGGAAGCTTCTAAAGGAGAAATTTTCCTGGCCATGAGAATAATTAACCCTAACCTTAACCCTAACCACTTGCCTCTAGAAGTTGTGAGTGGAAGTTTTTAAAGAAGAGATTAGACAACCCTTGGGATCGAAATGGGATAAAGCCATGATGGCGAACCTACGGCACGCGTGCCCAAAGTGGCACGCAGAGCCATGCTTCCTGGCACACGCGGCATCATCCGTTCCTCTTCCGGGTTTCTGGCACGCGTTCGTGCACGCAACAATCAGCTTGCCTTTTTGCATGCGGCAGTGGCATAGAAGACCTGGTCTTCCGTTTTCCTGTGTGAGCGTGCGCGCCGGCCAGCTGATCGTCGCCTGCGCGTGCGCTCCAGAAACCCAGAAGAGTAGCTGGCTGAAACCGGAAGTTCAGTAGCTGAAACCGGAAGTTCATTTTCGGGCACGCACATCAGTAGTGGGTTTTAAAAATTTTCGCTACTGGTACGGTGGGCATGGCTAGGTGGGGAACGCATGTGACTGAGTGGGCGTGGCCGACTTGATGTCACTCACATCCACTCAGTCACATGATACCCCCCCACCTAGCCACGCCCACAGAAAAAGGTAGGAAAATTTTTGGAATTTCCACCCCGCCCTCCCTCCAGTCACTCCCGTTTCCCCTCCTTTGCCGCCCCTGGCCTTAGCCCCGCTTCCTCCCACACCACCGCCTCTTTGTTTGGGCTGCTTACCTTCCGTGGCGGCTGGTCCAGAGTCTGGAAGGCAAGCTGATTGGAGTTTTCAGCGGCCCCCGAAAAGTACCGGAGTTCGCGGAAAAAGCTGCTGCCGTCGCCATGTTCATTGGGCTTGCAAGGCAATGGGATGCGCGTGCGCGAAGAACATGGCGACAAACATGGCGGGCGGGGTGAGCGAGCAGCAACCGGGGGAACTGTTCAGGGGCGTGGCCAGCCACCCATCGTTACCAGTTCGGCAACCTTGGCCAAATTTCTGCCAACGGTTCGTGCGAACCGGTGCAAACCGGCTGAATACCATCTCTGGTGCGCATGCACCCTGGGCAGCTCTTCTTCTGGGTTGCGGCGCAGATGTGTGCACGCACGCTTCCTTTTCGGCACTCGGTGCCAAAAAGGTTCACCATCACTGGGATAGGGTCTCCTGCCTGAGCAGGGGGTTGGACTAGAAGACCTCCAAGGTCCCTTCTAACTCTGTGATTCTGTTGTATTCTGTTGACGATGCTCTTCGGGTGTGTTTCCTTCTCTAGTTCCTGACCGGCTTGCTGTTGACCATCCTGACCGACATTGTCCACTTCAGCCTCTACTACCAGTTCGTGAAGCTGACCGATACCTTGCGCTTCTGCACCGGCATGGCTATTTTTAGCCTCCTCCTCAAGCCTTTGTCCTGTTTCTTCGCCTACCAGATGTACCGAGAACGGGGTGGAGAATACGCCCTGAACCTAGGTAAGCTGGGGAAAGTCTCACATCACCAAATCCCGGTCCTCGGCCCGGTCCGGTCTCCGTCAAGAGTGGAGTTTTCATCCCACTTGGGTCTATTTTCCTGCGCAAACTGGGAAATGATCGGTTTCCGTCGTGTGCACCAAGCCCGTTCTGGGGAGGGGGTGTCTTTTATTTGGTTTCTCTTCCGTTGCAGAGCCGGAGAGCCCACCGGACCGCTGGTTGATCTGGGATAGTAATGTTTCCAACACTTTGTCCCTCCTGCATGGCTTTTGAAGTCAACTTTCCTCTTTAATTTATTGGTTGTTTCCCTTGGACTGTGGCTTGCTGCTTGCGAAGGGCCTCCTCCTCCTCCTCCTCCTCCTCCATTGTTTCCTTTCCTTCTTCTTCTTCTCCTCCTTTATTTCCTTCTCCACTTCTCTTTCATCTTCTCTTTCTCCTTCAGTTTTCCTTCTCCTCCATCTTTTCTTCCTCCTTCATCTTTTCTCCCCATCTTCTTCTCCTCCTTGATCTCCATCTCCTTCTCTTTCTCCATCTTCTCCACCTTCTTCATTTTTCTTCCCCATCTGCTTCTCCTTGTTTTCCTTCTCCATCTCCTTCATCTTCTCCTCCATCTTTTCTTCCTCCTCCATCTTTTCTTTCATCTTGCCTTTCTCCTTCATCTTTTCCTTCATCTCCTCCTCCATCTTCTTTTCCTCATCCATGCTCTCCTCTACCTTCTCTTTCTCCTTCACCTTTTCTTCCCAATGTATCCTTTTCTTTCCTTCATCTTCTCCTCTACCTTCTCCTTCAACTAGTTCTCCATCTTCTCCTCCACCTTCCCTTTCTCCTTCATCTTCTCCTCCATCTTGTCCTTCTCCCTCTTTTCTTTCATCTTCTCCATCTTCTCCTCCTCCTCCATCTTCTTTTCCTCATTCATGTTCTCCTCCATCTTCTCCACTTTCTCTTTCTCCTTCATCTCCTTCTCCATCTTCTCCTCCACCTTCCTTTTCTCCTTCATCTTCTCCTCCATCTTGTCTTTCTCCCTTTTCTTTCATCTTCTCCATCTTCTCTTCCTCCTCCATCTTCTCCTCCATGTTCTCCACCATCTTCTCTTCGTCATTCATGTTCTCCTCCATCTTCTCCACCTTCTCTTTCTCCTTCATCTTTTCTCCCCATCTTCTCCTTCTCTTTCTCCTCCATCTTCTCCTCCACCTTCTCTCCCTGCTGTTAGAAACGCTGTAAGTGGAGGCCCAAAGCCCTCTGAACCTCAAGAGTATCTTCGTGGATGCAGAAGTAGAAGTTTAATCCTCTTCCAAGACGCTAGCTTTTTTCTTCTTCTCTGCTACAAGGGAGCACAACTGGGTCTTTATTTAGATACCTGTCCCGTAACACGGAGGCTGCAAATGTACAATATTAAAGCAAGATTTTGCAAAGATGTGTGATCAGCTGATTCCAGATCCAAGCATTTATTGTTTCTACACGGGGGAAACCTTGATTTTGCTCAAGTGTGAGGAGTTACTAATTGAGGAACAATGGTGCAAATTGTCTGTGTGTTCTTTTGCACTGTCTCTCTCAGAAGACACGAAGACCTGGGCAGGATCAGGCCTCCCTTCGCAACCGCACGCATTATTTCCAGATCCTTAGAAAAATTGTAAACAGGAAGTAGGTCCAAAAACACACTTTCCCTTGCCTCTTTGGTCCATCTAAGCATCAAATTGTCTAAAGATGACCTGGTGGCAATGGGAATGGACTCCAAGTCCCATCATTCTCCACAACCCTTGCAAACAACTGCTGGGCTTTAAGAATCCCATAATATTCAGATGTCTCCCTATTCAGGCAAGGAGCTGCTTCTAGTTATATTTTTCCTCAGATTCTCCCAAATGGGACCGTTTTATACGGGATAAGAGCTCTGGAGTTTGAAACCAAATTCAGCCCCAGTTTGTGTGTTATTTATTTATTTAATTTATTTTATTTATTTATTTTATTCTATCTATCTATCTATCTATCTATCTATCTATCTATCTATCTATCTATTGGTTCGATTTATATGCCGCCCTTCTCCGGAGACTCAGGGCGGCTTACAATGCATTAAGCAATAGCCTTCATACTTTTGTATATACCTGCTTAGTAGGGCTTTCGGCCCCCCCAAAGTGGTGTTTTTTTTATACAAAGTCAGCTTATTGCCCCCACAATCCGGGTCCTCATTTTACCTACCTCGGAAGGATGGAAGGCTGAGTCAACCTTGAGCCTGGTGAGATTTGAACTCGCAGTAATTGCAGGCAGCTGGCAGCTAAGTGCTACTTAACAGCACTTTAGTCCGCTGCTCCACCAAGGCTCACGAGTGTCCCAAAGACCCAGGGAAATAAGCTTCCTTAAGGTAGACTGCCTCCTGCTTAGGAGGTTTTATTTGCCGCACATCTTTTTGGCTTGGCTGCTGTTGCAATTTACTCCCATGTTTCCAGTCTACGTTGAGTCAAATTTCATCAATTCGGTGGTGCAACGGGCTGTAGCTACGAGGCCCTGTTTCCAAATGGGGTTTGGGCCGTGCCTTTGAACCAAAGTCAACCCACCCAACGCCATTTGGAGTTGCAAGAACTGTGGGGTACCTAAAAAGAGACGGCCAACCAAATACACCTAGCTAAGTTGGCATAGATCCGTAATGGTGAACCTATGGCACGCGTGCCGGAAGTGGCACGCAGAGCCATCTCTCCGGGCATGCGAGCCTTCAGCTGCTGCTCTTCCGGGAGCACCGGAAACCGGAAAAGCAGCAGCCCGGTATACATGCACGCGCTGGGAAAATGATCTTCCGGTTTCTGGCGAGCACCAGCTGGTCACACACACATGCGTGCCACAAATCGGAAGACCAAGTAGCCGGTGTGCATGGATGAACTGGAAACCGGAAGAACGTCTTGCCGGTGCGCAGATGCGCGCCGGACGACTGCTCTTCCGGTTTTCCGGCACATGCGCGCGCGCGCCAGGGGTGAAATGTAAAATTTGTTACTACCGGTTCTGTGGGCGTGGCTTGGTGGTGGTGGGGTAATGTGACTGGGTGGGCGTGGCTAACTTTTTTTAAAAAAAACTTTTCAAAGCATTTTTTCTAATGCTTTGAAAAGCCTCTGCCGATCAGGCAACTCAGCTGGGATCGTCAGAGAGGCTTTTTAAAAAATGCCTCTCTGCCGATCAGGCAACTCTGCTGGGATCGTCAGAGACATTTTTTCGTTGGAAGAAGTTGTAGAAAAAATGCTTTTAAAAGTAAAAAAAAAAAAGCCTCTGATGATCACGCAGCTCAGCTGGGCATGGGGGGCGGTGGGCAGGGATTTTTGCTACCGGTTCTACAAACCACCCACCGCCATCGCTACCGGATCAGGCGATCCGGTCCAAACCTGGAGCATTTCACCCCTGGCACGCGCGCTCCCATTTCAGCACTCTGTGCCGAAAAGCTTCGCCAACACTGGCATAGGTGATGCTGCCAGACACCGATCTGGCCATAAAGCCTCTTCTCCATTTAGTGACGCTGGACTGGGAAGAACTGTGAGGGAAGCGAGGCCTGTCCACTAAAACCTGTTTCCATCTCACCTTTGCAGGTGTGTTCGGCGTCAGCCAGGATACCAGCGCCTACCAATCTATTGATACGCCAGACCCCCCACGCCCGTACCCCAATGTGGCGAGCAAGGGACCGCCTCCACCTTCTTACTGACGGGCTTTGGGGGACCCTGAAGAAGCTGGTCTCTCTTCACGTCTTCTTTGGAAAGGAAACTGGCCTGTTTTCTCCCGGTCTGCTGTTCTGTCGAATGGAGGAAACACTGAAGAGAAAGTTTTTTTTCCTGGCCAAAAATTCAGGCGAGGCTCTGTCCGGCTCCGCCTTCCAACCGTGAGGAGAATCTTTAAAATGTGAATATTCGCCATTTTGTTTCATCTCTTGCCTGGGTTGCCGAGTTTCTAAATCAGTGCAAAGGAATCTTGAATGGAGGTGATATTCCACGCTGGCGTTCTTCGCATGGACTTGACAGACCGCCCCTCCCCCCCAAAAATGTGCGTTTCATCAGGCAAAAAGCACGTGTTTCCGTGGTGTCGTACAGCGTGGCTTGTGGCATCGGTGGCCGACCTGGCCTGGCTGATGTTTCCAGAAGACGGCGGTTGGAGGAGCGGCTGAAAGTCGTAGAGAGAGGCGGTGAACGTTATCGCAAACGCCGCCTCAAACGGCAATTTCTTTTATTCCCATCGATTGCTTTTAAGAGTACCTTCTTCATTTTCTTTTCTCTGGGATTTGATTTTCAGGGAGAATTAAACAAGCTTTTTCTTTTCTTTTTCTTTTTTTTTAATAAAATGTTTCTCAATCCATTTTCAAAAGGTCTCCGTGGCTCCGTTTTGTCGGGGTTGAGTTTGCAAAATTTCCGTGGTCCTCCTCACGAAGAAGCCGTTTGGGAGAGAAAAATAAAAAGGAAAAAAATGCAGTATTGGGGATGTGGGGAGGGGTCTCTTGTACTCCAACTTCCATCTGCCACTGTCAGTAAGACCTGGAACTGCATCAACTAAGAAAAAAAAGAGTGAATTTGAAGGATGCTCTTCAGTCCTGTTTTTTCCCCAGAAGATTTATTTACTGTTTAAAACCCTTTTAAAAAAGGGTTTTAAAAAATCAATTTTCTTTTGATTGCCAACTTGGTTTGTTTCTGGAATCTCAATTCAACTCAGTAAGGGATCTTGGAGGTCATTTAGTCCGACCTGTACTAGGGATTTGAACTGCCGACTTTTCTGAGTGACAAGCTCCGTGTCTTAGCCCCTGAGCCATCTGGAGGAGGAGGCTTGGATTACAGCTCCCAACATTCCCAGCGAGGGTGGGAATGATGGGAGTTGTAGCTGAACACCCCATCTCTACATGGGGCTCCCCTTGAGGAGCACCCGGAGGCTCCAACTGGCGCAGAGTGCGGCCGCGCGGGTGGTTATGGGAGCAACATGGCGCTCCCATGTGACACCTCTCCTGCGCGAGCTGCACTGGCTCCCGGTGGTCTTCCGGGTGCGCTTCAAGGTTCTGGTTACCAGCTTTAGAGCGCTCCATGGCTTAGGGTCTGGTTATTTACGGGACCGCCTACTACCACAAGCAGCCTCCCACCGGCTGGTACGCTCTCATAGAGAGGGGCTCCTCCGGGTGCCGTCAGCTAAACAATGTCGACTGGCGGCCCCCAGGGGGAGGGCCTTCTCTGTGGGGGCACCCACTATCTGGAACGAGCTCCCCCCAGAGATACGGAGGATCCCGGATCTACGCACTTTCCGCCGTGCTCTTAAGATTCTCCTATTCCAGCAAGCCGGCCTGGCCTAATTTTCTCCCCTGTTTTAAAATTCTTTTACGTTGAAATTTTAATTTGTTTTAAATTATTGGGATTTTTTAATTGTCTCGGGCTAAATTATTTAATCTGGTTTTAATTATGTCTTTTAACTTTTGTATTTATGTATTTTATTTTGTGCCTGTTCATCGCCCTGAGCCCTTCGGGAGTAGGGCGGTATATAAATCTAATGAAAGAAAAGAAAAGAAAAGAAAGAAAAGGGGAAAATTAATTTACGGGATACGGATTCCTCGTTGCCGCAAATTATCACACACCGTGGAACCAAAAGGAGTGTGGACAAAGGATACAGAGTGAAATCCAAAGGCAGCTGGGTTTGAAGAAATGTCAATTTTTTTTTAAAAAAAGATGTTTCGCTAAAGTTAAAAAAAAATAAAAGCAGTAAATTGCCCCTTTAGAAAAAATGCAAGCGTTAAAACTTGGACGGTGTCATTTTTGCCTTATAGTTTTTCTTCTTCTGCTTTGGAGATTTTGTACAAGCCTTATTTCTTTTTTTTTCTTTTTTTTCCTTTCCGTACTGGCAAATTTAGAGCGTTTATTATGTCAATTGAAAGACTGGTGTTCAAAACAAACCAGGTTTGTTGTAAAACTTAGGCTGTTTTTTCTTTCCCTCCCACTTGATGGAGCTGAATGGGAGCTGTCCTCCTGAAGTCCTTGAGTTGTGAGGAAAAATTCTTGTTTTTGTGCTCAAGGAGGTTAATCCATATTTGTTTTTGGAAATGGGAAGTGTGTAGTTCAATTTTGGGTAGTTGTGGACCCTAACCGATCCCCCCAAAGTATTTTTTTAAAAAAAAGAATAGTGAAGGATGGACGAGGAGGCGCGAACGCCGTTTCTGAATGCCGGTGAGGTACAGCTACTTACAAGAGTTAATTTAGTGACCCATCCAAAGCAACGACGGCGCTGGGAAGAGTGACGTACGACCATTTTTCACACTTATGACCACTGCGGCGCCCCCACGGTCATGTGATCAAAATTCAGCCGCTTGGCAAATGACTCATATTTATGACCGTTGCAGTGTCCCGGGGATCCCCTTTTGCAATGTATGGTTAAAGCAATGGGGAAATCCAATTTTTTTTTGCTACCGGTTCTGTGGGCGGGGCGGGGCTTGGTGGGCTTGGCAGGGGAAGGATACTGCAAAATCTCCATTCCCTCCCCACTCCGGGGGAAGGATACTGCAAAATCTCCGTTCCCACCCGACTCCAGGGGAAGGATACTGCAAAATCTCCATTCCCTCCCCACTCCAGGGGAAGGATACTGCAAAATCTCTGTTCCCACCCACTCCAGGGGAAGGATATTGCAAAATCTCCATTCCCTCCCCACTCCAGGGGAAGGTTACTGCAAAATCCCCATTTCCTCCCTTATCAGCTGGGACTCAGGAGGCAGAGAATAGATGGGGGCGGGGCCAGTCAGAATTTTTACTCCTTCTCTCACTGCCTCCCTCTCTCAAACTCACTCACTGCCTACCCCCCTCTCCCTCCCCCTCCCTCCCTTCTCTCTCCCTCTGTCTCCCTCCCTCTCACTGCCTCCCTCTCTCAAACTCACTCACTGCCTAACCCTCTCCCTCCCCCTCGCTCCCTCCCTTCTCTCTGTCTCCCCCTCTCTGACTCCCTCCCTCTCTCACTGCCTGCCCCTCCCTCCCTCCCCCTCCCCATCTCTGCCTCCCTCCCTGGAAATCAGCTATTGTGTCAGTATTGTATTTTGTTGTGTATAGTAACAATCAGATAAATAACATTGCAACATAACCATGGCCCATTCATTGTAGCAACCCTTCTTAATCATTTTTACTATCCTTTTTACTAAATGGTACAGGGGTACTCCTCGAATTTGCAAATTTGCCGGTTTTCTGAACTACTCAAAATTTCTGCAACCGGTTCGCCAGAACCGGCTGAAACCCATCTCTGGATTAAAGGCATTGTTGGACGAGTCTTCCCTTCCCTTGGGCTATACAAGGGGTCTCAAGTTCAAAAGACCCGCGGGGTGCTTAAATGCAGCCCATGGGGCCAGCCTGGAAATAGCGAAGGACTGGCTCGCGGTGCCTCTGGAAGCCAAAATGGGGCACAGGGTGGGTCTCATGTACCCCCTTGCCCCGTTTTGGCTGGCAGGGGGCTGCAGGAGGCTGTCCAGGCCACAAATGGGATGCAAGGGGGCTCCCAAATAAAAGGGGAGGGGACTGGAACACAACCTGGGGAATTTCCTTTTCAAGTTTTGAAAAGTTTGAAAACTTTGCAAGTTTTGAAAAGTTTGAAAACTTTGCAAGTTTTCATTTCCTCGTTTCCAGATTTATTTATTTTTTTGACCCCGTGGGGCATGAAGCCTTCCTTCACACGTGCTTTCCATCCCGGATCATCTTCCTCCTCGCGAAATGCTCGCAATCGAGGGCTAAAACTCGCTTGGGCATCCTCGGCCGTCGCGGCCTCCCTGCCGGCCCCCTTCCCGAGGCTGCCGGCGCCCGCGGCCGTGCGAAACCCCCTTATAGCCCCCCCTCCCGCTGCATTTCCGTCCGTTTAAAAGCCGGCGGGGGGGGGGGGGGGGGGGGGGGGGGGGGGGAGACGCTTCAACGGAAAAGGGGGGGGTCGTTTTCATTCTTTCCCTCCCCTCCCCCGCCTCCTCCTGCCTCGCTTTTTCGACAGGTAGCAGCAGATCTACTTCGCTAAGCGAGACAGCCGCGCAGGTGAGTGAGCTGCTCCCCCACCTTTGCTAACTTTCTTAAAAGTTGTTCCGTCAAAGGGGTGGAGGGGTGTTTGCATCTACAGCTCTGCCCCTCCCCAAATAAATCTTTAGATATATACAGAGAGAAAGAGAGAGTGATGGATGGATGGAGAGAGAGAGAGAGAGAGAGAGAGAGAGAGAGAGAGAGAGAGATGGATGAGATAGATAGATAGATAGATAGATAGATAGATAGATAGATAGATAGATGATAGATAGGAGATAGAGATAGATGGATGGATGGATGATAGAGATAGATTGATCAATTGATAGATGATAGAGATAGATAGATAGATGATAGAGATACAGATGGATGGATGGATGATAGATATAGATAGATAGATAGATAGATAGAGATAGATAGATAGATAGATAGATAGATAGATAGATAGATAGATGATAGATATGAGAGAGATGGATGGATGGATGATATAGATATAGATAGATTGATCGATTGATAGATGATAGGGAGAGAGAGATGATAAAGATGGATGGATGGATAGATAGATGATAGGTAGATGATTGATAGATGATAGATTGTCATTGATTGATAGATATAGATCTATAGATTAATAGATAGATAGATAGATAGATAGATAGATAGATAGATAGATAGATATGAGAGAGATGGATGGATGATATATAGATAGATAAAGATATAGATTGATTGATAGATGATAGATAGATAGATATGAGAGAGATGGATGGATGATATATAGATAGATATAGATTGATTAATAGATGATAGAGATAGATAGATAGAGATGATAGATAGATAGATAGATAGATAGATAGATAGATAGATAGAGATAGATAATGATAGATACAAAAGAGAGAGAGATGACAGGGATGGATGGATGGATGGATGGATAGATATGATAGATGATAGATAAATAATAATAGATAAGAAAGATAGATGATAGATAGATAAGATGATAGATGTGAGATAGAGATGGATGGATGGATGATATAGGTAGAGATAGATAGATAGATAGATAGATAGATAGATAGATAGATAGATAGATGATTGATAGATAGATATGGATGGATGGATAGATAGAGATTGATAGATAGATGATATATATAGAGAGAGGGGGCATATATATATATATAAACTTTTGGAAACTGCTCTTTTCTTTTAATTTTTGCAAAATAATCCAAAAGTCCACTGAAACCAGCTTTTTTGGCCGGTGGGGAGGGACGGGGACCCCTTATATGAATAAATTAAAAGGAAAAAAAGTGTTGTTTCTTTTTTTTTTTTAGTCTTTCGGTTGTTGACTTAAAAGGCTTGGAAATGTTAAGTTTGCAAAACCGGGCCCGTTTCCAAAGGAAAAACAAAAGTTTTGATTGTTCTCCCTTTTGGATTGGGTGAGGGGGTGGGGGGGTTGTGTCAGGGTCACCAGATAGAATCCCGAATATTTTGCAAATATTTCTTGATAGCTGACCTTCCGTGTACACTAGTATAAATTGTTCTTTAAAAAAAAGAAAGAAAGAACAATAAATTCTTTAAAAGAAAAACCCAAGAGGGGGAGGATGCTAGTGCCTTTAAAAATGTAATGGGCTGATTGTCCCTCTCCAGCATGACTAGTGGCAAGGGATTATGGGTGCTGTAGTCTGTGATATCTAGAGGGCAGTGAATTTAAAGAGGATAGCGTAATAGAGAGGGAGCTGTTGCCGATTTTGGATTTATATATGAAGAAATCATACTGTACTGTGTCCTCTGAGCTTGGTGTTGTTTTCTTACCGATGTTTCGTTTACCCGCGTAGTTCACAGCTAGGAAGAAATCTCACAATGCACGCACCCAAGTTTCTAGTCCTCATTGCTTTGCAAGAACGAACTTGGAATGTTCCTGTAATGCCGTTTGCTTCCCTGGTTGTCCCCCATTTGTACAGAGGGAAGGACGGCCCCATTCGCTATAGCTCGAGACCCCCACCCCACCCCGCTTCCTGGCCTCCCACCACCCCAAAGCCGCATCGCAGCCCAACAATCCTGCGAGGTTGGCCTGCCTGTGATTCAGGCAACGCTTCTACCCAGACATGGAATCGGCCCAAAGGATCCAGACGGCTGCCAGGAAAGAAAATATACCCCCGGCTTTAAATTGCTATGGGGCCCCAAAAGGTAAGCTCTGGAGAATTGGGGGGTGGGGGTGGAATTTGGGAATATAATTTATATGCGGCCTTCAAAGGCTTTTGAATATCTTGTTCTTAGAAAGTGTCTTTTCCAGCCTTGGAATCCGTGTTCTTTTTCCGCTGAGACGCAATCTATCGGGGTTTGAGATAGACTGCCCCTGGACATGGAGGCTCCGTCAGAAATGCGGTGCCGGGAATAAACGCAACGCCTAACTTGGGTCCTTGGGGAAGGACTCGAGAGGTGGATAAACATGCCAAATCCTTGCCTCAAAACGGTTTGTTACGGCGCTGTGATACAGGTGTTCCTCGACTTACGGTCTTACACATTTAGTGACCGAAGTTACCGCAGCACGGAAAAAAAGGGACGGAGGACCGTTCGTCACACTTAACGACCGTCGCAGCATCCCCAAGGTCATGTGATCAGAATTCGAGACGCTTGGCAACTGGCTCATATTTTATGACAGTCGCAGCGTCCCGGGGTTATGCAATTCCCTTTTGCGACCTTCTGACGAGCAAAGTCCCTGATTCACTTAACAACTGTGGCGAGGTCGTAAAATGAGGCAAAACCCGCTTAACAGCCGTTTCCCTGAGCAATGGAAATTTTGGACTCCCTTGTGGTTGTAAGTCGAGGGTTATCAGTAGACTTGACTGTTGAGGGGGGTCACGTCCTATTTAGAGGTGGTATTCAGCCGGTTCAGACCGGTTCTGGTGAACTGGTAGCGGACATTTTGAGTAGTTCGGAGAATCGGCAAATATCACCTCTGACTGGCTATGCCCCCACCCGCCCCTCCCCTTCCCAGTTTTGGCTCCCAGATAAGTGCAGGGAGGCCTAGACTGGGGCACCCAATCGATCTATTTGGTGCCTCCCAGCTGATCGGCGTGGTCGGTCTATTGCTGCCTACCAGCTGATCGACCTGTTCTTCTTTTGTTGTCCTGCACAGGAGAACAGAGCTGGAAAGCAGGTTAGTGGGGTGTGGAGGGAATGGGTATTTTGCAGTATCTTTCCCCTGGAGTGGGGAGGGAATGGGGATTTTGCAATATCCTTCCCCCAGGAGTGGGGAGGGAATGGGGATTTTGCAGTATCCTTCCCCTGGAGTGGGGTGGGAATGGAGATTTTCCAGTATCCTCCCTCCTGGAGTGGGGAGGGAATGGGGATTTTGCAATATCCTTCCCCCTGGAATGGGGAGGGAATGGGAATTTTACAATATCCTTCCCCCAGGAGTGGGGAGGCAATGGAGATTTTGCAGTATCCTTCCCCTGAAGTGGGATGGGAATGGATATTTTACAGTATCCTTCCCCTGGAGTGGGGTGGGAATGGGGATTTTTCAATATCCTTCCCCTGGAGTGGAATGGGAATGGAGATTTTGTAGTATCCATACCCAGGAATGGGGAGGGAATGGGGGTTTTGCAGTATCCTCCCCCCTGGAGTGGGGAGGGAATGGGGGTTTTGCAGTATCCTCCCCCCTGGAGTGGGGAGGGAATGGAGATTTTGCAGTATCCTTCCCCTGGAGTGGGGTGGGAATGGAGATTTTGGGAATGGAGATTTTGCAGTATTCTTCCCCTGGAGTGGGGAAGGAATGGAGATTTTGCAGTATCCTTCCCCTGGAGTGGGGAGGGAATGGAGATTTTGCAGTATCCTTCCCCTGGAGTGGGGAGGGAATGGAGATTTTGCAGTATCCTTCCCCTGGAGTGGGGAGGGAATGGGGATTTTGCAGTATCCTTCCCCTGGAGTGGGGAGGGAATGGGGATTTTGCAGTATCCTTCCCCTGGAGTGGGGGGGGTTTTGCAGTATCCTTCCCCTGGAGTGGGGTGGGAATGGAGATTTTTCAATATCCTTCCCCTGGAGTGGAGTGGGAATGGAGATTTTGTAGTATCCTTGCCCAGGAATGGGAAGGGAATGGGGGTTTTGCAGTATCCTCCCCCCTGGAGTGGGGAGGGAATGGAGATTTTGCAGTATCTTTCCCCTGGAGTGGGGTGGGAATGGTGATTTTGCAGTATACCCCTTCCCCAGGAGTGGGGAGGGAATGGGGATTTTGCAGTATCCTTCCCCTGGAGTGGAGAGGGAATGGAGATTTTGCAGTATCCTTCCCCTGGACTGGAGAGGGAATGGGGATTTTGCTGTACCCTCCCCCCAGGAGTGGGGAGGGAATGGGTATTTTGCAGTACCCTTCCCCTGGAGTGGGGAGGGAATGGGGATTTTGCAGTATCCTTCCCCTGGAGTAGGGTGGGAATGGGTATTTTGTAGTATCCTCCCCCTGGAGTAGGGTGGGAATGGGGATTTTGCAGTATCCTTCCCCTGCCACGCCCATCAAGCCACACCATGCCCACCAAGCCACGCCCACAGAACCTGTAGTAAAAAAGAAATTGAACCCCACCACTGCTCCTATTCATAGAGAGTCTTAACTCTTGGGGGGGAAAGAGACGATGGGGTCCTTCTCCTCGACTCAACCCTTCGGCTTTTCACCTCTCCAGAGCAAAGGAAGATCCAGAAGAACATCAACATTCATCTACTCCTGTCCTCGGGAAGCCATCTTGGAGAGCTCTGGACCCAGACGAGTTCCAGCATCCATGGCTCAAATCTTCTGGGAGAAAACATCGAAAGAGGTTTACGAGTCCCGTCGGGAAGGAGACAGACCAGCGGCCTGTTCCAGACCAATCTCTTTTGCCCTCCCGGGGGTCTCGCCAAAGCCTCCTTGGTCCAGCAGCAAACCAACCTGGAGAAGAGAAGAAGATGGGAAGGTGGGACGTTAAAAAGGACCCCTCGGAGGGGCTTCCCAGAGAGGCCCCGCGACATTCCCAGGAATTCATCCGGAATGAAAAATAGAGAACAATATTTGCTGAAAGGACCACGGGAGCTCTTCACTGGGTCAAGAAGAAGCTATGAAGACCTCAAGGCCAAGAGAAAATCGTCCTCGCCCAGCCAATTCTCGTTGGATCCATCTCTTCATTCACTTCGGATGATCTTCAGTGGCATCAGTGACTCCTCACCTCCAGGACCGGCCCTTACTTTGGACAGTCTGGTTGATGGTCATTCTTCTCCTGAGGGATCTCGGACTTTCATAAGGTCTTCTCAAAGCTCTGCCGATCGGTGCTGGTCCCTCCATGGGCTTAAGAAGAAAAGGTCTTCCTTCTCTTGTGAATCCTGGTCACCTTCTTGGGTTCCTCAGCCAGCATGCGAGCCACAGAGCTCAACCTTGGCTATGCGAAAGGCCCAGTCTTCAGTGGAACGAAACTCCTCTGGGCAACTGAGAAGTAAATGGCCAACCATGCTTAGTTCCATCTTGTTGACATGTCAGGAAGACGACTCCAGTTGTCTGAGGAGCAGTTCAGGAACGCCACCGACTACAAACAAAATGGATGAGTTGCGGGACCAGGGCTACCTGAGGACACTTGGCCCAGAAGAACGTCCTTCTGGAACTTTCTGTGGCTCAGAGTTGTATCTCAAGAACCTTCCGCCGGATGTCTTCTCCCTCAGGAGTTTGGAGAGCTCCCTCAAGACGTTGTGTGCGGAGTCTTCTCCGAGGAGAAGGTTGTCCATGGATGACACCCACGAAGAGGAGCCACCAACTCTTGATCCTTCTGGAGTCCCGGAGGTCCCGTTAGGTCACCCCTTTGAGAAGAACGTTGGGGATTTTGCCACCCGTGAAGTTGGAGATAAGCATGGAGAAGCTGGTGGAGACCCCACCATCACCTCCTCTGTTGATGAGGCCAGTCTGTTGACAGCCCTTCAAAAGGTTCCTCTCTTTGAGGAAACCATCTGGAAGGGTCCCAGAAAAGGATCCCGGCCCATCAACACAACTGTCTGGCCACGACACCTTCAGAAAGATGGAGGTCCCCTCCGAGGATATTTTGTCCCACTGGAAATTAAGAAATTGGACAATGTTTTCAAAAGATGGCGTTCCCGCTGGGAGAAAAGGCAGCAGATTCGTCTGCTGGTGTTTCGAATCCAGACCAGGCTGATCGAGCGGTGAGTAGCTGTCCCTTACAATACAAGGTAGTCCCCGACTTACAACAGTTCATCGAGCAACCGTTTGAAATCACAACAGGATTGAAAAAAAGTGATTTACGGCTTTGTTTCACACGTATGACCATGCAGCGTCCCAATTTTAATCATGTGATTAAAATTCGGCCGCTTGGCAGCTGACTCGTATTTATGACGGTTGAGGTGCGACCTCCTAAAAAAGTAAAGTCAATGGGGAAGAGGGATTCACTTAACAACCGTGGGACTAACTAGACAGCTGTGGCAAGAGAGAGGTCGTAAAACGGAGCAAAATGCTCTTAGCCAATGTCTCGCTTAGCAACAGAAATGTTGGGCTCAATTGTGGTCGTTAAGTCGAGGGCTACTTGTATTTTGATGGTGTTTCTCCTCTTTTACTAAACCTGGTTATTATCAGTTCTTGCGTTCTCATTTCTACTGCTGATCATTTTAACCATGGTTTGTTGGCCTGAGCTAATATTACATGGATATTGTAGGTTAAGCCTAACAAACTAGGATGGCTTAAACAGGGCAGAGAACCTGGCGAGGTGTGAACGGTGCCCAAAGTCCTGTAATTTTAACTGTTGCTATATTTATAATTGGTTTTATATTTCTCTTTTTATTGCATTGTAAGCCACTTAAGAGTCGCTCTGGATAGCGGGATACAAATTTAATAAGTAAAAAACGAATAAGAATTGGCGGTTTGCTAAAACCGAGGCTTAATATGAGATGCTATCTGGACATTCCTTCCTTTTCCCCCACCTTCCCCGGATGAAGACCCTTCCCCCCAAGAAGAAACCCTGATTGATGGATTGGTCCTTTCTTGCTTACTTTTTGATTCTTGGATAGAAACTAAGCAAGGAGAGAAGCAACCTGGAATTAAGGAGAAACTTCCTAACAGGGAGCACAATTAACCGGTGGAACAGCTTGCCACTGGAACTTGTGGGTGCTCCAACAGCGGAGATTTGGAAGAAGAGATTGGACAGTCACTTGTCTGAAATGGTATAGGGCAGTGATGGCTAGCCTTTTTGCCGTCACTTGCCAAAAGCGGGAGGAGCGCGGGGGGGTCACGTGCACCTGTGCCCACCCCCATAATTCAATGCGCCCCGCCCCCTGTGCATGCGTATGTCACCCTGCTTTTGGCACGTAATGGCATGGTAGGCCCGTTTTTCGCCTTCCTCAGGCTCCAGAGGCGTTCTTGGAACCTGGGGAAGGCAAAAACAGCCTCCCTCCACCCCCCTCCCGAGGCCCTCCTGAGGCGGGAAATGGCCCATTTCCCGACATCTGGTGGGACCGGAAGGCCCATTTTTTGCTCTCCCCAGGCTCCAGAGGCTTTCTAGGAGCCTGGGGAGAGCCAAAATGGCCTTCCCCACCTCCCCGGAGGCCCTCTGGAGGCTGGAAACAGATCGTTTCCCGACTTCCAGTAGGCCCGAAAAGCCTGAAAATTAGCTGGCTGGTGCACTCATGCGCACTGGAGCTGAGCTAAGGCAATGCTCGCATGCCCACAGATATGGCTCCGTGTGCCACCTGTGGCACACATGTCATAGGTTCGCCATCACGGGTATAGGGTCTCCTGCTGGAGCAGGGGGCTGGACTAGAAGACCTCCAAGGTCCCTTCCGGCTCTGTTCTGACTGATCGCTCTTTCTGCCGTGCTCGGTCTTTCAAGGTGCTTCAAAGCCTGGCAGAGTTTGGCCCAACAGAAACGGCACAGCCAGGTGGCCATGGAGCACCTTTGGGCCCAATCCTTGAGGGCCTCTTTCCAGCAGTGGTGCCTAATGGTGGAAGCCAGGAGAAACGCCAAGATGGCGGTGATTGAGCTGCTGGGGACCAAGCGGCCGAGCTCCTGCGGTACGTAAAATAATGAGAGTGGTGATCGCAGCTTGGTGATCCTTTTGTGGGACTCTTTGCCCTTTTCTTGGGGTGACTCACGGACGAAGCACCTCTGAAGCTCTTTGTCTCCAAATGCTCCAGGGCCCCGGAGGGACCCCGACAGAAGACCGTGGCCCCCAAAGTACGTAGAAAATACTTTGGATTCTCTTTTCCACCTGAGGACGTTGCAGGAAGCGTTTCTGACTTGGGAGGCAAGATGCCGGGAAGCGCAGCGGGCTGGGTAAGTGGCTGGTTTCCAGCAACGGATGCTCTTCTCTAAAAGGCAGGTTACTAGTCCTCATGGATGCTTGCCGTGTCTTTTGGTTCCCACAGGGCTTTTCGTCATAGTTTGACCCTGCGGCAGCTGCGGGAGGCTCTTGGGCGATGGCGCCGGAGGACCCGCGGTCTCAATCCTCTCGGGCTCACTGAGGGCTCTCTCCTTGCGTCGGCGGATTTGCAAGAATCTTCCTCCTCTTCCGCCTTGCCTACCGCCTGTCAGGTTTGTGTTGTGCGTTGCGTCCTTGGCAAATTCCAGCGTCCCCTCCGGTCTACAGACCGAGCCACGCTGGCTCCTAACGATCTACTAAATTTTGTAAATAAAAGAACATTATTTTTCAAGTGGACGCACAATTTTGATTAGTTTTGTAAGGTCGGCCAGGATTAACTGTGTGTTCTTTCTTTGCTGGGGGCAGGCAGTCCAACCGGTAGAGCCCAGCCTCATCGGCCTGACTTCCTTGGGGACTGTTGAAGAACCCAGCGGCCGTCCTGCTCCCGCCTCTCATTGTCCGAACTGCAGTTATGACTGTGAAAATCCTACCCATGTCGCTAAGCGGGCCTCTCCTCTTCGGCTTGATTGGCAGGCAGCGTAAGTCCTCGTGTTTTGGGACTCTGGAGTTTCCTATCACGAAAGGTTCAGCAGAAATTAGTTTTCCCTAACCTGTATTCCTCGACTTAGGACCACAGTTGAGCCCAAAACTTCCGTTGCTAAGGGAGACCGTTGTTAAGTGAGTTTTGCTCCATTCTTGCCACAGCTGGTAAGTAAAGTTAACGGAGTCACTGTTGTTAAGTGAGGAATCTGGTTGTTAAGCGAATCTGGCTTCCCCATTGACTTTGCCTGTCAGAATGTCGCAAAAGGGAATTAAATGACCCCCCAGGAAAACTGCTTCCGTCATAAAATACGAACCAGTTGCCAAGCATCCAAATTTCGATCAGGTGCTGCAGTGGTTGTTAAGTGTGAAAAACGACCATAAATCCCTTTTTTTCAGTGCTGTGGTAACTCCAAACAGTCACTAAAAGAATGGTTGTAAGGTCGAGGACTATCCGTACGGGAAATTTGGGTGAAACGTCCTTAAAAAAGAGGGACCCTGACTGCTTGGGGGAGCCCAAAGATTCTCCAAAGAAAATGGGAGAAAATCCATTAATTTTGAGTGTCCATGTTGGCTCATGAGAGCTCAAAACTTTTCCTCACTTTTATAACATACTGTATCTTTCCATCTTGATCTATTCATTGACTTATTAATTTATTTTCTTTCATTTTACATGCTAACCATCGTCCTGGTTTATTTGCGCTTTCAAAAAAGGTTTTGCTTTGTAGCTTTTATTTTATTCGCCAATTCTTCATTTTCCATTAAGTTCATCTTATGTTTTCTCAAATCCATCCAATTTTTAATCTTTTTGTCATGCGGGGTTTTTTTTTTTCCAATTCCATCTCTAATCTCTCCCTCTGCCCTCTTGCCCGATTGACAAAACCAAACTTCCTTATTCTCTCTGTATTTAAATCCTGGCTCAAGGAGTTATGGCCCACCTTGTGTTCTGCCCCAGCTACAGACCCCAAAGAACGCAGCACACACAAAGTCGGTACAAAACTTAAATTTACTAAAATAACTCAGTCTCTTCCAAACAAAGGCTGTTAATAAACTTTCTTAACAGCCTACAAGAAACTAAAGATAAAGTAATCACAATTTTACTAAGGTTGGCAGAAAGCCCAGAAGCAATTTGCAGAGAATCCAGACGTGAAGGAGAGTGAACTAAAGTTGTTCCCTGCAAATTGCTTCAGTCGGCGTTCCTCCTTAAATAGGCTGAGTGGCCAATTAGCCCCAAGCCTTACTCTTGAGGAGACCTCCTCCTGAGGAGCCACTCCTGCCTTTTGGCAGCTCTGTGCGCCCGTGCATCGAGAAGAGGCTCCTCCTCTTCGTCCTCTTCACCCATGGAAGGTTCTGGAGGTTCTGAAGGCCCTGGCTGAATCCCCGCCTCTGGCACCACATCTTCTCCAGCCTCCTCATTGTCTGACTCGAGTGCCAGCTGCACAGGCTGCTGGCGCAGCACCACACCAGCCTCCTTGCTGTCAGAATCAGCTACAATCCACACAGGCCGCTGACGGGACACAACACCTTGTGTGGCTAACTCCTCTGCCCTTTGACCCCCTCATGCCTTCCAGCAGCAAATATGGACGGCTGTGGAAACGCATCGTCCAGCTGCATCGCTTCCAGGGCGTGTGGGAGGCGCATCAGCTGGCAAAGGCCTGGCTTCTTTGGAGAGATGCCTGCAGGACCGAGCTGGTGGTACAAACCCTGGTGAGTAACTTGCACACCTCCTGCGGCCGCGTCTTCTGTGCCTGCCTGCGGGAATCTGGCTTTAAAAAGTGCCGTTAAGTTTCCAGTCCATAGTAAGCAATGGGGAAGGGACACGCCTCATCGGCAGCACGATGGGAAGAATGGTTAAGGTTTTGTTTTATTTTATTATCAAATTTGCGGATGATACTAAACTGGCAGGAATAGCTGTCACCTTAGAACAGTGGTGGCTAACCTTTTTGCCGTCGTGTGCCAAAAGTGGGGGGAACACGGGGGGATCATGCATGTGCACGCCCACACCCATAATTCAATGTGCCATACGCCCCCCCACGCATGCACGCGCAACCACCATGTTTGGCACACGATGGCACAGTGGGCCTGGTAGGCCCGTTTTCCACCCTCCCCAGGCTCCTGAGCTTGCCGATCAGAAAGGTTCGGCGGTTCGAATCCCTAGTATATGTCTCCTGTGTGAGCAAGGGGGTTGGACTAGATGACCTCCAAGTACCTTCCAACTCTGTTACTGTTACCGTTACTCTTTATCGGTGTCATGCCTCTTCCTGCAGAGATGGCGGAGAGAGGCGCGGTGGAGCTGGAAGATATGGAGACGGCGCTGGTTGCAACTCCAAGTGGCCCAGCGTTTCCACAAAGCTGAAGAGGAACAGTTGCTCAAAACAGTAAGAAATATGCATTTTAAGGGGTGAGGGGTTAAATAGCACCCGCTTCCCCATATCCTGGCCCTTCCCTTTCTTCTGTGGTTGGGTTGGGTCTCTGCTACCCTGGCACACCTGGGCATGGCTAGTCTAGTGAAGAGAAGGACCAGGGGAGACATGATAGCAGTCTTCCAATATTTGAGGGGCTGCCACAGAGAAGAGGGGGTCAAGCTGTTTTCCAAGGCACCCGAAGGCCAGACAAGGAATAATGGATGGAGACTGAACAAAGAGGATGTCAGCGTTGCAACGCTGGCATAGAGAGAGAGCAGAGGACAGCGAAAGATAAACTCTGAAACTTTTGCTTGCAAAATCCCTTTGAAGCTTGGTTGTCGTGGAGATCAGGGGAGGGGGGCACATTCCTGAGAAATGACGGGGAAAAGAAGTCTGAAGAATGACTTGGAAGACAGCCAATGAGAAGCAGAGACTTGGGGGTCAGAAAGGGAGGGATTGGGAGGCAAAAGGTCAGTCTTGTCCGCGCGGAGTCACGATCCGGTGGCTGAGCTCAATTAAAGAAAGATTTCCTTAAAGATGGGCAGTTTGGAGATTCATTTAATTTTGAGACAGTACCGAAATAAGGAGGAATTTTGTGACTATGAGAGCAATCGACCGATGGAACAGAAGTTGCTTTCGGAAGTTGTGGGAGCTTCATCCCTGGAGGCTTTCAAGAAGAGACTGGACTGCCATCGGTCAGAAATGGTGTAGGCCGTGATGGCGAACCTATGGCACGCGTGCCCAAAATGGCACACGGAGCCATGTTGCCTGGCACACACGGCGTCGCCTGTTCCTCTTCCAGGTTTCTGGCACGCATGTGCACGCAACGATCAGCTGGCTTTTGTGCGTGCGGCAGCGTTGGAAACCGGAAGAACTGGTCTTCCGTTTTTCCGTCGTGAGCATGCGCGCCAGCCGGCGGATCGGCGCATGTGCATGCACGGCAGTAACCGGAAAACCTGCTTGTCAGTGCGCATGTGCGCCGCAAACTGGAAGTACCATATCCGGCGCGCACATGCCCTCTGGACAGCTCCACTTCCTGGTCGCAGCCCTGAAGAGTGCATGCTAAGTGCTCCCTTTTTGGCACTTGTTGCCCCACGTGCCGTGCCAAACAGGTTCGCCATCGCTGGTTCTGGGCTGCATCAACAGAGGGATAGAATCAAGATCACCTGAAGTGTTGATACCACTTTATAAGGCCTTGGTAAGGCCACACTTGGAATATGGCATCCAGTTTTGGTCTCCATAATATAAAAAAGATGTAGAGACTCTAGAAAGAGTGCAGAGAGGAGCAACTAGGATGATGAGGGGACTGGAGGCTAAAACATAGGAAGAACGGTTGCAGGAACTGGGTTCGTCTAGTTTAATGAAAAGAAGGACTAGGGGAGACATGATAGCAGTCTTCCAATCTCTCAGGGGCTGCCCCAAAGAAGAGGGAGTCAAGCTATTCTCCAAAGCACCTGAAGGCAGGACAAGAAGCAACGGGTGGAAACTAATCAAGGAGAGAAGCAACTTAGAACTAAGGAGAAATTTCCTGACAGTGAGAACAATTCATCTGTGGAACAACTTGCCTCCGGAAGTCGCAAAAGCTCCAACACTGGAAGTTTTTAAGATGTTAGATAACCCTTTGTCTGAAGTGGTGGAGGGTTTCCTGCCTAAGCAGGGGGTTGGACTAGAAGACCTCCAAGGTCCCTTCCAACTCTTATTATTCTATTCTATTCTATTCTATTCTATTCTATTCTATTCTATTCTACATTCCATTCCATTCCATTCCATTCCATTCCATTCTATTCCATTCCTTTCCTTTCGTTTTCTTTCCATTCCATATTTTCTATTCTATTCTATTCTATTCTATGCTATGCTATTCTATTCCTTTCTATTCCATATTTTCTATTCTATTCCATTCCATTCCATTCCATTCCATATTTTCTGTTCTGTTCTGTTCTGTTCTGTTCTGTTCTGTTCTGTTCTGTTCTATTCTATTCTATTCTATTCTATTCTATTCTAGGGTCTCCTGCTTGGGTGGGTGGGGGTTGGACTAGATGACCTCCAAGGTCCTTTCCCACTCTGTTAATCTGAATCTGAATCTCTTCGCAGGCTTTCGGAAAGTGGCGCCGGCTGGCGGCCATCTCTCGTGTCCAGAACAGATAAAACATCCGGCTTGGGTTGGCTCCCTTTGGTAAACAGCTGCAGGAGGGACAAGCAGCCTCTCAGAAAACGTGGACTTTGCAATGGAAAACTTATGTCTACGCATTTTGGAGCGGTGTGTGTTTGTGTGTGTGAGACGGAGGGAAAAAAATTGAGCCATGCCGAGGATTAACCAATCTTGTTTATTTTGAGGTAATAATTAAAAGATTCAAGCGCGGCGGATGGTATCTTCGTTGCTGCGTCGCGATGGGGGGGGTCCCTATTTGTCAAGGCCCCTCTGGGGGCCTTTCCTATTTGTCAGGAAAATCCCTTTGCCTGGGGCAGACTCCCCCCCTCCTCCCGCAGAGGATAAGTTGAGTTGTGTTTTGCAACGGAGCAGGAAGTCTTCTCCTCCTCGCTCCCCCCACTGTGTTTCCCTTACAGATAGTCCTCGACTTACGACAGTCCATTTACGAGGTGGTATATTCACTTACTTTCCCTACCGGTTCGCAAATGTCCATGCATGTGTCCGGCCGCAAAAACAGGCCTAAATAGGACGGCATAGAGTCAGGACGGGTGGGCGGAGCCACCTGCAATTTCTGTTACCGGTTCTGCCAAACCGGTCTGAACCGGCTGAATACAACCTCTATCCATTTGGTGACCGTTCAAAGTTACAATGGTGCTGGAAAAAAGGGACATAGGTCCGTTTTTCACACTTACGACCGTTGCAGCGTCCCCAGGGATACGTGATCAAAATTCGGACGCTTGGTAGCTGACTCGTACTTATGACAGTCGCAATGTTCCCGGGGTCATGGATTCCCCTTTTGGTGACCTTCTGACAAGCAGAGTCAATAACTGACTCACATTTATGACGGTCGCAGTGTTCCTGGGGTCCTGTATTCCCCTTTTGTGACCTTCTGACAAGCAAAGTCAATAACCGACTCACATTTATGACGGTCGCAGTGTTCCCGGGGTCCTGTATTCCCCTTTTGTGACCTTCTGACAAGCAAAGTCAGCGAGGAAGCCAGATTCACTTAACAACTGCGTTACCGACTTAACAGCTGCAGTGATTCACTTAACAACTGAGGAAAGAATAGTCATAAAATGGTGGAAAATGTTTCGCCTCACAACAGAAATTTTGGGCGCCATTGTGCCCATAAGTCGAGGACTAGATGTATTGGCTCATTAAGCAGCGAGAAATAAATCTGTTGGGATTAATCATTCCTCTCTCCTCACACACACACAGCCACACAACACACCCCTCACAAGGGATTTGGTTCATCTCGGATTAAGCTCCCATCAGCTATTTCCTTCTGGTCCTTTTGGGGACAGGCAGGGACTGTCTTCTCTTCGTTTGGCCTGAATGGAGGTGACGGTTTTATTTTCTTTTGTTCTGCCCCAGCTACGGACCCCAAAGAACGCAGCACACACAAAGTCTGTACAAACCTTAGTTTACTAAAATAAAATCAGGGGGTTTTTTTTCCAAACAAAGGCTGTTAATTACTTTTTTAACAGCCTGCAAGAATCCAAAGAATAAATAATCTTAACCTTACTATGGTTGGCATAAAGCCCAGAAGCAATTTGCAGAGAATCCAGATGCGAAGGAGAGTGAACTAAAGTTGTTCCCTGCAAATTGCTTCAGTCGGCGTTCCTCCTTAAATAGGCTAAGAGAGTGGCCAATTAGCCCCAAGCCTTACTCTCGAGGAGACCTCCTCCTGATGAGCCACTCCTGCCTTTTGGCCGCTCTGCGCTCTCGTGCATCGAGAAGAGGCTCCTCCTCTTTGTCCTCTTCACTTATGGGAGCTTCTGGAGGCCCTGGCTGAATCCCCGCCTCTGGCATCACATCTTCTCCAGCCTCCTCATTGTCTAACTCGAGTGCCAGCTGCCCAGGCTGCTGGCACAGCACCACACCAGCCTCCTCGCTGTCCGAATCAGCCACCAGCTGCACAGGCCACGTACGGGCCACAACACCTTCTTCCTCCTATTTTCCTTATAACAACCCCCCTGTGAGGTGGGTTGGGCAGAGAGAGAGAGGCTGGGCCAAAGCCACCCAGCCGGCTTTCAAGTCTTAATGTGGGACTAGAACTCACTGTCTCCTGGTGATTGGCCCAAAGTCACCCACTTTTCATTCTTAAAGTGGGACTAGAACTCCCAGTCTCCTGGTGATTGACTCAAAGTCACCCAGCCATTCAAGTCTTAAGGCGGGACTAGAACTCACTGTCTCCTGGTGATTGGCCCAGTCACCTTTCAAGTGTAAGGCAGGTCTAGAACTCCCAGTCTCCTGGTGATTGACCCAAGTCACCCAGTTTTCATTCTTAAAGTGGGACTAGAACTCCCAGTCTCCTGGTGATTGGCCCAGTCAGCTTTCAAGTGTAAGCGGGACTAAACTCCCAGTCTCCTGGTGATTGGCTCAAAGTCACTCATTTTCATTCTTAAGGTGGGACTAGAACTCCCAGTCTCCTGGTGATTGACCCAAAGTCACCCAGTTTTCATTCTTAAAGTGGGACTAGAACTCCCAGTCTCCTGGTGATTGGCCCAGTCAGCTTCAAGTGTAAGGCGGGACTAGAACTCCCAGTCTCCTGGTGATTGGCCCAAAGTCACCCAGTTTTCATTCTTAAGGTGGGACTAGAACTCACACTCTCCTGTTTCTAGCCTGGTATCCTAATCACTAAAGGGCTCTGTCATGCCCACAATATGGCCGGAGATCAGCCACAAGCTGAGAATCTCAGCTTTTATTTACTCCGAAGGGGGGCAGCCCCTTACGAAATAAAAGTTTCATGTGGGCCTGTCGATTCTGCGGTCAGCAGCCGTCTCAAAGGAGAACGCTGAAGGCGCTAAGAAAACACACAGAGGGCAAAAGTACGGATGGATAAGAGTTTCGAAGGCCGGGAAGAGGGGCGTGCCTGCAAACGACGCAATTTCTGTTTTGAACGCGGCCACATTCCATTCCGCAACCGATCGTCTCTCGCGACCTGTTTTCGGCCTGGAAACAGGCTGGGACGTGCACAGTTGTGTTGCAACTTGAAATTTGCCTTAGTGCCGTGATGGCGAACCTATGAAGCCATGTCGCAGTGGTGAAATCCCAATTTTTTTTTTTTTACTACCGGTTCTGTGGGCGTGGCTTGGTGGGCGTGGTGTGACTCGGTGGGCGTGGCAGGGGAAGGATCCTGCAAAATCCCCATTCCCACCCCACCCTTGGGGGAAGGGTTTTGCAAAATCCCCATTCCCACCCCACTCCTGGGAGAAGGATATTGCCAAATCTCCATTCCCACCCCACTCCTGGGAGAAGGATATTGCCAAATCTCCATTCCCACCCCACTCTGGTCATGCCTCTTCCTGCAGAGATGGCGAAAAGTGGCTCGGTGGGGCTGGAAGATATGGAGACGGCGCTGGTTGCAACTCCCAAGTGGAGTTTCCACAAAGCCGAAGAGGAACAGATGCTCAAAACAGTAAGAAGGATGCAGTTTAAGGGGTGGGGGGGTTAAATAGCACCCGATTCCCCATATCCTGGCCCTTCCCTTTGTTCTGTGGTTGGGTTGTGCCGAGGGTCTCTGCTACCCTGGCACACCTGGGCATGGCTAGTCTAGTGAAGAGAAGGACCAGGGGAGACATGAGAGCATCTTCCAATATTTGAGCGGCTGCTACAGAGAGGAAGGGGTTCAAGCTGTTTTCCAAAGCACCCAAAGGCCGGACAAGGAACAATGGATGGAAACTGAACAAGGAGAGATTCAACCTGGAAATAAGGAGACATTTTCTGACAGTGAAAACAATCAACCCATGGAACAGAAGTTGCCTTCGGAAGTTGTGGGAGCTTCATCACTGGAGGCTTTCAAGAAGAGACTGGACTGCCATCTATCAGGAATGGTGTAGGGTCTCCTGCTTGGGTGGGGAGCGGGTTGGACTAGATGACCTCCAAGGTCCCTTCCAACTCTAGTTATTCTGAGACAGGTGGCCTCAGTGCCCTTTCCACTAGGCGGGGGGGGGGGGCAAGCAAAACTTTTCCTTGCCATTGGAGAACGCCAAGACGCCGCCTTCCGACGAAGCCATTCTCCTTTTGAGGCCACGCCCGGGGACGTTAGCAGTGTGAGTCATTTTATTTCATTGTTCCTCCCTTTACAACGGTTCCACTGGCTGCCGCTCCCCCTCTCCCTCCTCCCGAAACAAAACGAGGAAGGTAATTCTCGACGCCTCTTACAAAAAATCAAAATAAATAGGTGTGAGGAGTGGAGGAACTAAAAAAAGAGGGGTAGGTTGCAAGTCTCAGCCAAGCTGGCTGTGGCTGCGCCTTAAGAAGTTTAGAGCCGGGAGGGGGGGACTCTCGGGCCGTGGCGGACTACCGGGCCACGGCTTGTTCAAAACCGGGCCGCGGGAGGAAGGCGCAAGTGTGAAGCTCCACTTACACGACTGACAGGCAAGCGAGCTTTGCACGCGAAGCTCCACTAAACACGAGCGGAGAGCGGTGGGCACTTGCATTCCCGCACAAACCATTCGTGGAGCTTTGCGCACGAGCGCAGGCGGCCTTCATTTGTGCGAGGGGAGCTTCATGCGGGAGCACAAGCGCCCTTCACTCAAACCACCCTCCACTCGGGCACGAAGCTCCACTGGAGCTGCGAGCGCGTGCATCAGTGGTGGGATTCTACAGGTTCGGGCGAAACGTTAGCTCCGACTATAAGCCGTGAGCGAACCGGTTTGCACCGATTTTAAAGTGGCCCGCCCGCCTGCCCACCCCTGCGTTATACTCACATATATTTCCATTTCCGAAGCCCAGCTGATAGGCGCGGCAGAGTAGATTGCAACGCCTCAGCTTTTTTCCTTGCCGGCAGCGATGCGGAAGGTGAGTTTTCCTCAATGTGGCGCGCGAGCTGAGCGAACCGGTTGTTAAACCGGTAGGATCCCACCCCTGGCGTGCGTGCGCCTGCCACTCACACACATACACACACACACACACAGCACCAGGGCAGGCCGCCAAGCTGGGGACCGCTGATTATAGCAGTGGTCATCAAAAATCTTATTTAAAAAACTGAAAAACCTAGCAGAACCCAGGATACTGCTGAGTTTCTTAGCTGCCGATATTTGTGACGGAGGTAAAAAAAAGTGTTGGGAGTTCCCAGTTTCAAAATCCAGAGGTTTTCTCTTCCTTTCCTGGGCTGTTCAACTGCTCGTAGGTGTCCTCCAACACCTGCCAGAGACAACTGTCCAAGGGGAAGTCGTTGTCCACCAAGTTCACCAGGTAATAGTTGTCGTGAATGTACTGGACGATCATACGGGACGGCGACTCTTCCTCGTACAGCTTCGCCCACTGCTCGATCCACAAGGCGAAGGCCTCGTCCTGTCCCACAGGAGACAACAGGGTTAGGGTGAGACGTTTTAAGAGGTCGTAAGCACTACTTACCTTCCCAACCGATTTGGAAATGCACGAGCCGCGTGCGCTTGGATCCTCTGCACACGCACAAACCCTTCTGCCCATGCGCAGAGGGTAAAAAACAGGTTGCTTCCTGGTTAAAAACAGGAAGTAATGACGACCGGGAGGGTGGGCCGAGCCTCGCGCCACTTTACTTTACTTTACTTTATTTGATTTATATACCTACTCCTGAAGGACTCAGGGCGGTGAAAATACATAGATACAAAATTTAAAAACAAAGTAAAATCGAATTAAACAATTTGGCCCAGACAGATTAAAACACCCCAATCATTTAAAAACCGATTAAAATTTGCATAATTAAAAAGAGGGAAAAGATTAGGCTAGGCCCGCCTGGTGGAATAAAAAGGTCTTAAGAGCGCGGCGGAAGGTGCGCAGATCCGGGATCCTCCGTATCTCCGGGGGGAGCTCGTTCCAGATAGTAGGTGCCCCCACAGAGAAGGCTCTCCATTACCAGTTCTCCGAACCACCGGCTGCCATCACTACCGGTTCAGCCGAACCGGTCCAAACCAGGAGCATTTCACCCCTGGTCATAGGGCAGGAGAAGATGGCAAGACTCGAACACGGGATTCAGCCCGGCCACGGTTCCAGTAATGAATACAGGTAGTCGCCCTGTAATTGAGCCCAAAATTTCCACGGCTAAGTCAGAAATTTGTTCAGTTTGTCTCATTTTACGACTTTTCTTATCCCATTTGTTAAGTGAATCACTGCAGCTGTTAAGTTAGCCACATGGTTGTTAAGTGAATCCAGCTTCTCCATTGCCTTTGCTCATCAGAAGGTCGCAAAAAGGGGATCCCCTAACCCTGGGATGCTGGCAACCGTCGTAAATATGAGTCAGTGGTCAAACATCTGAATGTAAATCACGCGGCTGTGATTTAAAATCAATTGCAGTGATTCATTTAACAACTCCGACAAGAAAGGTCGTAAAACGGGGCAGAATTCACTGAACAACTGTCTTGCTTAGCAACAGGAATTTGGGGCTCAGTTGTCATAAATCGAGAACTACCTGTATAACATTTTTAAATTTCAATGACCCCAGAAGCTTGCGCTATTAATGAGGATCAAAGGAGAGATTAATTCACAAACACTGCAAAATTCACAAAAGAGCCGAGGTGGCGCAGTGGTTAGAGTGCAGTACTGCAGCTACTTCAGGTGACTGCTAGTTCAGCAGATCAGCGGTTCAAATCTCACCAGCTCAAGGTTGACTCAGCCTTCCATCCTTCCGAGGTGGGTAAAATGAAGACCCAGATTGTTGGGGGGGGCAATATGCTATTTAGTATACTGTCTTTGGTGTAAGCCGCCCAGAGTCCTCGGAGAGTGGGCGGCATAGAAATATGAATAATAATAATAAAATAAGTTAAATAAATAAATACGTTAAAACAATCCAGGGAGCGTTGGGAAAAAAAAAATAAGACTTGCTGCTATTTTTTTCCAAAGAAGGGTCGTTGGTAGCTTCCCTTTGGATTGCGGGCTGGACTGTGAGTAACAGGCTAGGCAGAAATCTGCAGGTGAGAAAAAGAAACAGGTTTACCTTCCAGTACATGAAACTAACTGGGTCCACCACTGTCGGCTGGATGATCTCTCTGCCCGGGAAGATCCCCCATGTGACAGCGTTGGGTTGCATCTCGTGAGCGTTGGTCACGTTTTCTCCCTGCAGAAGCAACAGGACAATGCCATGGAGAGCTCTATGGTCACCCAACTATTAGTCCACACTTGGAATACTGCATCCAGTTTCGGTCGCCACGATATAAAAAGCCGCTTCTTTCAGTCACTAAAACGAACCGTTGTGAAAGCTGCCTGGGACAACCTTTGTTTTCAAACCTTCCTCAATCCTTCCCGAGTGGAGGAAGAATAGAAACAGCCAATTTTACGCAACGTTTCGCAGGTCCATGAAGTGAGGACTCTTAGCCGGGCAGCCGTGTTAGAAACACAGTGTCAAGCACGTCAAGATGCATTTATCCTAGTGCTGACATAAGAAGGAGAATGCAAGCGTCTGCAACGGGACGGTTGCCTTTCACCTACTTATTTCCTCTGGAGATAATGTCCCCTAGGAGATGGATGGGAGGGGGGAAATTCTTTGAATTGGAGCAGTAGATTAGGGGTGAATGATTGGGAAGATGGCCAATGAATGCAGAGGAGTGGGGGAAGGAAGAGGAGGGGTTTTGGGGCAGCACGTCAGTGCCGACTGCAACGAGTCAGTGTAAAAAGTGCTGGGCTTAATAAAATGGAAATTTGTTTTATAAAAGACTTTTGTTTGCGATGCAATTTATTTGAAGACAGCCTGAAAACCTGACACACAGGCCGAGAACAGACGGGGAGACTACCTCAACATGGGGCGGGATTGCAACTCCCATTGTCCCCTTGCTCCCGAGGACACACCGCCCTGCAGTTTGGGAGTGAGCCCTCCAGGGGTTGAGAGCAAAATGTAAAAGCCCATTTTCGAGGCAAAGGATTTGAATCGGGGCCATTTGCAAATACAAGGGATCCTGGAGTCTTAGTGGACAACCAGTTAAATATGAGCCAAACTGTGCGGCAACAGCCAAAAAAGCCAATGCAATCCTAAATTGCATTAACAGAGGGATTGAATTAAGATCAAGTGAGGTACTAATACCACCCTATAAAGCCCTAGTAAGACCACACCTAGAATCCTGCATCCAGTTTTGGTCACCACACTATAAAAAAGATGTTGAGACTCTAGAAAAAGTGCAGAGAAGAGCAACCAGGATGATGAGGGGACTGGAGGCTAAAACAGACGATGAACGGTTGCAGGAACTGGGCATGGCTGGTCTAGTGAAGAGAAGGACCAGGGGAGACGTGATAGCAGTCTTCCAGTATTTGAGGGGCTGCCACACAGAGAGGAAGGTGTCAACCTAATGGTGAAATCCACATTTTTTTACTACCGATTCTGTGGGTGTGGCTTGGTGGGCGTGGCAGAGGAAGGATACTGAAAAATCCCCATTCCCTCCCCATTCTTGGGGGAAGAATATTGCAAAATCCCCATTCCCACCCCACTCCTGGGGGAAGGATACTGCAAAATCCCCAGCTGCTCTTCCAGTTGCTGCTCTCCCAGTTTCTGATGTTCCCGCATGCGTGAAGACCAGCTGGCCGGCACGCCAGAATCCGGAAGAGCAACGGGCGACGGTTCGCGTGCCCGGAGAGATGGCTCTGTATGCCACTTCTGGCATGCGTGCCCTACAGAGGTGGGTTTCAGCAGGTTCTGACCAGTTCTGGAGAACCGGTAGTGGAAATTTTGAATAGTTCGGAGAACCGGTAGTAAAAATTCTGACTGGCCCCGCCCCCATCTGTTCTCTGCCTCCCGAGTCCCAGCTGATTGGGAGGAAATGGGGATTTTGCAATATCCTTCCCCCGGAGTGGGATGAGAATGGAGATTTTGCAGTATCCTGAGTGGGATGGGAATGGACATTTTACAGTATCCTTCACCTGGAGTGGGATGGGAATGGAGATTTTGCAGTATCCTTCCCCTGGAGTGGGGTGGGAATGGAGATTTTACAGTATCCTTCCCCTGCCACGCCCACCAAGCCATGCCACGCCCACCAAGCCCCACCCACAGAACCGGTAGTAAAAAATTTGGAAACCCACCACTGGTGCCATAAGTTTGCCATCATGGGTATAGAGTCTCCCACTCAATCAGGGGCTGGACTAGAAGACCTCCAAGGTCCCTTCCAACTCTTATTATTATTTTTCTAGCCATACAAAGCTGAGCTGATATTCTATTTTTCTGATCAATGAGAGATCCTTGGTTTTGAGGGGCCTGAAATAGGGGTCCCCAACCTCCGGTCTGTGGAACAGCACTGGGCCGCAGCATGCCAGAAACCGGGACATGCAAACAAGCGACACCCCATCCGTGGGATGCAGGCAGCATGGAAAACCACGTCTTCCTCCTATCCATGGAAAAAAACTCTCTCCACAGAACCGGTCCCTGGTGCCCCAAAGTTTGGCCTGAGAAATTCCAGAAATACCTTCACGTTGACAATGTGGTAATTCACGCGCTCTCCATATTTTTTCAGAACTGCGAGAAGAGCTTTGATGTTCTCGGCTGAGGTAAAAAACTCCAGGTAAGCCTGTAAGGAAGGGGTAGGGGGGAAGTCAGAGGAGAGAAAAGGAGAGCAATTTCTCTTCTGTCCACACAGCTTAAAGTCGATGAGGTTGAAACAACTTCGCAAGCGGCCGCCATTTTTAAGAAACCTACCGCATTTTTCGGCGTATAAAACGCATCTTAGTTTTTGGGGAGGAAAATAAGAAGGAAAAAAAAATTCTGCCTCTGCCTGCCAGCATCCATCGGTATTCATCTGGCTAGCGTCCTGTCGATGTGTGAGAGAGTTGAGGGCTGTTTGGAAACTGAAACAGTATTTGCTGTGCGAGCAACAGGGAGAAGGAGATAGCAAGGAGCCTGGGCGTGGCTTAGCTCTGCAGCTCTGAGTCTGTGCTGTAAACTAGTTCCTGCTGAAAACTGAAACGGAAACTCCTCTCCTCTGCTTGTGTTTTGCTTGTATTTACTACCTGCTGGAAAACCTGCTTTTGGTATTGTATACTTACTTCATGTGTCATATTATATATAAAGAGAAGTTATTGAATCCTGCTGAATCAGTTACGTCTAAATGCTATTGTTATCTATCTTCCTTCCTTCCTTCCTTCCTTCCTTCCTTCCTTCCTTCCTTCCTTCCTTCCCTCCCTCCCTCCCTCCCTCCCTCCCTCCCTGTGGTTAGAATGCAGTATTGCAGGCTAACTCTGCCCCACTGCCAGCAGTTCGATCCTGACCGGCTCAGGGCTGTAAAGCACTGTGAAGCAGTATATAAGTCTAAGTGCTATTGCTATTCGCCCTCCTTAGGCACAAAGCCAACTAGGGAACCTTATGCCAGTCCCTCTCTCTCAACCCCGGGGAAGCAAGCAATGGCCAACCACTTCCAAAAGGGAGTCTTCCAGCCAGGGGTCAAGACTGACCCCAAAGGGACAGAAACAAAGAATCAACCAAGTTGATTAAGGAGGCTACTGTTCTGATCTAGGCTTTCCCAGCAGCACGAAGCCAAGTCCTCATCCCGATAAACCCCTTTTATTTAATTGACATTGAATTCCTCTCCAGCCAAGTCTTTCCTCTCCCAGTCTTTCAAGATAGTTCACAATGACCGACCTTTATCAGGCTTGGAGAGTGGCCAGGCGGATATCTTTCACTGGCAAGAATGCAGGAATGAACTAATTGTCTCCTACAAACTCCACTCCCCTGTCGCTCCTCTTTTATTCCCTCTGGGAGGGGCCCTTCATCGTCCACCTGTGGCTTTACTCCTTAGTCGATCCTTCTTCTTTAGCTGTTCCCTTCGTCTGGAACTCTGCGCATGCGCACACTGGGAACAGGCTCCAGCTGTTCCTCTGCCTCACTGATGTCTGACTCCGAAGGCAGCTGCCCTGGCCCCCTCTCTGCCTCCGACGCAGAGCCCTCATCAGAGCCTTCCCCAGACTCCAGGACTGGCCCATCTTCCTCCCCAACCTCCTCACTGTCTGAGTCTGCCGCCAGCTCCGCTGGCCACTAGTGGGCCACAACAGCTACCTTCTGGAAGACGTAGCCACCTTCTGGTCCCCAACCCACGATGGGGTCCGTGGAAGGCTTTCCGTTGATGTTAGGTTGGGAGTTGATGGTCAAGATGCCTCTCCGGTTGACTTTAACCAGCTCGTCTTTCATGAGGTTAGTCTCAGCAGCCAGAGGGTCATCGTTCCATGGCAAACAGGTGACCTTAAGGAAAAGGAGAATAGATCAAAGCTGTAGAAGGGTGTTTCTCTCATCAAACCTGGTCCTTGGAAGACGGGTGGCCTTCAATTCCCAGAATTCCCCAGTCAGAACAGCTTTTTATTTTTTATTTTGTAATTTATTAGGTTATAAGATAAAATCTATATACCCTGTTTCCCCCAAAATAAGACATCCCCTGATAATGAGCCCAATTGGGCTTTTGAGCGCATGGCAATAAGGCCAAGCGCTTATTTCAGGGGAAACATGGTATATAAAAGTGGAAATATATGTGTGTGTGTGTATGTTCCAGCATAACTCTGGAACGCCTCAAGCAATTTCAACCAAACTTGGTACACAGATGACTTACTCTCTGGAAAGAAATACTGTGGGGGTAAGACACTCCTAACACCCCCCTAACACAGGGTGTGTGTTCTGTTAAGATACCTGTTTAAGGCCTGTTGTGCCTTAAAATGGCTTCTACTGCACTGCCTTAAAATGGCTTCTACTGTACAGCACAGTGGGGTTGCCATGGTAACGGTTTCACAGTACTCCACAAGGGGGCTCCCTCTCGTAAGGGGGAAAATCCAACATTAGAAATTACGTTTGCTCCGGACATTTTCAACAAGGCTTTGATTATTTTTGAGGACAAATGTATGGCCATGATCAATAAAACGTTACTGCAACTCAGCCTGCCTGGACCAGTACGAGACTGACACGACATACTTCACGTAGATTACGTACGAGAAAAGAACTACAACGTCGAACAACTGAGTGCATATATCGCAGATAAGAAGCCACTTCTAAATCAAGATCAGAAAAAAAGCATACCAAATGATCACGGATCAGCTAGCAAAACCACAAGGTGGTATCGTGTTACTTGACATTTCTGGGGGCACAGAGGAAACATTTCTAACTAATTTAATTCTCACCAAACTCAGGGCTCAGGGTGAAGTTGATCTTCCTGTCTAACACAGGATTGGGATAAATAAATACCCGGGCAACGCCGTGTTATCAGCTAGTACAAAATACAAAAGTAAATAGGAAGGCAGTTGGGGGGGGGAAAGGGGGAAGAGAAGTGAGGAAGGGCTGGGAAAAAGGGAAAAAAACGAGCGTTGACTTCCGACTCCCTCCATTGCAGTAAAATTAAGCATTAACACCAAACCGCAACTTTTTTTGCTTTTTTCATAGTAATATAAACTAGCCATTTTTATAAGCAGCTACCAATCTTCCATTTTTGTGCGTTCAGGAGTCTTGCTGCTGCTGTCAACATATATAAAATCAAAGTTCTGGATTTTTTTTCTCCAAATCATTTTCCATGAAACCCAAAAGAAAAGTTTCCAGTTTCATTTTTATCTTTCTTTTAAAAATATGAACCTTACTCCAAAATGTCTTTGCTTCATCACATATCCACCATAAACGATAAAAAAAAAACCTCCCTTTTACTTTTACCCTTGCAACATTCATTTGACAGTTTGACAGTTCTACAGAGGAACGATGGAGTCTGTCATCTGCACCTCTATAACTGTCTGGTTTGGTTCTGCAACCCAACAAGACAGACAGAGACTTCAGCGGATAATTAGAACTGCAGAAAAAACCATGGCTACCAACCTGCCTTCCATGGAGGACCTGTATGCTGCACGAGTCAAAAAGAGGGCTGGGAAAATATCTACAGACCCCTCACATCCTGGACATAAATTGTTTCAACTCCTACCCTCAAAATGACGCTATAGAGCACTGCACACCAGAAAAAACTAGACACAAGGACAGTTTTTTCCCGAATGTCATCACTGTGCTTAACAACAAATTCCCACAACTCTGTCAAATAATTTACTAAGACTGTATTACTATTATTCTTCTCATCTCCCACTTATGACTATAACCATGTTGCTTGTATCTTACGATTTATATTTATTTAGTTTCCTAGTTTGATTTTGATTGCTTATTTAGTATCCTATGACTATCACTAAGTGTTGTATCTTATGATTCTTGATGAACGTATTTTTTATATACACTGAGAGCTTATGCACCAAAGACAAGTTTCTTGTGTGTCCAATCACACTTGGCCAATAAATAAGTCAAGTCAAGTCAAGTCAAGTCAAGTCAAGTCAAGTCAAGTCAAAAGTCTAGTCTAGTCTAGTCTAGTCTAGTCTAGTCTAGTCTAGTCTAGTCTAGTCAAAAGTCAAGTCAAAAGTCTAGTCTAATCTAATTTTTTTGACATACCTTTATACATTTTAGATAACTTATCTGGTGTTGGATACCAGCAGCCAAGGTTGAGATACATGGCTGGAGAAGGGACCCTAGACCAAAGCAGTCAATTTTGGCTGGGACTTCTCATGACCAACATCCATCTTTCTTCTTCTTTTACCAAAAAAGGTCCGAGCTTTTCATGAATTCTCACCTTGTGTCCATTTCTGTTGGCCTCTCCAGCGATGTAGCACCTGAAGACTTCGTAGACGCTCTCCTCGCTGATCAGCTCTTCCCCCCACATCTTCAGGAGTTCCTCTCGGGGGGATTTGCTCTTCAAGTAGAAAAGGTAGTAGTCTTTCAGCTCCCCGAAGGCAGGGGACGAAGAGTTGCCCCTGGAGATTTGGGGGAGAATTGGCAAGTGGGTGAAAAGAAAGAAGAACCGAAGTAGGAAATTTTCAAATGCTTTGGTTGATTGTTGCCGGAGAGCCTTCAAATTAACCTTTAAATTAAGGGCATCGACTTTTTGAGTAGCTTTAACGTCCATAATTAGCAGTTACAACAGTATAGAAAAAAAGTGACTTGGCCACAATTTTTCACACTTGTGACCATTGCAGCATCCTAAGGTCACGTGATCAAAATACGGATGCTTGTTTTAACAGCGGCTAGAATTGTATTTGCTAAAAATTGGAAAAAAGAGAAAATACCTACTGAGGATGAAGTTATTAAGAAAATTATGGAATGTGCTGAAATGAGTAAATTGACATTTGAAATTAGAGAACAGGAAGACAAACAATATTATTTGATATGGGTTTTGTTTTACCAATGGCTAGATAATAAGGCATGGAAATGAAGTATGAAATATGAAATTAATGTAATGATAAAATATAAGAAGTATTTTTTTTCTTCCTTTTTTTCATGGGAATTAAACTTTTATTAAATAATTGTTAAATGAGAATAATAACATATAGGGATGTATACAATTGTTAAATAAGAGGAAATTAAATAATTTGTAAATTGTGGATATGGGATTAAGCACAAAAGATTTTTAACCGATCGACACACCTTCTGTGATTGTAATGGATGATGGTTGTTTTATATTTTGTTATGTTTAAAAATAAAAAAAATTTTTTAAAAATGTGGTTGCTTGGCAACATATTTATGATGGCTGCCGTGTCCCAGAATCACATTATCCCCTTTTGCAGCCTTCTGACAAGAAAGTCAATGTGGAAACCAGATTCACTGAAACAACTGTATTGCTAAAATTTATCAACTGCAGGGATTTCAATTGAACAATTGTGACCAGAAAGGTCATAAATATGGGGCAAAACTCACTTAACAACTGTCTCTGTCTTTGCAGCAGAAATTTTGGGCTCAAAATGTGGTTGTAGGTCGAGGACTACCTATATATAATTTATGCAAAAATTTTGGGGGATTGAAAGAAATAAGGATCATTCCTGTAAAAGTAAGGAGCAAGAGTTACACCATATTTATCCTTTGTATGACCTCAGAACTCATTAAAGGTAAAAAGGTTCCCCTCGCACATATGTGCTAGTCATTCCCGACTCTAGGGGGCAGTGCTCCTCTCCATTTCAAAGCCGAAGAGCCAGCGCTGTCCGAAGACGTCTCCGTGGTCATGTGGCCGATATGACAATGCCAAAGGCGCACGGAACACTGTTCCCTTCCCACCAAAGGTGGCCCCTATTTTTCTACTTGCATTTTTTACCTGCTTTCAAACTGCTAGATTGGCAGAAGCTGGGACAAGTCACGGGAGCTCACCCCGTTACGCGGCACTCGGGATTCGAACCGCTGAACTGTCGACCTTTCGACCGACAAGCTCAGCGGCTCATGAGCCACTGCGTCCCTGTAGAACTCATTAGGAAACGTTAAGCAACAGTAAGCAAGAAACTGAGTTAGCAATAACAACGTTATAAATCTATTATGACAGGGGTATTTGGGCTAAACAGCTAATTTCCAGGAAGACAGGAAGACCGCTGTCAAGGCACCAGATGCCCTGTTGAAATTAATAACTTTATTGTTAAGATAATAGTAACTGTTGTTAAGGAAGTACTAATTATGTAAGGCAGAGGTGGGCTTCAAAAATTTTAGCAAGGGGTTTTCTGCCTGGTTGCTGGGTGGGCGTGGCCAAGGTGGGCGTGGCCTAGTCGGCCTCCTGCACCACGGGGGTGGGGGGGCGTTTTTGCCCTCCCCGGGCTCCGGAGGCTTTCCTTGAACCTCCAGGGTGAAAACGACCTCCCCAGGCTCCGGAAGCCCTCTGGAGGCTGAAAACGGACCTGTTTTAAACCCTCTCGAACTTCCAGTAGGCCCGTTTTTTGCCCTCCCTGAGCCTCTGCGTGCGCCCTGCACTTACCTGCATCCAAAACGGGCCGCGTGAGGACTCCTGGGAGGGGAGGGCTGGGGTGGGCCATTGAAGAGTGGGATGTGGGGGTTCTCCGAACTGCACAGAATCTTAGCTAGAGGTTCTCCCGAACCCCTGCGAACCCCCAGCAGCCCCCCCCCCCGATGTAAGGAGATATAACCATATAACCATGTAAGGAAATAATTAGATTGTGAACCCCAAAATAGGGGGCAGTGATAAAGGCCTGGTCTTGATGAGTGAATAAAAGACGTGTGTTCCTTTGTCTCATCGTCCCTCTGCCCAGCTACCACATTTAGCTCAGAGGGTCCGCTTTTGCAAAAGCTTTCTTTGTACAATAAAGGCCTCTTTTAATTGTTCATCACATACATACAGGGACGCGGCAGCTCAGTGGCTAAGACTCTAAGCTTGCCGATCGAAAGGTCGGCAGTTCAGCGGTTCGAATCCCGAGTGCCGCGTAACGGGGTGAGCTCCCGTTCCTTGTCCCAGCTTCTGCCAACCTAGCAGTTCGAAAGCACGTAAAAAAAAATGCAAGTAGAAAAACAGGGACCCACCTTTGGTGGGAAGGTAACAGCGTTCCGTGCGCCTTTGCCGTTGAGTCATGCCAGCCACATGACCACAGAAATGTCTTCTGACAGCGCTGGTTCTTCGGCTTTGAAACGGAGATGAGCACCGCCCCCTAGAGTTGGGAACAACTGGCACATATGTGCGAGGGGAACCTTTACCTTTACCTAATCCTTCATCTGTCTCCTGTTGATTCACCTGAGGGTTGTTTTTCTCACAGGGATTATATACGATGTATATAAAAACAGAATCTGACCACCAAATCCTGAATAACGCGCTGACGTGAATTTGTTTTAAGCGCGACCGTTTTCCAGTAGAAGCTATTTCGTTCGTTTTGCATCAACAGGCAAGAGTACTACACTCACCATCGTCCGTTGGGGAATTCGTCCCACTCCTGCGTCCGATAGATGTAGCTCTTCGGCCGGGAAGCCCAGAAAATAGGCCGGACGTCTTCAACTCGCCGTTTGGGGTGAGCGCTAACCGCCCATGGCAAAGGACGCCTGGCGTGGAGAATATCAGGGATGGAAAAATTAAAAACAGTTCAAACCCTGGATCAGACTTTTCCAGGAGCTTTTTAAGGTAGCTCATCTAGACATCACTAACCACGATGGAAAAGTTTCAGATTTTACAGAGTTGGAAGGGACCTTTGCAGGTCATCTAGTCCAACCCCCTACATCTGCCTCTACCTAGGATTGAACTCACAACCTCCTAATTGTGAGGCAAGAGCTCCATCTCTAAGCCACAGCAGCTGGTAAGGGAGGGAGGGCTATCCTGAACCACAGTTGCTTGAGAAATGAGGAAGTCTAGTCTGGAATCTTCACTCATGTGATTTTTGAAATTTTGGTTCTGTTTTCCTTAATTTGTATTTTGCAATCCACCCTGACTTCTCCTAGATGACAACAGTGGCGTTTTTTAAAGCAAGCTGACTCCAAATTCATCTTAAAGAGGAAGTTACATCAAGTTTATCCCGTGTCCCTAGCTAAGAGCAGAGGTCTACAAACGTGGCCACTTTTAAGACTTTGGGGACTTCAACTCTCAGAATTCCCCAGAAACTTGCCCACTTTTAAGACTTTGTGGGCTTCCAACTCCTAGAATTCCCCAGCCAGCTTGAATTCTGGGAGCTGAAGTCCACAAAGTCTTAAAGTGGCCAAGTTTGGAGTCTTAAAACAGCCAAGACCAAATTCCCTCATCTGGGTTTAGCTCAGTGGAATAGACCAATCCAGATGTTAGGGTGATAAACCATGATTTATGGCTTAACGTGCGTTGGAAAGGAGACCATTGGGGCTTGTTCACCAAGCCAAGGCTGAGCCCCAGGTGTCCAGCCATCCCACCTTCTGGACAGACCCACCTTGGGTCTTCTTTCCAAAGGCCCAACCGTCGTAAGACCTCCATGGTGGCCACCTCGCGATTCAGGGTGTAGAAATGCAGACCGTGGACCAGGCCGCTATCTAAGAGTTCTCGGCACATCTTGACCGCCAGTTCAATGCCGTAGTTCCTGATGGCCGCATCGTTGTCCTTGATTGGCTCAATTATGTCCTTGATTTCCTGAGGCACCACCAATTTTGAGAGCTTCACAAGCTGGCGCAGAGAATGATAACCCTGAAAGAAATCAAGATGGCCGGCTGAGAGTTGAAAAGTCTACATATCTCTTAGAATGTCTAGAGTTGGGAAACGCTGACAGGGAGATTGCCTGAATTATTGCCATTCAGGCAATAATAATAATAAGCTAAAGAAAGCTTATTTCTTTATTTATCAAATTCATTTACCGCCCATCTCGTGGTTCAAGGTGACTCCCGAGTGGCCTTGCGGTATTAGTTGCTTTGTTATAATACGGGTAGTCCTTGACTTATGGCCACAATTGAGCCATTGAAGCTTCTGTGGCTAAGCGAGACAGCTGTTCAGTGAGGTTGGCCCCATTTCACGACCTTTCTTACCGCCGTTAAGTGAATCACCACAGTTGATAACTTAAGTAATTAACTGTTGAGTGAACCGGGCTTCCCCATCATTGACTTTGCTTTTCAGTGGGTCGCCAAAAGGGGAAAATCACATGACACTGCAACCGTCATAAATATGAGTCGGTTGCCAATTTTGATCACGTGACCCTGGGGATCCTGCAACGGTCGTTAAAAGTGTGAAAAAACGGTCATCGGTCACTTTTGCCAGCGCCGTTGTAACTTCCCAATGGTCCTTAAAACGAATTGTGGTAATTTGAGGGCCACCTGTATGTGGGACACCTTTACCTGGATGGGGAATATCCCCGGCACCACGGGGCAGCTGATGCCGATGGCCTGGCAGTCTGTTAGAAATTTGAGGAAAGTTTCCGTCCGGAAAAATAGCTGCGTAATGACGAAATCCGCTCCGGCGGACACTTTTTCCTTGAGGTGTTTCAAGTCATCAATGTAGCTCTCGGCCTCAGGGTGCCCCCCAGGATAACCTTCCAAATAAAAGTGAGAAACAGTGAGTTTCAACCTGGTTTCACCCTTCTTATCAAAATATCTGTTGTGACCTCGGCTTCCTGAGTCCTTAAAACACACGAGTAGTCCCAAAAATCTCTTTTATTGCAACAGCTGTGAATTACGTTCATTCACAGCTGAGTCCCAAAGTTGCAAGAAGTCCTTCAGGATAATCACCAGCCTTTATCTCCCTTGACACTCTGCCAAAGACCTACTTGGCAAAGCCACACGGAGCACAGAATCAAACAGAGATGCCGACTGGGAACAGAATTAACAACATTGCTTTCCTGCAAAGGGCCCACATGCCTTTGCTCCTCTTTTAAGCCTTATGGGAGGGGCCAATCATCTCCTGGCCTTACTCCCGAGTCATCCCTTTTGTTTTAACTGTTCATGCCTCCTGGCAGCTCTGCGCATGAGCGCACTAGGAACAGGGTCCCCCTGTTCCTCTGCCTCTCTGCTGTCCAACTCTGGAGGCTCCAGAGTCCGTGCATCACTCTCAGATGGCCCTGGCCCCATCTCTGCCTCTGACGCAGAGCCCTCATCTGGGCCTTCCCCAGATTCAGGGACTGGCCCATGTTCTTCCCCCAGCCTCCTCACTGTCCGACTCTTCTGCCAGCTCCGAAGGCTGCTGGCGGACCACAACAATATCCTCCTTAAGAGAGAGAACTTAAGAGAGAACTTTTACAAAATGTTTTATAGATGGCATTTAGACCCAAAAAAAACTAGCTCGTATCCAAATTTACAACCCAAGTGTTGGCGATGTGAGTGTGAAGATGCTACATATTTTCATATATGGTGGACATGTAAAAAAATTAAGGCTTTTTGGATTAAAATATGGTGGATTATTCAAAATATTTTAAGGAAAAAAAATAAATTTACACCACAGGTTTTTTTTGTTGGGAATAGTCACGGATTGTACTGTAATAGAGACTAAGTTGGTTTTGAACTTAATAACAGCTGCCAGGTTACTGGTGGCACAGTACTGGAAGAAGGAAGATCCACCTACCATTGAGGAATGGACATTAAAAGTTGTCCATCTGGCAGAGATGGCAAAAATTTCATCATATCTTAAAGATCATTCAAATGAAAGATGCATATCAGAATGGAGAAGATGGATTGACTATATGCAAAAAAAGTACCCGAACAAGAAGATTCATATAGCTTATGAATGAAATATTTTTAAGTAGTTTATGTTTATAGTTTTTGAACTATAAGGAGTTAAAGACCTAGGGAGAATATGAATGCAATAATTTGTTAGCATATTTTAGCTTTATGTTTGTGAATGCTATACCCTGTGCCTGTTCTGGGAAGTCTAGGGAGGGGGAAAGGGTGGGGGGGGGGGAAATGTTTGTATTTCTTATAAAACTTTTCAATAAAAACAAAACAAAACAATATCCTCCGTGTAATTCATAGTCATGTTGACAGAGAAACCTGTTTTACAGGATTTGATTCGCGTTTCTGGGACCTACCCCTTATTTTCCTCTACTTGCCCTCCTCCAAAAGAAGAAACTATGGTTTTGTTAGTCTCAAAGCTTCCTCTTTTTCCTCAGGTCATCGGGACCCAGGAGGAATCCAGCAGAAGAAGGGAGGTTTCTGAATTAAACTTCAAAATTTGGGTGAAATGCACAAATCTCTCTCTAGAAACTTGCATACTGAGTGGCCAAGCCACCTGGTTTTCTTAGAGAGTCCTAACATACCAGGACACAGACGGAAAGTCGGTGTGTATCACCGGACAGATAAATTTCACGTAATGTCCATAAAAGTGAAACTTGAGAAGTGAAAAAACCTGAATTCATTCTTTGTTGACACAAAGCTAGCTGAGCGAGCTTAGGCCAGCTTCTTTCCCTCAAACCCAAGAAGACCATGGCCAACAAGTTATGAAAATGTTGCCCCCAAAATGGCAGAGACCAGGCCGGGCCATTGCCAGGAGTCCAAGGTGACCTGAAGAAGGCGCCACCGCTGGTTAGAAAAGATGGACCGACTCTTGAGGAACCTCTTGAGAAGATCAGGAGAGCTTTGTGTGAAACTCATCTACTCACCCGCCACGCAGATGTCAAAATAATCGTCAAACTCCTGACGGATGTGCTTCACCAGGTCCACTGCGTGGTTGAAGCCCTCCAGTTCTTCTTCCCATTCTTCCCCAATAGGATCTGCGAGAGAAGAAGACCCCCATATTCTTCAGAAAACATGGTCCTTCCTTCCTCTGGAAGGAGAGACCATCTCGTGGTCGTTCCTCACCTCCTCGTAGCGCCATAATATTCTTCAGCCCCAAACGTTTGGCCTTCTGTAGGTGGGCGGTGATGGTTTCCCTGTTCTGATTGCAACAGGTCATGTGGAGAATGGTCTCTAGCCCGCAGTAGTTGAGGGCGGTGGTGGCCATCATCATGGACGAGGTCTCCTTATCGGAACCCGGATCGCCAGCCGGATGCCAAGTGACGTCGATGAAAAGGGGGCCGCCTGCCCCCATGTGGTCGAACCTGCAAGGAACAAAAGAAATTGGCCATCTTCATCTGGTAGGTGTCTATGGAGATTCTCAGTCATCTAGGTCATGGTTGTCCCAAAGGTGCTTTTTTCAAGAGGCAACTGGACTTTTTGTTTTTTCTTTGAAGACATTTGGCTTCTCGTCCAAGAAGCTTCTTCAGCTCTGACTTGGATGGTGAGGAATGGAAGGATTTATACTCCTTGCAGACAGTTGGGACATTTGGGGAAACAAAACAACCACTTCATCAACGCATGGCTCAACGTAGGAGAACAAACCCATCAGGACTAGACTCAGCAGTCCACATTTAAAAGACAAAAGCCGCTCTTTTGAAGACAGCAAAGTCCAAATTTTGGACACAGAGGACCACTGATTTGAAAGAGGTGTCAGAGAGGCCATCTATATCCAAGTTGAACAGCCCTCTCTCAACAGAGGGGGAGGGATAAGATATGGAGTTCCAGGTGAGTTATTTTTACCCTGATTCCCCTTATCTTAATGGCTCTACTTAAGAATTTCTATTGTCAGCTTTGTTAGCAGTGTCTTCCTTTCAGCTGGTGCTTCTTGGTTTTCTTAAAGGGGGAAGGGTTGGCTTGAATCTCTTGGTATTGTTTTCTGAGGTTTCTGGTGCTATGGGGGCCCTGGCATTGTCTCCCTGGCATACACTTCCCACAAGATGCTTGGCAACTGACTCATATTTATGACGGGTGCAGTGTCCCAGGGACGGACATTCAGTCCACTTTTATGACCCAAGTCAATGAGGAAGCCAGATTCTCTTAACCATTGTGATTCTAATTTAACAACTGCGGCCACTCCCTTAACAACTTTGGCAAGAAAGCTTGTAAAATGGGGCAAAATTCACTTAACAACGGTCTCGCTTAGCCACAGACATGTTGGGCTCCATTGTGGTCGTAAGTCGAGAACTACCTGTATTGGAAAGAGCGTGCTAGAGCAATTGTGTTCCCTTCACCCAGATTCAAGGTTTATTGGTTCGAGTCAACCCAGATTCAAGGTTTATTGGGTTGAGTCAACCAAGCGCCCATGGAAGTGGAGGAGATCCATCAACTCAGGATTTTAAATGAATCCACGGATACTTTCGAGGCCATCAGCCGTTGGAATAGCAATAACAGCCCTTAGACTTACATACTGCTTCACAGTGCTACTAAGGAACCTTGGTGGTGCAGCGGACTAAAGTGCTGTTAAGTAGCACTTAGCTGTCAGCTGCCTGCAATTACTGCGAGTTCAAATCTCACCAGACTCAAGGTTGACTCAACCTTCCATCCTTCCAAGGTAGGTAAAATGAGGACCCGGATTGTGAGGGAAATAAGCTGACTTTGTATAAAAAAGAACACCGCTTAGGGGGGGACCAAAAGCCCTACTAAGCAGGTATATACAAAAGTATGAAGGCTATTGCTTAACGCATTGTAAGCCGCCCTGAGTCTCCGGAGAAGGGCGGCATATAAATTGAACCAATAAATAAATAAATAAATAAATCTGTTTACAGAGTCAGCCTCTTGCCCCCAACAATCAGGGTCCTCGTTTTACTGACCTTGGAAGGATGGAAGGCTGAGTCAATCTGCAGCTTGTCAGGATCGAACTGCTGGCAATGGGCTGAGTTAGCCTGCAATGCTGCATTCTAACCACTGGGAGGGAAGGAAGGAAGGAAGGAAGGAAGGAAGGAAGGAAGGAAGGAAGGAAGGAAGGAAGGAATAGCACGTAGACTTATATAGCGCTTTACAGTACTTTACACCCCTCTCTAAGCGGTTTACAGAGTCAGCCTCTTGCCCCCAAGAATCTGGGTCCTCATTTTACCCACCTCGGAAGGATGGAAGGCTGAGTCAACCTGCAGCTGGTCAGGATCAAACTGCTGGCAGTGGGCAGAGTTAGCCTGCAATGCTGCATTCTAACCACTGGGAAGGAAGGAAGGAAGGAAGGAAGGAAGGAAGGAAGGAAGGAAGGAAGGAAGGAAGGAAGGAATGAATAGCATTTAGATTTATATACCGCTTCACAGTGCTTTTACAGCCCTAAGCGGTTTACAGTCAGCCTATTGCCCCCAAGAATCAGGGTCCTCATTTTACCGATCTCTGAAGGATCGAAGGCTGAGTCAACCTGCAGCTGGTCAGGATCGAACTGCTGGCAGTGGGCAGAGTTAGCCTGCAATACCGCATTCTAACCACTGGGAGGGAGGGAAGGAAGGAAGGAAGGAAGGAAGGAAGGAAGGAAGGAAGGAAGGAAGGAAGGAAGGAAGGAAAGAAGGAATAGCATGTAGACTTATATACCGCTTTATAGTACTTTACACCCCTCTCTAAGTGGTTTACAGAGTCAGCCTCTTGCCCCCAAGAATCTGGTCCTCATTTTACCGACCTCGGAAGGATGGAAGGCTGAGTCAACCTTGAGCCTGGTGAGATTCTCACTGAAAAATTGCAGGCAGCAGAAGTAGCCCTGCGGTACCGCACTCTAACCACTTGCGCCACCGCGGCTCTTAATAATCAACGTTTGAGCCTCCGTGACCTCCTGCTTCTTCACCTGGAGATGAGATTCACGGCTCCGTTGGCTGTCCGGGGAGGGAAAAACTCCAGGGAAAACCACTTGTCCCCGGATTCCTGACGACGACGCATTTTTTCCCGCAGGCGCTCGTGACGCTCCGTGTCTAGGACGGGAGTGGAGCACCGGGAGCTGTTTTGGGAGCTCTCCCCGCTGCTGCTGCTGTTGCTGCCATTGGATCGGGTGACGCTGAGGCCGTTACTCATCGGAGGAAACTCACCGTGGGACTCGTTGACCATGGTGAAGGCCCTAGAGGAAACAACGAGAAGACAACAATCGTGCTTGGCTCGCATTCGGCGTGCAAATCTATTTCTTTTTACAGGGTGATCCTCGACTTATGACCACAATTGAGCCCCAAAATTTCTGTTGTTAAGCGAGACCGTTGTTAAGTGAGTGTTTCTTCAATCTGCAACCTTTCTTGCCACAGTTAAGTGAATCACTGCACTTACAATAGTCCTCGACTTAAGACGGTTCATTTAGTGACCGTTCAGTTACAATGGCGCTGGAAAAAAGTGACTTGTGACCATTTTCCACACTTACAACCGCATTTATGGCTGATTGGCTTGTATTTATGACAGTCGCCGTGTCCGTTCACGTCATCCCCTTTTGCGACCTTTGGACAATCAACGTCAAATGGGGAAGCCAGATTCGCTTAACAACCGGGTTACTAACTTAACAACTGCAGTAATTCACTTAACGACTGTGGCAAGAAAGGTTGTAAAATGGGGGCAAAATTCACTTAAGAAATACCTTACTTAGCAACATAAATTGTGGTCGTACCTAAAGGACTACCTGCATTACATTTGTAACACGGTTGTTAAGTGAATCTAGCTTCCTCAGGAAGCTTCCTTGCTTGTCAGGGGGTCGCAAAAGGGGATCCCAGGATGGACACTGCAAATACGAGCCAATTGCCAAACGTCTGAATTTTGATTATGCGACTTTGGGGGATGCCACAACGATTGTGTGAAAAAAATGGCCGAGTCCTTTTTTTTCAGGGCCGTCACTAAATGAATGGTTTATTTGCATTTCACCTGAACTCAATCTAATCTAGAATTTCATCTGCCTTAAATTCACCTGTATTCCATTTATAAATGTAAGCGACTCCAGGTGGCTTAATAACTTCTCCCATGCCTTCATCCAAGCAGGAGTTTCTTAGCTAGCTGTTTGCAAGAGCCAGTGAGAATTTTTTTTTTTACTCTGAAAACCACTGGAAATCTTTAAAAAAAGCAATTTGCAGCTGGACGGATGGGCAGGCACAACTTCTCCCTGACCCACTGAAGGAAGGCATGGATGGGGTGGGGAAGGCAGCCCTAATTTTGCAGATCAGGAGAGGCAAATGATTACGCAAAGGATCAACTGATTATAATCAGTTGATCCTTTTCTAAGCCTGAATATAATCAGCCCCCAATCCATGATCAATCCCCCAGTTGCAAGCCAGCAGCAGAACAAAAGTAAAAACAGGGGAAGAGAGAATGGAGAGTGGGGCGGGGGTATGATTGCACCCCAAACAGCAAAAGGCAGGAAGGAGCAGCAAAAAAATTGAGAAGAAATTTCAGCCCCCATGCCCATTTACGTTTCCGTCCTGATCTCAGCTCAGCCGCTATCCAGCCTTGCAAAATTTTGCAGACCCCCCCGTTTCTTCCAGCGGGGAAGGGGGACCACACGGCTAGTTTTTCAGGGTCCCATCAGAGGAGGAAGTCAAGGGAAGGGATGCAGAGAGAGAGAGAGAGAGAGGGAGAGTGATCCTAAGCATTCACTCACCTGGTGTTGGCGTTGTCCCTCTGGGTAATTTTCCACCGGGGTCTGGACCCTCCCTCCGATTTGGTTGACCGATTCAAGCCTTCCAGTTTGCTAATTTATTTGGGGGGGGGCTCATGGGCCAAGTTCACCCCAGCATTTACTCAGTGGATTGGATCCAGCCCATACTACTGGATCTGACCTTCCCGCAAAGGTCTGGAGAAATGCAAAGCGGCCAATTGTCCTCAAGAGAGTCACACCTTGTCTCTGGTGTCACAATATCCCTTGCAAAGAAAGCAACCTGCAGGCACCCCTTTATCAAAAAAAAAACAGTCCCCGCCAATCGGCGCCTGGCTTCTCTACCAATGGGGGAGGTGGGTTTCCCAGAGAAAAGCCCACCCACCCACTCACCTCCTTGTTTGCTCAGCAAGGAAAAGAGGCTTTGCAAAGCTTATCTAGAGGGTGAGATTATCGCTCGGGCACAGAAACAAACAGGAAAACCGGATTCCCAAACATGCATTTAAAAATAAAATAATAAAATAATGGGAGAAATGGCCTGAATGGTTAGAGGAGAGGGCTAAAAGGCACGGGAAGAGTAAATGAGGAAGATGTAGGAGTTGAAATGCAGTAACCTACGAGTGGAAATGGAAGGGACGCAGAATGTATGATCGCTATTGAGTACACTGTTATCTGTATGTGTATAAATCAATATATCAATTGTATGTTATAAAAGGCCAATTGAAATAAGGGAGAAAAATGGATATGTAAGAAGCGCTGACTGAGGCGAAATTGTTGAAAAGAAGAAAATTGTAAACGTTTCTTTTTTAATAAACATTTCTGTTAATTTGATTTCTGTTAATTTGATTTCTGTTTCATAAAAATTATTTCAAATAATTATTTAAAATTATTTTAAATAATTATTTGAAATAATTATTTAAATAATTATTTAATTATTCAAATAATTATTTAAAATTATTTTAAAATAAATAAATTACATTAAATTAAATATAAGGACGGTACCCACCTTGCAAGGGGCGTTTTTTCGGCCAGCTCCATCGGACAAGTCCAAAGTCTTGGCTCCCGCAAATCCCAACGGGAAAAAAAAAAGATGGAAATTTGCGTGTGTCAAATCTCCTTAAATTCCTCTTCCACAGCAGGCATGGTGGAGGGGACGGATTTTTTCCTGGCCTTTACTGTAATAATAATAATAATAATAAAATTATTACAATCTTATTGATAAAAGATTCTTAAAGTCTTTCTATAGAGATGGTTCTCGATTTACGACCACAACGCAGGCCAAAATTTATGTTTTAAGTGAGACGTTTGTTAAGTGGTTTAGGGGTGGGGAATTGTGGTGGGTGGGGGTGTGTTTGGGGATTGTTATGTGTGTTGGACCTGGTCTTTGGGAGTTAAGTGAATTTCGTTGTACATATACTGTGTATACACGTACAATGACAATAAAGTTATAATTATTATTATGAGTTTTGCCCCACGAATATGCTGCCTTTTTTTTTTTTAATATTTCCCAAAATATTTCATTCTTTGGGGGAGGGGGAGCTTCCCACAGCTTCATCCCCCCCACCTCCCTGAGGAAAAAAACTCTGGAAACTGAGCCACAAAATCATAAAATCTTGCAAAGTGAAAGGTAAGTTCCCCCAGGTTGCGTTCCAATCTCTTCCCCTTTTATTTGGGTCTCCTGCTTGGGGTGGGGTTGGACTAGATGACCTCCAAGGTCCCTTCTAACTCTTGTTATTCTGTTAATTTATTCTAATTGGTACTGAAGCCGTAGTGACTCCGGGTCACAAAGGTAACGTCGTATCAGTAAAATTTAAAAACCATTCAAGGCAATAAACCTTTGGCCAGGATTCACCCGCACAGGTAGTCCTCGACTTATGACCACAGTGGAGCCTGATTTTTATGTTATTAAACGAGACGTTTGTTAAGTGAGTTTTGCCCCATCTTACAACCTTTCTAGCCACAGCGGTTAAGTTAAAGTAACAAGGTTCTTAAGGGAACCCAGCTTCCCCATCGAGTTTGTTTGTCGGAAGGTCGCAACGGGGGATCAAAAATGGTCATAACTTACTTTTTTTTTTTTTGAAGGACTGTGGTAACTTGCGAATGGTCACTAAATGAATTGTCATAAGTTGAGGACAACCTGGACTACTTTAGCCCGTGGCAATTTTTTTTATTTTATTTTTTTTATTTGATTTATATGCCGCCCTTCCCCGGAGACTCAGGGCGGCTTACAATGCGTTAAGCAATAGCCTTCATATTTTTGTATATTTGTACAAAGTCAGTTTATTGCCCCCACAAACTGGGTCCTCATTTTACCCACCTTAGAAAGGATGGAAGGCTGAGTCAACCTTGAGCCTTGGCGAGATTCGAACTTGCAGTAATTGCAAGCAGCTGATGTTAATCACAATGCTATCAGTCTGCTGAGCCACCAGGCCCTATTGCAGGAAATTGCAGGAAAAAAAATAAAATTGATTGGACGCAGAATCTTTCCCCTTTGGGGGAGATTTGTTATGGTCCCTTGGGGTCATTCTTAATTCTGATGGTTTGGGGGCTGGTCCAAAGACCCCCCCCCCCAGGCGTTGTTTTTTTCCTGTACGAGGGAAGACTAGTCCAAAAACGTCTTTAACCACTACACCACACTGCTCGCCCCTGTTAAAGATTACAATTGCCATTAATCTGGCCTGGTTAAAATGGTGGGTAGCGAGGATGGGACATGTAGTTAGTGGCGATGGGAACTTGCAAATCCACTGAGGATGGCATTTTGTATCGCAGCAGGAAAGGAAAGTGGGAGCCTCGAAGTTGGAAGTCGCCCCCTCCACCCCCCAGATCTGTCCCCCTGCCCTCCATTTCTCAGCCCAACCCATATAAGGGGGCAAAAATCTGGTGCCTATTTATAAACCTGGAGGCTTTATTTATTTAATTATTGCAAGGAAATGTTTTCTTTTAGGGTAGGGCAAAAGGAAATAATCTTTTTGCAATTCTTATGGGGGGGGCAGGGTTCCTTCCTTCCTTCTTGGGGAGGGAGGGGAAATTGCACCAGGTCTGCAACCCTGAAAGGAAATTGCAAAACTTTGCAAGGGGGAAAAAAAAATAATCACACGCTTCTCTCCAGCCTTCGATTCACACATTGGCATGCAAAACGGGACCATAATTCATTGAATTATTAGGCATTAATTGTATCCTTACGTTGTTGTTGTTTTTTTAATTTGATTTATATGCCGCCCTTCTCCGAAGACTCAGGGTGGCTTACAGTGCGTTAAGCAACAGCCTTCATACTTTTGTATATTTATACAAAGTCAGCTTATTGCCCCCATAAACTGGGTCCTCAATTTACCTACCTTAGAAAGGATGGAAGGCTGAGTCAACCTTGAGCCTGGGGAGATTCGAACTTGCAGTAATTGCAGGCAGCTGAATGTTAATAATGGGCTATTAGTCTGCTGCGCCACCAGGCTCTTTTACAATATTGATTCCTGATTGCTTATTTGTATCCTATGACTATCACTAAGTGTTGTACCTTATGATTCTCGATGAACGTATCTTTTCTTTTATGTACACTGAGAGCATATGCAACAAAGAGAAATTCCTTGTGTGTCCAATCACACTTGGCCAATAAAGAATTCAATTCAAAATTCAATTCATTAAATTCCCCCAGGAAGACGGATGGGTATGCGCAGCGGGAGAAAGAGATCTAGCATCATCATCATCATCATCATCATCATTATTGGTTAATCTTTAGTGAGATTCACAGCCTTTGAGGCTGGTTAATAGCTCAGCAGCTCGAGTCCTAACCAAGGACCTAGGAACCGTTAAGGTATCGTTGGAGGATGTAAGCTGTTCTGAGTAAGGTGGTTTTTTGTAGTCAAAATGTTCAAGTCCGGCAAATTTAGAATTTCTAAATACTGGGGTAGCCCTTTGGGTATTGCTCCAAGGGCTCCAATTACAATCGGGACAACACACGATTTCTTTTTCCACAGTCGCTCAACTTCAATTTGTAAGTCCCAGTACTTTGTGATTTTTTCTTGCTGCTTATCTTCAATCCGTGCATTACCAGGTATTGCAATGTCAATGAACCATCCTTTTTTTAACTATTGTTATGTCAGGTGTGTTGTGGACCAAGTGCCTGTCAGTCTGAATCCTAAAGTCCCACAAGATCTTGAGTTTCTCATTCTCTAAAACTTTCTCAACCTGATGTTCCCAGTGGTTTTTGCTGTACTCAAATCCAAACTTCTGGCACAATTTCCAGTGAATGATCTTAGCAACACGGTCATGGCGTTGTAGGTAGTCAGTTTGTGAAATTTTGCTGCACCCACTAATCAGGTGGTCGACTGTCTCATCTTTCTCATTGCAGAGGCGGCATTTGCTGTTGGTGGTAACATGTTGAATTTTTGCCTTCACGCAGTTTGTGGCTAGGGCTTGTTCTTGAGCTGCCAAAATAAAGCTTTCTGTTTCTTTTTTTCAGTACTCCTGATATTATTATTATTATTATTATTATTATTATTATTATTATTATTATTATCATTATTATCATTATTATCATTATCATTATTATTGATTAAACATGAAACTCAGTCAACTGAAATTATTATTATTATCTATTTTACTCATCAAACATGAAATTCAGTCAACTGAAATTATTATCTATTTTATTCATTAAACATGAAACTCAGTCAACTGAAATTATTAATTTTGATTAAACGTGAAACTCAGTCAACTGAAATTATTATTATTAATTTTACTCATTAAACATGAAACTCAGTCAACTGAAATTATTATTTTATTCATTAAACATGAAACTCAGTCAACTGAAATTATTATTATTGTTATTGATTAAACATGAAACAGTCAACTGAACTTTATTATTTATTTTACTCATTAAACATGAAACTCAGTCAACTGAACTTATTATTATTATCTATTTTACTCATCAAACATGAAATTCAGTCAACTGAAATTATTATCTATTTTATTCATTAAACATGAAACTCAGTCAACTGAAATTATTATTATTAATTTTGATTAAACGTGAAACTCAGTCAACTGAAATTATTATTAATTTTACTCATTAAACATGAAACTCAGTCAACTGAAATTATTTATTATTATTATTATTATTATTATTATTATTATTATTATTATTATTTAAAATGCATTATTTTGGTGGCCGCTGGAAAAATTGCTTTTGGACCCCTCTCGCCCCATTCCAGACCCAGCTATATATAAAAAAAGAAAGGAACGCTTGCTTCTCCCCCCCTCCATTTCTTAATGGTTTCTTCTACCCTTCCCTTGCCAGTCGCTTACACACAGTCGCCTTCTCCTCCCCTCCCCCCCCCTCCCGCCCGCTGGAACGCTCCGCCGGTGCGCCCCCCCCCCCCCCCCCCACCCTCGCCGCGCCCCCCCCCCCCCCCGCGCAGAGCTGAGGGGCTCGCGCCCGCGTCGTCACCGAAGAGACAGAGAGAGAGAGAGAGAGAGAGACGGAGAGCGCATGCACAGCAGCCCTTCGGCAATCCCTCGTGGGCGCCTCGTTTAAATCTCCGCGTCTGAATACAATGGCAAAGCCACGCCCCTTCGGGGGCCACAGCCACGCCCCTTCTGCGGTCTGGCCCGATGCCCGCTTCCAAGATGGCAGCGCTGACGTCATTTTACCCTTTCTTTTTTTTTAAAAAAAAAAGTCTGTCATTCGTGGTTGTTATTGTTGGCACGTGGTTGCCTGGTTAACCACAAATCTGGGATGGTTTATTTTTTTCCCCTCCCCCTCCTTTGCATCCTTGCTTGATAAGCAAGGAGCCCAGAATTTAATCCAAATCATTTTAATTCCTTATCTGCCTTAATTTTGGAGCACAAATGCACCAAGACAAATTCCTTGTGTGTGCAATCACACCTGGCCAATAAAAAAATTCTATTCTATTCTGTTCTGTTCTGTTCTGTATTTTCTATTCTGTTCTGTTCCATATTTTCTATTCTATTCTATTCTATTCTATTCTTTTCTATTCTATTCTATTCTATTCTATTCTGTGTTCAGCAGGCAGCAAATTCCCAGTTTGCAAAGAAAGCACCCCCTCCCAAGTGTTTTTAAATGCATGCCCTGCATATTGAAGGAGCATAGTGATCAAACCAATATTTGCTGTTTGCTTCTGATATACTGCTAGAAATCATTTATTAGGAATTAAGCTTTATTATTGGCTTCTTATTAAATTAGTTGTTAGGAACTAATTCTAGCTTAGTACATTGTAACCTTAATACTGGTTGGCATTAGTGCAAAGTTTGTTACCTCGCTTCTGTGTCTCGCTTCTATTCTTGGCTTCAAAGCTAGGCACATCCCTGAAAATATAGAAGAAACCGTTACCCAGGAATAATTTATTTATTTATTTATGTAATTTATATATTTTTTATTTATTTATTTTTATATGCCGCCCTTCTCCAGAGACTCAGGGTGACTTACAATGGGTTAAGCAATAGCCTTCATACTTTTGTATATTTTTATACAAAGTCAGCTTATTGCCCCCACAAACCGGGTCCTCATTTAACCCACCTTAGAAAGGATGGAAGGCTGAGTCGACCTTGAGCCTGGTGAGAATTGAACTCGCAGTAATTGCAGGCAGCTGGATGTTAAATGCTGCCTTAGTAGGAGGCATTAGCCTCCTACACCACTCAGGCTCCTTCTCCCATAAGACTCAGGGTGGCTTACAAAAACAGAACAAGGAATTACGTAAACAATTAAAATCAGTTTAAAATTAAATTAAAATCAATTAAAAATTATTAAAATTATTTGAAGTCACCCCTACGGATTCAGTCCATCTGGTGAAAAAGCCACGTCTTCAATTTGCGGCGGAAGGAGAGGAGGTCCGGGGCTGTCCTGAGGCCAGTGGGCAGCCCATTCCAGAGAGTCGGCGCTCCCACAGAGAATGCTCTCCCCCTGGGGGCCGCCAGCCGACATTGTGTGGCTGATGGCACCCTGAGGAGGGTGAGCGCACCGGACGGTGGGAGGAAGGCAGGAGATGATTCTGCAGATACCCCGGGCCTAAGCCATGTAGGGCTTTATAGGTGAGCACCAGCACCTTGAAACGAACCCGGAGAGCCACCGGCAGCCAGTGCAGCTCGCGCCGGAGAGGTGTCACACGGGAGCACCGAGAAGCTCCCGTAACAACCCACGCGGCCACATTCTGGACTAACTGTAGTCTCCGGGTGCATCCCAAGGGCAGCTCCATGTAGAATATCAGGCCCCATAGATAAAGGAATCAGAGTAGGGAGTTTTCCTGCCTCATAGATTCTGAATCCTGAAAGCATTCTGCTGGATTTCTCCATACATAAGGTAGAAAGAGACAGGGGCTTCAACAAATAACTTTTTAAAGACCACTTTAGTAACGAACCTTTCAGTGGTGGGATTCAAATAATTTAACAACCGGTTCTCTGCCCTAATGATTTCTACCAACAACCAGTTTGCCAAACTGCTCAGAAAGTTAACAACCGGTTCTCCCGAAGTGGTGCGAACCGGCTGAATCCCACCACTGGAACCTTTGCCTCTGATTGGGTCAACTTTGAAGAGCCTGTAGTACAGTGGACTAAACACTGTTATTAACATCTGCTGCTTGCAATTACTGCAAGTTCAAATCTCACCAGGCTCAAGGTTGACTCAGCCTTCCATTCTTTCAAAGATAGGTGAAATGAGGACCCAGTTGTGGAGGCAATAAGCTGACTTTGTATAAATATACAAAAGTATGAAGGCTATTGCTTAACGCATTGTAAGCCGCCCTGAGTCTCCGGAGAAGGGCGGCATATAAATTAAAAGCAGAAAAAAAAAAAAAAGCAAACTTTGTTTCTATCGGCGTAAAATGTATATAATACTCTGAGCCACTCTCGCAGGTGTGTGGCTATTCCTTACATGCATTTTGTCTGTAAGTTTTGGATATTAGTTGTGTCACCCAGCCTTTTTACTTTGGCCATAAATAAAAAAGCTGTTATTTTTATTTTTTTGCAAGCCTTGTTTTGAATCTCACTCTCTTTGGCATCTCAGTGGCTCGGGGAAACGTCTGGGACCTTACAATATAAAACGATGACAAGAGAGCTAAAAATAAAAGGCTTGTGGCTTGAAATCAGACAACCTCAGCCCGCAAGAACATCATAATAATAGTTCAGGTCACTGATTAACTAGATAAGGCAGGTTTGTCGCTCTTTAACGTGCCATAAACTTTCAGTGGTTGCGACATCCGGAGTCTGGTTGGAAGTGTACACAGGCCCTGCCTGTCTGAAAACCTTTGGCCTATTTTCCGTAGCAATCCAGACATGCAGATTGGTGGAGAGGAATATGTTTGAATGGGAGTGTTTGGAAAGGTTAAAAAAAAGTCACAGGAGAGAGAGCTTGTCTGCTTTAAGGTGTTGGAAGAAATGTCTATCTGGGTTCAGTTCCAAGTGGAGAGGAAGACACTGGAAACATGGTGGCTGATTGGAAATATAGTTTTTAATGGTGGACAGGACCACATGGTTTGAGGTCCTGGGCAAAAAACCACATGGGAGAGAGAGAGAGAGAGAGAGAGATTTATACCCTTTGTTGGTAACTTTGTAGGTTGTCTGTGTTCTAGGCTTGGTTGACTCTCGCTGGATGGTGATGTAATGAAAGGCCTTTGGGCAATTCCTACTCTAGCTCTGCCTGAAGGAGGTAGATCTTTGTTATGTAGAATAGACTGGCCCAGGCCTTAATGGCCCATTGACGAAGGTGTGGGGGAGGCTGAGTTTCTGCCTCCCTTTTAGGGGAAATATTCTGCCCTTTTAATATTTCCTAAAATATCGAATTTTCCTAGGAGAAGGGTGTGTGCTAACTTTCTACAAAGGGGAAGCAGCAAAAACAGCCAAATGCATGTTTCTCAAGGTTGAATTAAGGCTTTGTTTTATTTTTTGGATTTATTTATTGTGACATTGTACCATAGGATGTAGGTGGTTGGTTTCTATTGAAAAAAAGAAATTGCTGAAACCCCTCCTCTTCGTCAGTGCTTATAATAATAAAGGTTTAATTTTCCCACAAAGGCCACCACAGAACATCTCTTTCATTTCCTTGGGTTTTTTAAAAAAAAACTTCATTTTTTATTTTATTCAGAAGGTTAAAATACAAGGCTTAGAATAACTTTATTGTCACTTTGAATGTACACTGATCGGCATGCATTAAAATGAAATTTCCTTGCATACAGCTCTCAAAGGGAGCGCTCACCTCCAATATACTACATGAACATGATAAAATAATTAAATAAATAAATACTGTTGGAAGAAATATCCTTCTGGGTTCTGCTCCAAGTGGGGAAACAGACACCGGAAACATGGAGACTGCTTGGAAAGATGGTTTAATGGTGGACAGGATCACATGGCTTGAGTTCCTGAACAGAAAAGGGGCAGATACAGTGAGTCCCTGGGTTTTTATGCTCTCCCTGGCTCTGAACTTCCTGGGGCCCAGAAAGAGTATCCTGATTGGTTGTCAGACTCCCAGGGGGTGGGGGTCTTAGCTAGCCTTGCTGGCTGATTGGTCACATGTGCTTCCCAGGTCACATGTGCTGAGTTTCTGCTGCTATTGTGTAGAGGGCTAATCCTATCTTTGTTGGATCTTGGGCAATTCCTACTATGGCTCTTCCTGAAGGAGGTAGATCTTTGTTATGTAGAATAGACTGGCCCAGGCCTTAATGGCCCATTGACAAAGGGTGGGGCAGGAAGATGGGAGCTGCTTCAAAACATGCTTATCCCAGGGAAATATAATATTCTGCCTTTTTCATATTTCCTAAAATATTTCACTCTTCCAGGAAAGGGGTGGGTGCTAACTTCCTACAATACAAAATTACGCATATACTTCCAGACACAAGATTCGTTTTTCTTGCCATGTACATGTATACATCCGAACTAGACTGTTGTTTCTCTATGTCATATTATGTGGGTACATGCATAATTTTATATTTATTTTCTTATTTGGTCATGTTTATATAGCCTATATTGGAGGTGGTGACCCTTTGAGAGCTGCATGCAACAAAATTTCATTTTTAAAAAATATACAAATACAAATTTCTTTACAAAATAGAAAAGAAGAAAAAATTAACAGGCAAGAACAAAAAATGTGAATTAAAAAGGACAAAAACAAAATATATTGTTTTTTTTAGAATAGAATAGAATTTTTTATTGGCCAAGTGTGATTGGACACACAAGGAATTTGTTCTTTGGTGCATACGCTCTCAGTGTACATAAAAAGACAAGATACGTTCGTCAAGGATGATAAGGTACAAGACTTAATGATAGTTGTAGGGTACAAATAAGCAATCAGCTCATACTAGGAAACAATCAGATAGATAGATAGATAGATAGATAGATAGATAGATAGATAGATAGATAGATAGATAGATAGATAGATAGATAGATAGAATTCTGTATTGGCCCAAGTGTGATTGGACACACAAGGAATTTGTTCTTTGGTACATAAAAAGAAAAGATTGTTGCAATTGATTTGTCAATGTTCAACTAGGGGTGATAATATGTTTTTTGACTTTTTGTCCATTTTGTTAGTTTTGCTTTGTTTTTTACGATCGCTCTGAATTTTCTCACAGGAAAAGCAATATTGCTTTGGGATAATATATAACCCCAAGCCCAGTTCTTTGAGAGAGAGAAAATTATCAATAGGGACATATCACTGCTGCTATTATTATTTCTTTAAATTTATTGTTCTCCCAACTCCCCATAAGAAATTCTGCTACTAATCATAGATTTAAAAAAAAAAAAAATCTCTATGGTTATTCTTGAGGAAGGCTCCTATACACAAAAGGATGCATCTCTTCCTAGCTCTACAGCTCCACTTCCTGTTTCGCGGCCCACTTTCAAGATGGCCGAACGAACAACTTCCGCCCCGAAGCCGCCGTCTCCAATGAGCGGAAAGCTTTCTTAAAGGAACGCCTACCTTTTCCCGCTTTTCTGCGCCGGCTCGGAGGATGGTGGTGGCGTCTTTCCGAGAGGCGCATGCGCGAAGGCGGGCTGCTTTTTGGGGGGCACCAGAGTGGGCTTCTTGAGGGACGACGATGGCGGCGGGGTGCCGGGGGGGCTGTTGCGGGTGCTGCTGCTGCTGCTGTGGGGAAACAGAGAGCCGCACTCCGGAAGAGCTGGTGAGGGGTGGGCTAGGAGGGGCTTTCCTCGTTGGACCCCCCCTTTTTTTTTTCAACAGATATGGGGGTGGGGTATTACATTTGCATATGCAAATTAGGCTGGGTCTGGTAGCACTTTTTTTTTTTTTTGGCTGTTACCTCATGGCAAAGGCGAAGAGGGCGCCTCTGAGCACGTACAGAGTTCCTTGTGGAACCCAAGAGGTTGAACATTCATATATATATATATATATATGTGTGTGTGAAATAGCAGAAATTATTATTTGTGAGAATATTATGCGCAAGAAAACGACGGAAATAAAAGCCAACCAAAACGTGAAATTAAAAGCGGGAGTCTTTTAAGTATTGTTTCATTTGCAAAGGCAATGACTTCAGCATGCCTTGGATTTCCAAGGCACTCCATGCAAAATCTCGCTTTTTAGGTGTTTTATTTTTCCCCTGCATGTTGGTTATGAATATTTATATTTATTTTATTTGTTTGTCAAACAAGTCCAAGGTAACAAGTATAGGTATGAACAGAAGCATGAGCAAAGGAAGTAACTATATCTGGTTTGCCTTTATCATACTGATCTGTTAATTATTTCTTTTATTTTGCAGACCATCCTTGGAGAGACGGAGGATGAAGACGATGAAATTCTGCCCCGTAAAGACTATGAGGTGAAGTGCCTCAAAAAAGAGCTTCATTTGTTAGAAAGAGCATGAAGCATTGCAGAAAAAAAGGAGAGAGATGTTGCTGGGAGTTTCTGCTTCTCTCTTAAAAGACTGAAAGTAAAGTTAAGAGTAGTTGCCCAAAAATGGGACGTGGGTGGCTCGGTGGCTAAGACGCTGAGCTTGTCGATCAGAAAGGTCGGCGGTTCGAATCCCTAGTGCCGCGTAACGGGGTGAGCTCCCGTGGCTTGCCCCAGCTTCTGCCAACCTAGCAGTTCGAAAGCACATAAAAAAAATGCAAGTAGAAAAATAGAGACCACGTTTGGTGGGAAGGGAACAGCATTCCATGCGCCTTTGGTGTTGAGTCATGCCGGCCACCTGACCACGGAGACGTCTTCCGACAGCGCTGGCTCTTCGGCTTTGAAACGGAGATGAGCACCGGCTCCTAGAGTCGGGAACGACTAGCACATATGTGCGCGGGGAACCTTTACCTAGTTGCCCAAAGCTGTTTCATTCCCGAGTAGGTCTCTTCTAAATGAGCCTTTTTTGGCGAAACTCTGCGACTTCAATCGATGTTGGGAAACTAAGCAAGGTCAGAGTTGAGTATCCTTGGAAAGGAGACCATAAAGAAACCCCTGGGAATGTAGGCAGGACAGGAGGATCAAAACAACAGAGCCTAAAAGAATGACAAATTTCTTTTGTACAGCTGGAAAGAAAATGGCTTGTACAAATAGGTTTAGTCACCGTTAAAGTGATTTTAAGGTGGCAATTCAGTTACTCCGGAGAGGGTGGCTTTCTTTACTTAGCAGCCAACTTCTTGCAGCACTCAAAATTAGGGTTGATGAATTAGGTTCAACTACCGTGTTTTCCTGAAAATAAGACCCTGTCTTATATTTTTATGAACCCTGAAATAAGCACTTGGCCTTATTGCCCTGCGCTCAAAAGCCCCATTGGACTTATTTATCAGGGGATGTCTTATTTTGGATGAAACGGGGTAGTTTTTCATAGGATTATGGATTTATTTATTTAGCGTATGGCAAATACACGGACTTATAGTAGTTCAAATGTTCATGTCCAGTCCACCCAGCCATTTAAGGACAGGGTGGTGTATGTTGAAAAAAATCAGACATTGGGCCGGTGTAGACTCTTGATGGACATTAGGACACAATGTGGTGGATATTTTGAGGATTATGGAGTTTGACATACAGTCCTCAACTTACGACGTTAAGTCATAATTGAGCCCCTAATTTTTGTTGCTCAGCAAAACATTTGTTAAGTGAGTTTTGCGCCATTTTACGACCTTCCTTGCCCCAGATGTTAAATGAACCACTTGCCATTGTTAAGTGAATCTGGTTTTCCCGTTGACTTTCCTTGTCAGAAGGTTTTAAAAGGGGATCATGTGACCCCGGGATACTGCACCTGTCATAAATATGAGTCGGTTGCCCAACGTCTGAATTTTTTATCCCTTGAACGTGGGAATGCTGCAGTGGTCGTAAATGTGAAAAATGGCCCCTATGTGACTTTTTTCAGTGCTGTTGTAACATTGAACGGTCACTAAACGAAGTGTCATAAATTGGGGACTACCTGTAGTGTGAGGTGTGGATCCAGCTATCGCATGAAATGGCTTTTGCTTGAAAGTTGGCTATAACCTGCTGTCAACCTTTCTGAAAATATTGGCATTTCGTTTCTCCTCTCCAGAGTTTGGATTATGATCGGTGCCTCAATGAACCGTACTTGGAAGTCCTAGAAAGCCTCGATAACAAGGTAAGACGTAACGGGAGTCTTGATCGCAGTGGGTTTAGTAAATCAAATTGTGAAAGGGGGCTTGCGTTCCTGGGAATAGAGGAATATTTGAATTTGCTTCAAAGCGTATTAATGTTACTGTCAGGCAGGGGTGAAATGTTCCCAGTTCGGACCGGATCGCCCGATCCGGTAGCGATAGTGGCAGGCGGTTTGGAGAACCGGTAGCAAAAATCCCTGCCCCTCCCATGCCCAGCTGAGCTGTGCAATCATCAGAGGCTTTTAAAAAAAAAAAAACATTGTTTCTACAACCTCTTCGGCCGAAAAAATGCTTTTAAAAGTAAAAAAAAAAGCCTCTGATGATCGTGTGGCTCAGCTGGGATCATCAGAGGCTTTTAAAAGCATTTTTTCTACAACCTCTTCGACAGAGGTTGTGAAAAAATGCTCTTAAAAGCCTCTGAGGGCAGAGGCCAAGGCTTTTTTTTTCTTTTATAAGCCTCTGATGATCCCAGATGAGTTGCCTGATCGGCAGAGGCTTTTAAAAGCATTTTTTTTTACAACCTCTTGGGCCGAAGATGTTGTAGAAAAAATGTTTTTAAAAGTTAAAAAAAAAAAGTTGGCCACGCCCACACAGTCACATTACCCCCACCCCCACCAAGCCACACCCACAGAACCGGTAGTAACAAATTTTACATTTCACCACTGCTGTCAGGTCTGGAAGCCATCTGCAGGCCTGCCACAATTAGTGCTGTGGGAAACTGGGAGGGGGGATTGTATGGAGCTGGGGAGATATGTAGTCAAAATAACATTCCTTTCTCCAAGAGTCAAGGCCACTCTGCCGTGCACCTGGAGGGGTGTGACTGGAAAGCATCTCCAGTTGGGACGGTGCATTGATTGGACCATGTGATGGACATGTGGGTGCTGGTGCAGGGACCTGGACTTTCTTTTGGGTGGGGAAAACCTGGAAGCTTTCAGATTCGGGTTTTCCCAGATGTGCCAATATGACATCATGCCTAACCTCGGAGTTTTCTTTCGTTGGGGGTGTTACTTGGAATCCTGACATTTACTGTGAGAGGCACTCTACATTTCAAATGCATGCTTCCCTCCATATTCTCCATCCAGTGTGTAGGTAAAGAGCAAGAGTAATTACAGGGAGTCCTCGACTTACGACCGCAACTCAGCCCAACATTTCTGTTGCTAAGTGAGACATTTGTTAAGTGAACTTTGCAACCTTTCTTGACTCGGTTTGTCAGGTGAATACTGCCGTTCTTAAATTAATAACACGGCTGTTAAGTGAATCTGGCTTCCCCACTGACTTTGCTTGTGAGACGGTTGCACAAGGCAGATCACGAGATCCCGGGACGCTGCAACCGTCATAAGTACGAGTCAGTTGCCGAAGTGTCTGAATTCTGATCACGTGACCATGGGGATGTTGTGAAAAACAGTCATAAGTCACTTTTTTCCTGAGCCGTTGAAACTTTGATCGGTCACTAAATGAACTGTTGTAAGTTGGGGACCACATGTATAGAACAATGTGTGTGTTTCTATTAGTAAATTGCTAAGGTTTACGGGTCTGGGAATCTATCAACATTGGTTGCTGTTGATAGTTTTTCCCTTTGTAAACTACCATATTTTTCACAGTAAAAAACGCACCTTTTTCCCCCCTAAAAGGGGGTGAAAATTTAGGTGCGTCTTATACACCGAATGTAGCCCCGCCCACCCACTGGCCCCCACCCTTTGGCCTCTGCCTCCCAGCAGTTACCTCCTTGGAAGCAAACAGCAAGGAAAAACAGTTCCTTTCAGCTTCAGCACAACCTCATTAGCACAAGTTGATTGGATCGGCCTCCCGACTCTCAGCTGATTTGCTCTCAGCTGTTTTGCGCAGGGCTCTGCTGCTTGCTGCAAAGAGGTAAATTGTTGGAGCAGGTTTTTTTTCCCCTTGTGCTAATCAAGCTACGCTGAAAACGAAACTGAAAGTAAAGCAGGCTGTTCGTTGCAAGGAGGCAAAACTGCTCAGAGGCAGAGGGAGATTTCTTTTTCTTCTTTTCCTCACCCAAAAAGGTAGGTGCGTCTTATACTCCGAAAAATACGGTAATCTTATCTTTGCGGATGAGGCTGAGTTGGAACGTCTGATTGCAAGCACTTCCAAAGTTGAACTGTGTGTTTCGGCGTGGATTTGACCAACGTGTAGCTTTTATCATCCACGCCCCCAGGTGCCCCGTCCGACCTTTGCCTGGGGAATGTTGATTGAAGGAAAAACACTCAGACCATCGATTGGCACAAAGGAGTTATCAAAATGCTCTGAGCACAATTTGGAGCTGAAAGTGAAACACACAATTCTGGGTTTAAATGTCTGTAGAGATTCTCCGTCATCCAGTCACACTTGTCCTAAAGGTGCTTTTTTTTTCAAGAGGCAACTGGACTTTCTTGTTTTTTTCTTTTGAAGACGTTTCGCTTCTCATCCAAGAAGCTTCTTCGGCTCTGACCGGATGATGGTGGGGAAGGGAAGGATTTATACTCCTTGGCAGACAGCTGGTCATTTCCATCCTTTTAAGAGAGCCCTTGAGGCTACTTGGAGGTTTGTCTGTGTCCTCAGGGTCACCTGAGTAGTGCAAGTGGTTCTTGTAATCTGCAATTTTTCTGGAAATCCATTCATACCTCCCACACCGTTGTCCAGAAAAGAGATTCTCAGAAAAAGGACCTTTGGGACAACCTGTTGTGGTCCGCCAGCAGCCTACGGAGCTGTCAGCGGAGTCAGACAGTGAGGAGGCTGAGGAAGAACATGGGCCAGTCCTGGAGGCTGGGGAAGGCCCGGATGAGGGCTCTGCGTCGGAGGCAGAGATGGGGCCAGGGCCATCAGGGAGTGATGTGTGGATTCCAGAGCCTCCAGAGGCTGACAGTAGAGAGGCAGAGGAACAGGAGGAGCCTGTTCCTAGTGCACGCATGAGAAGAGCTGCCAGAAGGCAGGAGCAGCTACAGCAAAGAGGATGACTCGGGAGTAAAGCCAGGAGATGATTGGCCCCTCCCATAAGGCTTAAAAAGACCAGCAACGGCTCTTGGGCTCTTTGTCGGAAAACAACGTTGATAGTCTTGCTGCGCTTATCTCTTGTTGGCGTCTTCTGCTTTTGAACTTTTGCCAAGAGATGCCTTTGGCAGTTTGCCTAATTATACCAAGGTTGGTGATTAGACTGAAGAATGGTGTTTTGAGAACTTTGCTTTCATTTAATTTGGAAGACGCTGAGAATGAGTTAATTCTCAGCTGTTTTAATAAAATCTGTTTGTTTCTTGGAACTGTGTTTTGCATTTAATGTTAACTACGTGGGCCTGGGACACAACACAACCATGATCTGGATGACTGGGAATTCTCCATAGACTTTTAGCTATGCCATTTGGGATGAACGCCCTTCCAATGGTGTGGGAGGTATGAACGGATTTCCGGAAAAATTGTAGGCTGCAGGAACCATTTGCACCCCTCGGGTGACCCTGAGGACACAGACAAACCTCCAAGTGGCCTCAACGACTCTTTTAAAACACGGGTGTCAAACTCGATCATGTCGCGTGATGTTTTGGGATGTATCGCCATGGATTTTTTGTCTATGCGGAGCCCGGGGTGGGCGTGGCCTGTGCGTGACGCATCCGCCAGTTTGACAGGCCTCCTGTCAAAGGATGCCAATGACCAGCTGTCTGCAAGGAGTATAAATCCTTCCATTATTCCCCACCAGTCAGAGGTGAAGAAGCTTCTTGGATGAGAAGCGAAACATCTTCAAAAGAAAAAACAGGAAAGTCCAGTTGCCTCTTGAAAAAAAAAAAAAGCACCGGTTTTAAATCGTTTCTTTTTTTAAAAAAAATGAAGCATATGGCCATTTGTTTAAGCAAGTTATGTAAGCTATCGCATCTTCCCCAAAGCATCCATGAGATCTAGAAACCTGATGTTTGCCTTTGTCTTTCTCCCTTTCAGAAAGGCCAGCGCTATGAAGCGGTGAAGTGGATGATGGTTTTTGCCATCGGAGTTTGCACGGGGATGGTAAGCCGCGAGTGCTGTCTGCTCCGAGATAGACACGCTCTTTTATTGATTTATTTTATTTATTGGTTCAATTTATATGCCGCCCTTCTCCGGAGACTCAGAGCAGTTTACAGTGCGTTTAGCAATAGCCTTCATACTTTTGTATATACCTGCTTAGTAGGGCTTTTGGCCCCCCCCTAAGCGGTTCTTTTTTATACAAAGTCAGCTTATTGCCCCCTACAAACCGGGTCCTCATTTTACCTACCTCGGAAGGATGGAAGGCTGAGTCAACCTTGAGCCTGGTGAGATTCGAACTTGCAGTAATTGCAGGCAGCTGGTGTTACTTAACAGTACTTTAATCTGCTGCGCCACCAAGGCTCTTCTTATCTTTTCCTTAGTGTGCAGTTGCTAACATAAGACAGTAGAAAACAGGCACGTAATCCTCGACTTACGACCACAACTGAGCCCAAAGATTCATGCTGCTAAGTGAGGCATTTGTTAAAGTTGAGTTTTTGCCCCCATTTGATGACTTTTCTCGCCGCATTTGTTAAGCGACTCGCCGCCGTTCTTAAATGAGTCACATGGCTGTTAAGCGAATCTTGATGATCCCCATTGACTTTTGCTTGTCAGAAGGTCGCCAAAGGCGAGATCGATCGTATGACTCCGGGACACTGCTAACGTCATAATTACGTGTCAGTTGCCAAGCTAGTCACGTGACCGTGGTGATGCCACGGTCGTAAGTATGAAAAAATGATCGTAAGTCGCTTTTTTCAGTACCGTTGTAGCAATAGCAGAGTTGGGATTCACATAATTTAGCTACCGAAAATTAGCACTGAAAATATGAGCATGTGCAACCTCCGTGCATACACCCGGCCTTTCATGCATACGCTTTACTTGCGAGCGTATCTTCCGCGCATGCGCCTGGCTTCGAAAACGTGCCTAAATAAGACAGCATAGAACCGGGGTGATTTCCACTACCGGTTCGCCTGAACCAATCCGAACCGGCTGAATACCACCTCTGAGCAATAGCAATAGCCCTTCTACTTATATACCGCTTCACGGTGCTTCACAGCTCTCTCTAAGCGGTTTACAGAGTCGCCCCCCAAAATCTGGGTCCTCGTTTTACCGACTTTGGAAGGATGGAAGGCTGAGTCAACATTGAGCCAGTCAGGATCGAACTTCAGACTGTGGGCAGAGTTAGCTTGCAGAACTGCATTCTAACCACTGGGGGTGGGAAGGAAGGAAGGAAGGAAGGAAAGGGAAGGGAAGGGAAGGAAGGAAGGAAGGAAGGAAGGGAAGGCAATAGCACTTAGACTTATATACCGCTTCACAGTGTTTTGCAGCCCTCTCTAAGCGATTTATAGTGTCAGCCTCTTGCCCCCAACAATCTGGGTCCTTGGAAGGACGGAAGGCTGTGTTAACCTTGAACCGGTCAGGATTGAACTCCAGGTGGTGGGCAGAGTTAGCCTGCAATATTTTATTCTAACCATTGGGAGGGAGGGAGGGAAGCTGCATTCTAACCACTGGGGGTGGGAAGGAAGGAAGGAAGGAAGGAAAGGCAGTAGCACTTAGACTTATATATCACTTCACAGTGTTTTACAGCCCTCTCTAAGCGGTTTACAGAGCCAGCCTCTTGCCCCCAACAATCTGGGTCCTCGTTTTACCGATCTCAGAAGGATGGAAGGCTGAGTCAACCTTGAGCTGGTCAGAATTGAACTGCTGGCAGTGGGCAGAGTCAGCCTGCAATGCTGTATTCTAACCATAGGGAGGGAGGGAAGGAGAAAGGAAGGAAGGAAGGAAGGACGCTTAGACTTATATACCGCTTCATAGTGCTTCACAGCCTCTCTAAGCGGTTTACAGAGTCAGCCTCTTGCCCCCAAACAATCTGGGTCCTCGTTTTACCCACCTTGGAAGGACGGAAGGCTGAGTCCACCTTGAGCCGGTGAGATTCGAACTGCCAAACTGCTGGCAGCCGGCACTCTTAACTTTTGTAACTTTGAACAGTCACTAAATGAAGTTGTATCGTTGTTGTTGTTGTTTTAAATTGCCTTGTTCCTTCCTCCCTCTGCAGGTGGGCCTTTTTGTAGACTTTTTCGTCCACCTCTTCACCAGAATCAAATTCCACGTGGTTCAGAACTGTATCTTTTCTAGTTTGAATGGTGGGTTTTGAAAGTTGACAGGAGAGAGAGAGAATGCCAATCGCCCCGTTAGAGGAATCCTGCTGGCCTCGGGCAGGGCCCAGCGTTTGGGGCAAAACAATTACAGTAACGGTAACAGTCACGGAAGGGACCTTGGAGGTCATATAGTCCACCCCCCCCTCACGCAGGAGACCTGTACTAGGGATTCGAACCGCCAAACTGCCGATTTTTCTGATCGAGAAGCTCAGTGTCTTAGCCACTGAGCCCACCTAGTCAGGCGTTGTTACCTTGCTCTTAAGCCAGGTACTTTTTCATGAACATCACTTGGTGCTTCTTCCTTCCTTTCCTTGACTCCGTCTCTGCAGCGGTGGAGGACTGCAGCGAGAAAGGTTGCCTGGCCATCTCTCTGCTGGAGCTGTTGGGCTTCAACCTCACCTTCATCTTCCTGGCCAGCCTCTTTGTCTTAATCCAGGTAAGGCTTCTCTTCCGGTTCTCCGTTCACAAGGAATAGATTTACAATCAACAATCTGTCTGTAGAGATTCTCAGGTGGTGGTTGATCCAAAGCAGTGGTGAAATACAAAAATTTGTTGCTACCGGTTTTGTGGGTGTGGCTTGGTGGGCGTGGCTTGTTTTTTTTGTTTTTGTTTTGTTTTGTTTTTGTTTTTTGTTTTGGCTTTAATTTATATGCCGCCCTTCTCCGGAGACTCAGGGCGGCTTACAATGTGTTAAGCAATAGCCTTCATACTTTTGTATATTTATACAAAGTCAGTTTATTGCCCCCACAATCTGGGTCCTCATTTCACCTACCTTTGAAAGGATAGAAGGCTGAGTCAACTTTGAGCCTGCAGTAATTGCAGACAGCTTGATGTTAATAACAGTGCTTTAGTCCACTGTACTACAGGCTCGTTGGGTCATGTGACAGTGGGCGTGGCTGACCTTTTTTAAAAAAAAATTTTAAAGCATTTTTTACTACCTATTCGCCCGAACCGGTAGCATTTCACCCCTGACCCAAAAATGCTTTTTTAGGAGGCAAATTGGATTTTCTTGTTTTTTTTCTTTTGAAGACGTTTCACTTCCCATCCAAGAAGCTTCTTCAGCTCCATTCCCCACTAACCTGTCAGTGCTGAAGAAGCTTCTAGCTGCGGTTAAGACATGTAAAATTAAGCATGTATTCCCTTTATTATATTTTTTCCGGTAAGCTGCCCAAAACAAGAATATTTCTGATTTTAAATCTATATTGTTGTTTTATCATTTTTTTTTCCAACCACATATGTACTTTTCTCCAGTATTTTTTGACTTTCGGGCATGTCCATCACATATGATAGTACGAGCCTGATGCCTGATGACATTTCCAACATTTAGCAGAATTATCCTTAAACATCTTTGCCAAACTTGTGGGTGTGAAAAACGCATCTGTAAAACATTTTATAAATGTCCTGTGTTGTGCCTTCCTTTCCAGCCAGTAGCTGCCGGATCTGGGATTCCAGAGATCAAGTGTTACCTGAACGGAGTCAAAGTCCCCGGGATCGTACGTCTTCGGACTCTGATCTGCAAAGCCCTGGGGGTCCTTTGCAGCGTGGCTGGAGGTAACGCCCAAAACCGTCGCTCATTCTTGGTCCTTGTTCTTTCTGGCGTTGGGAAGGTAGCTGGGTTTTCCCGTAACCGGACGTATCTTTTCTCCCAGGTCTTTTTGTAGGGAAGGAAGGCCCCATGATCCACAGCGGCGCTATCGTCGGGGCTGGCCTACCTCAGGTGAGCGCGAGTGCTAAGCTCGTCCCAATGGGGCAGTGTGAGATTTTTAAAAAACAGCAAACCTCATAAAAAGTGAAACAGAGACTATGAACAAGTAAAAAGCAGATTTATTATATATGTATGTATATATGTATGTATGTATGTACGTATATGTATATATGTGTATTTTTCTTCAACCGGGTATTTTCCTACCTAAACCAAGTTTCTCAACTTGCAGCCATAACTCAGTGAAATCACATCCACTATCCTAGGCTTCTTCAGACAGCAAGCAAGCATTTTGCTGCCTTTTGGGAGACTAATATAGATCTATTTCGGACTGATTGGTCCTAATCAGTTAGCCACACCCTTACCATATGTTCCCTCCCCGTAGAGGCTAAGTATTTGCTTTCTTCTCTTACCGTAGGTTTTTGTGTGTATTTTTCTTCAACCAGGTATTTTCCTACGTAAACCAAGTTTCTCAACTTGCAGCCATAACTCAGTGAAATCACATCCACTATCCTAGGCTTCTTCAGACAGCAAGCAAGCATTTTGCTGCCTTTTGGGAAACTAATATAGATCTATTTCAGACGATCAGCAAAACAATTAGAATGCCCCCGCCAGATATTGTTTTCGGTTGTTACATAACATTTTGGCTTTCATTCACATGTTCCCGCCCTGGAGTTCCCCTCCAAAATTCCTCTCCAAAAATACGTCTCTTCCTCTTTTTCAATAGAACTTAGGTCAAGGATGGGCAAATGTGGCTCTTTTACAACCGGTGGACTTCAACTCCCAGAATTCCTGAGACAGCCAAGCTTGGCTGTCTCCGGAATTCTGGGAGTTGAAGTCCACCGGTTGTAAAAGAGCCACATTTGCCCACCCCTGACTTAGGTCAACCTGACCCAACTTAGAATGTACCAAAACATCTATTTCCTCAAAACCAAGGAGTCATAGTTCCCTTATTTTTAGTCACAGTTCCGTTTCCCAGAACAAAATGCTTACCCATGTCCTATTCTGATTAATGCTGGAGAGCCAAACTCAGGTTATATAAAACAGTTATATAAAGCATGTTATATAAAGGTTAAATATGGAGTTGCTTAGGTTTTTTAATTTTTACAGGAATAATTCATCTTCTCTCAGGCAGAAATGTTTTTTTTTCGAAAATGCTTCTCCGGATCTGTGCTTGGTGTGTTCCAATGCAAGATAAAAAAAAGCTGAGTTTTAGTTAACGCTTTCCAAGGTTTTCATTTGGGGCAAAGATTTCTGACAGGAAAATCCCAGTTTTGCTAACCTGCATTTTTCAGAATTTGGCCAACCTAGAACAAGCGCCGATACCTGAGTCCCAGAGGTCTGTCTTTGTGTCTGGTTTTACAGTTGTGAGATTAAGAAGAGTTCATCGCCTTTTCGGGTTTTTCTTTCCAAAAGAAAAAACGGACACTTCAGATAATTACAGGTAGTCCTCCACTTACAACCACCATTGAGCCAAAAAGTTCTGTTGCTAAGTGAGACATTCATTAAGTAAGCTTCGCCCTATTTTATGACCTGTTTTGCCTAAAACGACCTGTTTTACGACCGTCGTTAAGTGAATCCGTGCAGCTGTTAGATTAGTCACACGGTTGTTAAACGAATCTGGCTTCCCTGTTGACTTGGGTTTGTCAGACGGTCACAAAAGGGGATCACATGACCCTGGGACTCTGCAACCGTCATAAATATGAGTCAGTGGCCAAGCCTCTCAGTTTTGTTCACATGACCACGGGGATGCTGCAACGGTCGTGAGTCCCTTTTTTTCACTGCTGTTGTCACCTTAGACGGTCACTAAATGAGCTGTTGTAAGTCGACGACTACCTGTGTAGTATCACTCCCTGTGAATTTTGTCTGGTGTTTTTTTTTATATGTGTGTGTGTGTGTGTGTGTTAATATTTCGCTGACAAAGAAATAAAGGGAGACTAGTATAGATCTATTTCAAGCTATTTAGCTCTCATTAGCTAGCCATATTCTTACTCGGATTCGAACTTGGGCTGCCTGCATATTAGGCAGTTGTATTAACCTCTGAGCCACAAGTTCTCCTCCCTTCATCAACTTGAGCCAGGGGAGAGATTAAGTGTTTTTCTATCAAGGCACTTGGTCTACCCCAACATGTGGGATATGTATATATATATAAATATAAATAACTTGGCAAACCAGCAATTATCCTTCAACATTCACTTACTTTTCCTTCTCTCTCTTTCTCTTTTTCGTTCTGCAGTTCCAGAGTATCTCTTTAAGGAAAATCCAGTTTAATTTCCCCTATTTCCGAAGTGACAGGTATGGTGGCTCCTTGAGTGGAGAAGGCATGGCTCTATGTGTAGGAGAAGGATGTGTTTTCAGATTTGCTGTTTGCCCAGTGGTGAAAATTTAGCCATGTTTTGCTGTGGGATGGTGTTGCCATGTGGTGTCTCTTTTAGAGAAGCAATTGCACCCTCTCATCAATGGCTGCCTTCGTTATTGGCTGCCAATCAGCTATCAGACAACAACTGACAATCCATAGATGGAGAAGCTCCCGTGTTTCCCCGAAAAGAAGACCCGGTCTTATTTTCTTTTGACGCCTGAAAAAATGGCTAGGGCTTCTTTTCGGGGGGTCTAATTACTGACTCATCTTGTGGTGGCGGCACCAACAGCTCTGGCCAACAGGAGCCCGCTGCCGGCCCACTTCTGCGGCCGCTTGCTGTCGCTCGCATGCGTTACCCCCGGCTTCCGTTTCGCCGTTAGAGCCTTCCGGAAGTCCCTCTGCAGCTGAGAAACGGGCTCCGGATTGATGTATGCTTTGCCCCCCTGCCTTGGCTTCCATTTCGCCTTCAGAGGCCTTCCAGAAAACCCTCTGCAGCTGGTAACAGAGCCCCGGATTGATCTGGAGCTCTATTATCAGCTTTCCGGAAGCCTCTGACAGTGAAACAGAGGCCGGGGGTGACACACGCAAGTGGCCACAGAAGAAGGGGATGTGTGGGATGTGTGAGGCCTGGTAAGTAGGGCAGCTTCACCACCCCGCATCCCCACCCTAGCTTAATTTTTACCTGTGCACCCTGCACCCACCTCTTGCACCCCACCCCCTGCACCCCGGGGTAGGCAGGATCTCAGGGCTAATTTGGGGGGGGGTAGGGCCTATATTGGGCACATGTGTAACAATCAAGCTAGGGCTTACTTTCGGGGTAGGTCGTGTTTTTGGAGAAACACGGTATTTATTTTCCTCTTCTTTTAAAATTTCTAACTCTGAAATCTGCTCAGCTGTCAGGCTTTGAGGTCGTCTCAAATAAATTGCATTTCAAACAAAGTCTTTGAAGGAAAACTCCTATTTATTAAGCACGACATTCTAAGTACGACTCCATCGAAGCCAACACTGACTTCCAGACCCAAAACCCTCCCTTTCCGTTCCCCACTCCCCTGCACTCATTGGCCATCCTCCAAGTCATTCTACCCCTAATCTACTCCTCCAGATCAAAGGAATTTCCCCCCTCCCATCCCATCTCCTAGGGGATATTATCTCCAGGGAAAATAAGTAGGTGAAAAGTCAAACGTCCCTTTCCAGACGCCTCCACTTCTCCTTCTTATGTCAGCACTAGAGTAAATGCAGCTTGAAGTGCTGACATCAGCTTTTTAAAAAGTCTCCAGCTAGTCCATGGTGAATAAGTCCAACTGCAATTTTTTTCCTCCCTTGGTATTTTCGAGGGTCCCTAACAGGTTGTGACTGTGAACTATGGAGGAACTCCTTTTCAAAACCCCTTTTAAAACCATCCAGATCTGAATCGAAGGCCATATTTGCTACTCTGAGAATCTAATTTGCCTTCATTGCTGTGTGACGTTTTGCACTATAAGCCTTGGCACTCAGTAAACTGGCTCAGTACAGGTAGCCAGCTAGAGCTTTCCTGACAGACCATCACTAAGCAGACCATGGTTTAGCTTCCAGCCAGCATGGGCAGTAAGAAATTCTGAGAAGGATAGTTTTAACCATCTGTGTCTCACTAGGACTTCCCCCTGGGTCTTTTTCGATTCATTGATTGGTCAATTATTTGTCCAGAGTGGTATACGGTCTCCTGCTTGAGCAAGGGGTTGAATTTAGGAGACTTTCAAGATCCTTGCTTACCTTGTTATTCTATATTCTGTGAGCCACTTAATGTATCGTACTTTTCGGAGTATAAGACACACTTTTTCCCTCCCTAAAAGAGGGTGGAAATGTTGGTACATCTTATACGCTGAGTACAGCCATTTTGGGCCTTCTGAAACCCCGCCCTGTGTGTCCCGTTTTCATCAAAAACAGGCCCATTTTTCGTAAAAACGGGGCCTGCAGAGGGTTTGGGAGGCCTGCAGAGTGCTCCTGGGGGCTGGGAAGGGCAAAAATGCAAAGCGTGGGGCGGGGGGGGGGGGGTGGGGTGGCAAAAAATGGGCCTTTTTTTTTGCAAAAAAAGGCATTTTTGCCCTCCCCAGTCCCCAGGAGCACTCTGCAGGCCTCCCAAACCCTCTGTGCACTGCATTTTTGTGAAAAACGGGCCCGCTTTTGGCCTCCCAAACCCCTCCACGCGTTGCGCTTTTGCCCTCCCCAGCCCCCAGGAGCACTCTGCAGGCCTCCCAAACCCTCTGTGCATCCCGTTTTTGCGAAAAACGGGACGCCCAGAGAGTTTGGGAGGCTTCCAGAGTGCTCCTGGGGGCCGGGGAGGGCAAAAACTTTTTTTTTTCTTGTTTACCTCTTCAAAATCTTATGCGTCTTATACTCCGGTGCATCTTATAGTCCGAAAAATATGGTACTTCTTAAAACATGCCCGTTGCCCTTCCCCAGTGGGGGTGTGGAAAATACAATGCTGCCTCTCGTGTTTGTTCTTTCTGCCTCAGGCACCTCCTGTTTTTTTTTCCCCCCTCTCTTAGGGACAAAAGAGATTTCGTTTCTGCTGGTGCGGCTGCTGGAGTCTCTGCAGCCTTCGGGGCGCCCATCGGAGGGACGCTTTTCAGCCTGGAAGAAGGCTCCTCCTTTTGGAACCAGGGCCTCACGTGGAAAGTGGTGAGACCAAACTCTCAGCTTGGCCCTCGTGGGTCTGGCTGGTGGGTCAGGATGCGAGACCCCTGCCGTCCCCATGTTTGTGTGTTCCCTTGAGGGCTCTCGGCAGGCCTTTTAGCTCTGAACACGGCATAGCCAGGCAGTCCTCAACCTACGACCGCAATGGAGCCCCGAAATTTTTGCAAAGCTAAGCGAGGTGGAATATTTTGTTCCTATTTTACGACATTTCTTGCCACAGTTGTTCCATGGATCTTGGCAGTTGTTTAAGTTAGTAACACCGTGGACGAGTGAAATCTGGCTTCTCCCGTGGACTTTGCTTGTCAGAAAGTCGCAAAAGAGGATCACACTGAAGTTTGAAGTTTATTCAATTTCTATACCGCCCTTCTCCCGAAGGACTCAGGGCGGTGTACAGCCATATTAAAAGTCATAGATTTATAAAATTTAAAACCAATTAAAATCGAATATATAAAATTTGGCCCGCGAATTAAAACACACATATTCCCATAATAAACACCCCAAATAACACTCAAACCGTCATAAATATGAGTCAGTTGCCAAGCTTCCGAATTTTGACCGCGTGGCCATGAATAGAGGCCACAACAGTTATAAGAGTGAAAAACGGTCATAAGTTATTTTTTTTTTCAGTGCTGTTGTAACCTCAAACAGTCACTAAACGAGGACTACCTGTAGGCAAGCTTTGGGACCTCGAAAATTACCCACACAGATCCTGGGAATGACCTGAATTTGTATGTCTTTTCCTTCCAGCTGTTCTGCTCCATGTCCGCCACCTTCACCCTCAACTTTTTCCGCTCCGGCATTCAGTTTGGAAGCTGGGGGTCTTTCCAGTTACCGGGGTTGCTGAATTTTGGAGAGTTCAAGGTAGGCCTTACTTGACTTTGAATCTCTTTTCCTTGATTAGAAAACCATCTGTTTTCCTAAAACCAGTGTAGAAAAATGTCCTTGGCTAATAATAATTTAGCCTTCTGGCAACAAGTTTCTCTCTCACCACAGGCTAACAGGTCCCTCCGTCCAGAAGATGAATAGTTGCCTGCCACATCTATTCATCTCCGCCCCCTGCCTTTTATCCCCAGAGTTAGGGTGGGGCTTCACTAGCAGCAGTGGCTCTTCCGTCCCAAGGACCGGCCCATAGATTTTCACTGCTCTCCTCTCCTCTGCCTTCTGTGCATCCGTGCATCAGGCACTGGACCCAGCTGCTCCTCCTCTTCCTCATCAGTCACCTCCAGACCTGAGGGCTATTGACTCTCCATCTGAGGGCTGACGGACGGCCCAGGCTCCGCCTCTGACTCTGTTGTGACCTCGGCTTTCTGAGTGACTAAAACAAATGAGTAGTCCCAAAAACCTCTTTTATTGCAACAGCTGTGAATTACGTTCATTCACAGCTGAGTCCCAATTAGTTGCAAAAAGTCCTTCGGGATAATCGCCAACCTTTCTCTCCCTTGACACTCTGCCAAAGACCTACTTGGCAAAGCCACACGGATTCCAGAATCAAACAGAGATGCCAACTGGGAACAGAATTAACAACGTTGCTTTCCTGCAAAGGGTCCACGTGCCTTTGCTCCTCTTTTAAGCCTTATGGGAGGAGCCAGTCATCTCCAGCCCTTACTCCCGAGTCGTCCCTTTTGTTTTAACTGTTCGTGCCTTCTGGCAGCTCTGCGCATGCACGCACTAGGAACAGGCTCCTCCTGTTCCTCTGCCTGTCTTCTGTCTGACTCTGGAGGCTCCGGAGTCCGCGCATCACTCCCAGACGGCCCCAGCCCCATCTCTGCCTCCAACGCGGAGCCCTCGTCCCGGCCTTCCCCAGACTTCATGTTCCTCTCCAACCTCCTCACTCCACTGCCAGCTCCGCATGGCGGACTACAACCGTCTCCCTCTCTGACAGCTCCATTCCCTCTTCCCCCTCGGAGCTCTCAGGTTGCCTTGATGCTGACCTGACTCCCACACCACCTCCTCCTCCTCTGATTCGGCTGCTGGAGGGGCCGGCGGCTGACAAGCCACAACAGCAGGTCTCCAGGCCCAGGTTAGAGAAAGCTGGATTGCGGCCATGAAACATGCACCACTTTTCTTTGTCTTGTCTCTTCCGTCTCCAGTGTCCAGAGTCTAACAAAAAATGCCACCTGTGGACCATCGTGGACTTGGGTTTCTTCATCCTGATGGGGGTCGGCGGGGGCCTCTTAGGGGCCACCTTCAACTGCATCAACAAAAGGCTGGCCAAATACCGTATGAGGAACGTGCACCCCAAACCCAAACTGGTCAGGTACCGGGACCTTTTCTGCGTTTGGAAGGTTTTTGCATGTAACATTTGCTGGAATTGGGTATGTCTAGTATAATGAAAAGAAGGATTAGGGAAGACATGATAGCAGTGTTCCAATATTTGAGGGGCTGCCCCAAAGAAGAGGGGGGGGGGTCCACCTATTCTCCAAAGCCCCTGAGGGACAAGAAGCAACAGATGGAAACTAATCAAGGAAAGAAGCAACTTGGAACTAAGGAGAAATTTCCTGACAGTGTGAACAATTAATCAGTGGAACAGCTGGCCTCCAGAAGTTATGAATGCTCCAACACTGGAAGTTTTTAAGAAGAGACTGGACAATCACTTGTCTGAAATGGTATAGGGCCAAGGATGGCGAACCTATGGCACGCGTGCCACCGGTGGCACGCGGAACCATATGAGTGGGCACGCGAGCTCAGCTCCGGCGTGCATGCGTGCACCAGCCAACTGATTTTCAGGTCTTCTGGGCCCACTGGAAGTCAGGAAAGAGGCCGTTTCCGGACTCCGGAGGGCCTCCAGGGGGGTGGGGAAGGCCATTTTTGCCCTCCCTAGGCTCCTAGAAAGGCTCTATAACTTGGGGAGTGTGAAAAACGGGCCTTTCGGTTCCACAGGAAATCAGCAAATGGGCCATTTCTGGCCTCCAGAGGGCTTCGGGGGGGGGAAGGCTGTTTTCGCCCTCCCCAGGCTCCTAGAAAGCTTCTGGAGCCTGGGGAGGGCAAAAAACCGGGCCTACTGGGCCCACCGGGCCAAAGCAGGAGGGGTGCGGGGGGGCACACGAGCATGTGCGTGCGGGGGCACATAGAATTATGGGTGTGGACATGTGCGTGCGTGCGTGACCCCTCTGCGCTCTCTCCACTTTTGGCACATGATGACGAAAAGGTTTGCCATCACTGATATAGGCTTTCCTGCCTTAAGCAGGAGGTTGGAGTAGAAGACCTCCAAGGTTCCTTCCAACTCTTAATTCTGCGTAAATCAGGAGAAGGCATTTTTGAGAATAGCTGTTGTTCGGGTGCCAGGGTGTGTTGGGGTGAAGAGGAAGGGGGCTATACAGGCAGTCCTCAGCTTACAACCACAATTGAGCCCCAAATTTCTGTTGTTGAGCGAAGACAGTTCGGTGAGCTTTGCCCCATTTTACGACCCTCCTTGCCACAGTCGTTAAGTGAATCCCTGCAGTCCTTACCTTGATAACACGGTTGTTAAGCGAATCTGGCTTCCTCGCAGAGTTTTCTAGAAGGTCGCCGAAGGGCATCGCTGAACACGGCAACCGTCATAAATATGAGTCGGTTGCCAAGCGCCTGAATTTCGATCCCGTGACAGTGGTTTGTAAGTTTAAAATGGTCATGTCACATTTTTCAGCGCCGTTGTAACTTTGATAGGTCATTAAACAGATGGTTGTAAGTCAAGGATGCCTGTACTTTGTTTTCTGTATATGGGGGGACCAGGGGGAAAGTGTGAGGGACCCTTATTCCCATGTCGCCTTGGGTGCCATGAGGAGAAAAATCACCAGTGCATCTTCACATTCAGTACGGTTAGTCCTCGACTTACAACAGTTCATTTAGTGACCGCTCAACATTACAAACAGCACTGAAAAAAAGTGGCTTGGGACCATTTTTCACAGTTGCAACCTTTGTAGCCTCCCCCTTGAACATGCGATCGAAATTCAGACGCTCGGCAACCGGTCCCATATTTACGGCCGTCACTGTGTCCCAAGCTCCCACGTGATTTCCCCTTTGGCGACCTTCTGGCAAGCGAAGTCACCACGAGGAAGCCAGATTCACTTCACAACCGGGTGGCTAACGTAACAAATGCAGTGATTCGCTTAACAACGGTGGCAAGAAAGGTTATAAAAACGAGGCAAAATACACTTAACAAACATATTTTTATCTTGGCTGAGTCCTCCGGGAGTAGGGCGGTATACAAATATGATAAAATAATAAAAATAATAAATAATCTCACTTAACAACAGAGGTTTTGGGCTCCCTTGTGGTCTTAGGTCGAGGACTACCTGCACCTCAAATCAAGGGTTTTGGGGTCCTGTTCTAACCTAGGCTCCTAGGCTTTAAAACCTAGGCTTTAAAAAAGCAGGAAGCAGAGTCTTGGTCCCGGCAAAACCTCTTTTATTTACACGACTGTGAATTCCTTTCATTCACAGTCAGCAAGGCCTGTCCAAACAGTCTTTCGGAGGAATATTTATCAACACAGACCTTATCTCGCTTGGCAAGCTGCCACGTAACTTGTTTCCAAGCGCAATACAAGGCAAAACTCGGCACAGAGTGTCTCAAGAGTCACGGAACAAACGAATTGTATCCTGCAAAAGCCCCCTCCCCGTTCGCTCCTCTTTTGTTTCCTATGGGAGGGGCCAATCACCTCCAAGGTGTGGCTTTACTCCCGAGTTGACCCTGCTTTCTGAGTTGTCCTTGTCTTCTGGCAGCTCTGCGCATGCGCACACTGGGAACGGGCTCCAGCTGTTCCTCTGCCTCCCTGCTGTCTAACCTCCAACGCAGAGCCCACGTCTGAGCTTTCCCCAGCCCCCAGGACTGGCCCATGCTCCTCCCCAACCTCCTCACTGTCCGACTCTGCTGCCAGCTCCGCTAGCAGGTCTCCTAGCTCACCTGGAGGGCGGGGCGGTGGGTATCTCAGCCTCTGTGACTTTTCAAGACATCGGTGTGGGGTTCCAAACCATCCATGTTTTTCGTGTGCTTTGCGTTGCTTGCAGAGTCCTAGAGAGCCTTTTGGTGTGCTTGACAACTACGCTTGTGATATTTTTCGCTTCGATGCTCCTTGGGGAATGCCGGCCGCTCTCTTCCACTGGCCACGGAGACAACAGCTCCTCCTCCTTCAGCCTGCAGGTGAGCGGAGAGCGTTTCGTGCTGACACGTCTCAAAAGATGGATGATGTGCATCTCGGGGTCACCTCTGGGTTGTTTTAAAATCCGTTTGAAACCCTTTGAAGGTCGCCCGGGAATCGATTGTAGAGCCCCCCCATCACAAACCCAATGTCCTTGGGGGTCTTTGGGGGGGGACTCCCTTTTAGAGGATAGATAGAGGAAGGGACATGGTGGCTCAGTGGCTAAGAAACTGAGCTTGTCGATCGAAAGGTCGGCAGTTCAGCGGTTCAAATCCCGAGTACCACGTAATGGGGGTGAGCTCCCGTTCCTTGTCCCAGCTTCTGCCAACCTAGCAGTTCGAAAGCAGGTAAAAAAAATGCAGGTAGAAAAATAGGGACCTCCTTTGGTGGGAAGGTAAGAGCGTTCTGTGCGCCTTTGGTGTTGAGTTATGCCAGCCACATGACCACGGAGACGTCTTCGGACAGCGCTGGCTCTTCGGCTTTGAAACGGAGATGAGCACTGCCCCCTAGAGTCGGGAACGACTAGCACGTATGTGCGAGGGAAACTTATACCTTTATCTTAGAGGAAGTCCTCGCCTTACGACCACAATCGAGCCCAACAATGTCTGTTGCTAAGTGAGACATTCGTTAAGTGGATTTTGCAACCTTTCTTGACAACGGTTTTATTTATTTGATTGATTTATTTTAGAAAATATGTATCTCGCCACCTGCTCCCACATGGCGACTCAAGGCGGCCACACGGATATCAAAACCCTATAAAAGAAAGATAATAAAATAATAAATTAGGAAAATAATAAAATAATTGCCCATCCCAGTGACAACACACATTCATACCAGCCATTTAATAGACTCCATCTTGCTCTGGGGTCCCCAGGCCCTCTGGCAGAACTGCGTCTTCAGAGCCTTCCGAAAGAGAGTAAGAGTGAGGACCAGTCTAATTTCCGGAGGAAGGATGTTCCAGAGAGAGGGAGCCACCACAGAGAAGGCCCTTCTTCTGGATCCCACCAGATGGACCTCCTTAGGGGACGGAACCGGCAACATTCCTTGCCTCCCCGCTCCGATGGGTCAGGTAGATGTGACCAGCAAGAGACGGTCCCTCAGTTAACCTGGTCCCGAGCCATGAAGATCTTTAAAGGTGACAACCAGCACCTTGAATTGCACCCGGAAGCAAATCGGCAACCAATGCAGCTCCCGCAGCAGAGGTGATTCATGTGCACACCGACGTCTGCACAAAACCAGATGGGCCGCTGCATTTTGCACCAGCCAGAGCTTCCGGATGCTCTTCAGGGGCAGCCCCTTAACGGTTGTTACCATATTTTTCGGAGTATAAGATGCACCTACCTTTTTTGGTGAGGAAAAGAAGAAAAAGAAATCTCCCTCTGCCTTTGCCTCTGAGCAATTTTGCCTCTTTGCGGCAAACAGCAGTCTGCTTTACCTTCATTTTCATTTTCAGCATAGCTTGATTAGCACAAGGAAAAAAAATATCTGCTCCAGCAATTTATATTTTTGCAGCAAGCAGCAAAGCCCTTCGCAAATCAGCTGAGAGTCGGGAAGCCGATCCAATCAACTTTTGCTAATTAGGCTGTGCTGAAGCTGAAAGGAGCTGTTTTTTTCTTGCTGTTTGCTTGCAAGGAGGCAGAGGCCAAAGGGTGGGGGCCAGAGGGTGGGCAGGGCTACATTCGGTGTATAAGACACACCTAAATTTTCATCCCCTTTTAGGGGATTTTACTCCGAAAAATACAGTAAGTGACTCCGTAAAGTTGTTAAGTTAGTCATACGGTTTATTTTGCTTGTCAGGAGGTCGGAAAAGGGGATCACGTGAACCCCCCCCTTCCCAGGGCACTGCGACCGCCGTAAATGTGTGAGTCAGTTGCCAAGTGTCTGAATTTTGGCCACGAATGGGTGCTAATGTCAGCGTTCCAGAAAACCCCCAACTCCAGTTAAAACCTCCGAGGCAAGCATTTCTTCCATTTATTAGAGTAGGTATACTAGCACATCTGGGAAAAACCGAATCAGAGTTCCAGGTTTCCCTTCAGTAAATCAAAACTCCCAAAACCATCCCCTCACTCATCAGTCCATCACATGCTCCAATCACCATCCGTCCCATCTCGAGACATCACTCCAACCACTCCCTCTCCAGATGCAGGATCGCCCTGACCTTGACCGAAAGGAAAAATGCTATTTTGTCTAACTACATTCCCTCTACTAAATCCCCTCTCCTACTTTCCCACACACAAGAAGGTGGCGGCATGGAAGCTTCCAGCCTAATATGGCTTCCAAAGCTGACAGGTGCAACAGTTATTAAGTGTGAAAAATCGTCGTAAGTCACTTTTTTCCAGTGCTGTTGTAACTTTGGTCCCTAAATGAATCGTTGTAAGTAAAGGACTACCTGTATTTCCACTTAGCGGGGAAATATTTATTATTATTATTATTATTATTATTATTATTATTATTATTATTATTATTATCATTTTAATTTGATTTATATGCCGCCCTTCCCCGGAGACTCAGGGTGGCTTACAATGCGTTAAGCAATAGCCTTCATACTTTTGTATATTTATACAAAGTCAGCTTATTGCCCCCACAAACTGGGTCCTCATTTCACCTACCTTAGAAAGGATGGAAGGCTGAGTCATCCTTGAGCCTGGTAAGATTTGAACCTGCAGTAATTGCAGGCAACTGTGTTAATAACAGGGTGCTTTAGACCACTGTACTACCAAGGCTTCCAAATATTGAAATTGGAACCAAAGAGATGGAAACCTCAGAACGGTCCCGAGAGAAGGTGCCATCTTAAAAGGTTGCAGCCTTTCAGGGACCTTGGGAGGTAAATTTTTAGAGATGCTTGACATGATTTTGTAACCGGGGTTAAACACAGTGCTCGTTTCTGCCAAGGATTCGTCATCGGAGGAGGTGAATTCAAGCATCAAGACATTCTTCTGTTACAATAATACTTACAATGACATGGCAACCCTGTTCTTCAACCCTCAAGAGTCGGCCATCTTGCAACTCTTTCATCAGGAGGGTGAGTCCCAGCTCTCCTCATACCGGAGCCGCGAGGAAAAGAATGGGCTATTTCCTGCGCTTTTATGCTTGCTTGCCTTCCTTGCTGGATTGGGCAGTGGCTCCAGAGGGTCTTGGTTAGAAATTTGAAGAAGTTTACTCTTGAGATGAAATTCAGGGAACTGGGGTTTTCATGGTCTCGGAATTCGTGGCTTGAGGGACGTGCATTTTTAATTAAGTAAACGAATTAAGCAAATTTACTTAAATGAATTAAGTAAATTTATTCACTTCAGGAGTCAATAAATTCTCCCAAGGTGGCCAACAGCTTCCAGGCAGTTCACACGCTTAGTGTCAGCGTCCCAGCACTGACTTATATAAGGAGAGGAGAAGCTTGAACTTTTGCCTACTTAATCCCTTTGAAGATTCTGTCTCCTCAGAGATGGGAGGAGGGAGACATTCCTGTGATCTGACGGAGAAGGGATGAGGAAAGTGGCTTGAAAGATAGCCAATGAGACGCAGAGAATTGGGGATCGGAATGGGAGGGATTGGGGGGGGGCAAAGGTCAGTACTGACCGCGAAAGAGCCAGGGACAGATCGCTATGCTCAATAAAGAGAAAATTTCCTCAAAGATCGGCAGTTTGGAAATTCATTTATTTTGAGATAGCATCGAAACCTGACACTTAGGGCATCTAAAATTCTCACGTTTCACACAGGAGTGTGAAAACACGGGGAATTACGCAGGTTGTAAGTCCTCCTTCCCTGCCTCTGTGGTACTTGGCTAGCAGTTAAATTTATCCTTTCTTGGTTTCTCGGGCAGGAAGAAAGACTTTTTCTGTTTCCTTCTCTGCTGGCACATGCGCCGTCGCCACAGGTCAGGTCTCTGTGGCGTTTCTTTCGTGAGCTTCTGTTTCCCTACAATCAACGAAACAAGCTCACAAAAGAAAAAGATCTTACCTCTTGCTGTGCTGCCAGTGTTGTGATGCTCCGCCTCCCCTGCATGTCCATGCATGCGCGAGCACGCAGTTTGGACACTCAGTGTCTAAAAGGTTTGCCATCACTGCCCTAGCCCGATTTTCATGCCTGTGCCTAATATAAGCCCTAACTGAAAAATCCTAGTTAAGCCCCGCTCACCATCTGGTTGTATGAGGGGGGATGGCACAGGCATAAAAATCAAGCAGGGGTGAAGCTACACCCCGCTTCTCCTTATCTTAGAACCGCTGCACCCAGCCTCCCATGCCCCCGATGCCGCGAGACTCGTCGCGCCAGTGTAGCCGCTCGCACACGCAACAACATGAACACCATCCTGCTGCAAGCAGCTGCACCAGCGCCATGAGCCACGCGGTGTCTAGCCGCGAGCAGCCATAGAAGAAGTCGGGCAGCGGCACGACAGGTGTCAGGGCGTGGGAGGCCTGGCTGCGGTGGTCCTAAGGTAAGCGGGCAAGACATCCCCCGAAAATAAGACCTGGTGCTTATTTTGGGGCCAAAAAGAATTAAGACCGGGTCTTATTTTGGGGGAAACATCCAAACATCCATACGATTTATTGGCCGCCCATCTTACTATAGGGCAGTGATGGCTAACCTTTTTGCCATCGCGTGCTAGAAGCGGGGGAAGTATGGGGGGGGTCACATGCGTGCGTGCCCACACCCATAATTATATATACCCTACCCCCCACGCATGCACATGAAACCCCCCCCTCGGTGCTCCCCCCGCTTTGGGCATGCGATGGCACGGTGTGCCTGGTAGGCCCGTTTTTTGCTCTCCCCAGGCTCCAGAGCCTCCCTAGGAGCCTGGGGAGGACAAAAACAGCCTTTCCCATCCTCCCGGAGGCCTTCAGAGGCTGGAAATGGCCCGTTTCCCTATTTCTGGTGGGTCCAGAAGGCCCGAAAATCAGCTGCCCAGCCCGCACATGTGCATCAGAGCTGAGCTCACGTGCCCACCGATATGGGTCCATGTGCCACCTGTGGCACGCGTGCCATAGGTTCACCATCACGGCTATAGGGTAACTCTGGGCAGCTTACAGTTACATAAAGTTAAAATCAGACATTAAAACCAAAGACATCTGGGGAGGGCGGGGGAGGAGTGGGGGGCAGAGATGGGATCTATTAGTACTCAGTCCTCTCCATTGCGCTGATCCCCCCCCCAACTGGGCCCCCAAAGTGACTGACACAGCCATGTCTTTAGACCTGTATGAAAAGATAGGACAGGCCAACCTCACATCAGCGGTGTGGGGGAGAGGGGCTAGGTGTTCCAGAAGGCAGGAGCCACAGCAGAGAAAGGTCCTCCTCCTGGACCCGGCCAGCCAGAATAATCGGGCTGACAGGACCCCTAGCAGGCCTCCTGGTGGTACGGTCCAACCCCAGTGGGGAGAGACGGTCCCTCCATGCTTAGGAGGTGCTGGATGGACTTGGCTTTTGTCTTCAGCTGCTCCTCAACCCCCTTTCCTGTTTCTCTTCCTGTTTTCCAGGTACTTTCAGCCCTGTCACCCTCTCTCTCTTTTTCCTTCTCTACTTCTTGCTCTCCTGCTGGACTTACGGGATTTCTGTGCCCAGCGGCCTTTTTGTCCCATCGCTGCTCTGCGGGGCCTCTTACGGACGCCTGGTGGCCAACCTCCTGGAAAGGTGCCCTCTTCAGCTTTCGTGGGTTTGCTTTTCCCCCGGGCAGAGCCTTAGCCCTCGCTCCCCTTTGGCTCCGAAGACCTCCTCGTAACGCTCTTCCTTCCTCCCTCCCTCCTTCTCTCCCAGCTACATTGGCCTGGATCACGTCTACTCCGGCACCTTTGCGTTGATCGGAGCGGCCGCCTTCCTGGGCGGGGTAGTCCGCATGACAATCAGCCTCACCGTAATCCTGATCGAGTCCACCAACGAGATCACGTACGGGTTGCCCATCATGATCACCCTGATGGTGAGTCGGGGGCCTGGAAAGTCCTCCCGGATGTTGGGGATGGTGACAAGTCAGCATCGTCAACATTTCCCCGAAAATAAGACCCTCTCATATGTATAATAGACACCAGGTCTTATTCTTAATAAGCGGGGGGCAGTGGTGAAATCTAAAATTTGTTACTACCGGTTCTGTGGGCGTGGCTTGGGGGGGGTAATGTGACTGGGTGGGCGTGGGCCCCCCCCAAATTTTTTTACTTTTAAAACCATTTTTTCTACAACCTCTTCGGTGAAGAGGTTGTAAAAAAATGCTTTCAAAAGGCTCTGACAATCCCAGCTGAGTTGCCTGATCGGCAGAGCATTTTTTAAAAAGCCAACGTAGTCCAACGGCTTGAGGACATAGACTTGCAATATCTAAGAGCTAGAGCTAATAAAACCTGCTCCCCTCTGATCTTCAGCCAATTTAACAATTACGGACTAAGGGTGGCCTCATATTTTTACACTTTAACCGTCCCTAAGTAGAGAAGAGTCTTCTCCCTTGCTCGTTTCAACATCTTGCCCTCAGCATTGTTGGACGGACAATTTAAGAGGCTCCTGATAAGTGAGTGATTATGCCCCTGTGATAGAGCTGAGGTCGAAATTGTGGAGCATGTTCTTTTATTGATTGATTGATTGATTGATTTTCTATACTGCCCTATGTATAACGCAGGCAGGACTAAATTACTGTCTCTCTTAGAAACAGATCTCTCTGGATCCAATGCTAGTAATTTGACCTTACATTGTATAGAGGATGGCTTCTCCTCACACGTTACTTTTCAGGTTTCTAAATTTTTTTTTAAGAGCTGTAACTATTAGAGGAGAACGATGCAATTCCTCTCAGCCAAGGCTTCTGGTAGCCAGCTGTTTATGATTTCCCCACGTTCTTTTGCAATTATATTTGTATTTTGGTCTGTGACCGTAAATAAAAGTTGTTATTATTATTATAAAGCACATGCACAAAAGGCCCCGTGCGCGCACCCATATTTTTGGTGTGCGGGGAACCAGTGGTAAAATTATGTGAAACTCCACCTCTGGAAAGAACCAACTCTTGCCTGTCCCCCTTCTGTTTGCAGGTGGCCAAGTGGACAGGTGACCTCTTCAACAAAGGGATTTACGACATCTACGTGGCCTTGCGTGCGGTCCCTCTGCTGGAGTGGGAAGTCAAAGCAGAGATGGACAAGTAATGTCGGCCGATCTTAAGGCTGGGAATATCTGCCAGATTTATTTATTTATTTATTTATTTATTTATTCATTCATTCATTCATTCATTCATTCATTCATTCATTCATTCATTCATTTATTTATTTATTATTTATTTATTTTGTATACCGCCCTTCTCCCAGAGGGGACTCAGGGTGGTGAACAGCCAAAATTAAAAAACATACAAATACAAAAGTTAAGATAATTAAAAAAAGAATTAAATCATTAGCTTCCCAATTTAAAACCCCCAAATCCATAAAATTTAAAATCCCAATTAAAAACCATTTAGGCTAGGCCGAACAACAAACTTGTTGTTTCCCTTTTTAGTTCAATCTAAAGTGGCATTCGAGCAGCCCCGATTTTCTAATTATCTTTATTCTCATTTCAATTTCTTATTCAGTTAATATTTATTTTTATTTCATCATTTGTGTACGTTTTTATAATATCTCACTTTTTTTCCCCTTTTCCCCCCCCCCCCATTTCTCCTTTTACTTGGCATCATCTGAGTATCTATTTTTTTAATTGTTTTCTCCCATCTGTTCTGTATCTATTTTATCTCTATACCCTTATTCATTTTTCCTTTCTAACCAATCATAAAATTTTTCCCATGTCTTGAAATACATCGACTCCTCTTTCTCTTTTATTCTCAATGTTAATCTATTCATTTCTGCACATTCTAAAATTTTCTTTATAATTTCTCCTTCCGGGATTTTCTCTGCTTTCCAATTTTATGCAAATACAATTCTAGCCGCTGTTATTATATGAATAATCAAATATGTATCTTCTTTACTGTAATTCTCTGATAAAATTCCCAATAAGAGTATCTCTGGTTTTAACTCTATGTTGCTGCAACATTCCCTCTAACCATATTTGTATTTTCACCCAATAATGTTTTGCTTCTTTACACAACTACCACCACATATGATAATATGATCCTGGCAACTAGTAACATTTCCAACACTTAGCTGATTTATCTTTAAACATCTTAGCTAATCTTTCTGATGGCATATGCCATCTATAAAACATCTTATAGAAATTTTCTTTATAAGCTGTTGCCATTGTTAATTTATAGTTTCTTTCCCAAAGTTGTTGCCATTTGTCCAATTCTATGGTGTATCCAAAATTCTTTGCCCATGCTATCATTGTTTCTTTTACTTCTTCATCCTCTAGTCCAGGGGTGGGCAATTGTGGCCCTTTTACAACCTCTGGACTTCAACTCCCAAAATTCCTGAGACAGCCAAGCTGTCTCAGGAATTCTGGGGGTTGAAGTCCAGAGGTTGTAAAAGGGCCACAGTTGCACAGTTGCTCTAGTCTAATATGCAATAAATAATTATATCATTTCTTAATCATTTTCTCATCTGTTCCTGTCAATATTTCATCCAGTTCTGATTTCCCTAAATTAAAGCCATATTGTCTACGACTCAAACTTGCCTGGCTATTTCCAAAGCTCGCTTGCTTTTGATTTCACCCCAACTTTTCTGTCGCCCAAAGGCTCAGAGCGAGTGACATCATGGAGCCCAACCTGATGTACGTCTACCCACACACCCGGATCCAGTCCCTGGTCAGCATTCTCCGCACCACGGTCCATCATGCCTTCCCGGTGGTGACCGAGAACCGGGCCTACGAGAAAGAATTTATGAAGTGGGACCAGCTTATCAGCAACAATATTAAATTCAAGGTGAGCATTTTGATCGGTGACTTCCTTGTTCCTCTGGAGGAGGAACCGCGGCAAATAATGATTATCGACTCCGTTGCTCAGCTTTCAGCAAATCGGTCTCTTTAGTTTTATGCTTTGTGTGTATTAGTATGCACTGACATTGTGAGCTTAGGAGACGTAACTGGAGCAGGGGTGTCAAACTCGATTTCACTGAGGGCCATATCAGGGTTGTGTTTTCATGGCCAGCTCAACGGCACTCGTGTTCTGGGGGTACCTGTGGTGGCCAAGTGCTAAGGCAGGACTTCCCTCAGACCCTCCCTCCCTCTCATTATATCCTTCCTTCCTTCCTTCCTTCCTTTCTTCTCTTCTCTTGTCTTCTCTTCTCTTCTCTTTTTCCTTCCCTCTTCATTCTCCTTCCTTCTTCCCTCCCCTCTTTCCTTCTTTTTCCTGCCTTCTTCCCATCTTCCCATCTTTGTGTTTCCTCTGTCCCTTTCTCCTTTCCTGTCCCTTCTTCCATGCTCAAAGGCAAAAGGGGAAACATTTCTCCTTTTGTTTTGTTTTGCTTTTAGTTTGTTTTGCTAGCCCTTTGACAGTGAAAACGGAGCCCGGGGGGGGTGCAAGCGGCCCCTCCCTCCCCATTTTGGCCATGACAGCCTCTTGAAGCCCTCTGCCAGCAAAAACAGAGCTGGGGGGGGGGGACTGCTGGCAGAGGCACCACAGGCTGGTCCCTTGCTGTTGGCAGGGCAGCTCTGCGGGCCAGATCTAAGCGCCCAGCGGGCCGAATCCAGCCTCCAGGCCTTGAGTTTGATAGCCCACCTTTCAGAGGGATGTCCCAGTTCTGAAGAATTTGCTCAAGTCAGTCATGCATGAATGTTGCCTGTTTAACATCAGTTGAAAGAGGATTTCAGCAGCGGCTTGCTTAAATTGAGATTCCAAGCCTGGAAAGTTAAGTATTCTGTTCTGACGGGATATCAGATCTACAGGCTCAACTGAGAAATTGGAGGAAAAAAAAATCTCTAGAAAAATCTAGTAGTAAACCCCTCTGTGCTGTTTGCAGACTGGTTGTGCCAGTCAATATGGAGTCGTTTTTTAAATCTTTTTTTAGACTTAATGGGAATTAAAATGGCCGCAGTGTGTTTAGAATAGACCAGTGGTGGGTTCCTCCCGGTTCGGCCGAGCCGGTAGCGGTGACAATATGACGTCACCGAACTGGTTCTCTTTGTTCGGGAGCTGGGCCCTCCCCTCCCCCCGCGTTATTCTTACCTTTTATTTGGCCCCGCCCCCAATCTATTCGCTGCCTCCGAGTCCCAGCTGATCGGCTGGAAGGAAAAAAACTGTTTAAACTCTTGCCGCGGGGCTTCAAAGGGCCGCCCTACAGCTGATCAGTGTTAAAAGGCAGTGTGGTGGTAGACCAGTACACTCGAAAAACAAATGGGTAGACCGGTGCCTCCAGAAACAAATGAGTAGACCGGTGCCTGTAAAAACAAATGGGTAGACCGGTATAGCTCTGCAAGCAGTTAAAAGCCTGGTAGATCAGTACTTCTGCTAAATCCTAAAGAATTGTCATATGACCATCAAGCCACACCCACAAAATAAGCCACGCCCACAGAACCAGTAGTAAAAAAAATTTAGAACCAATCCCTGGAATAGACAGGTGAATCTTGTTCTTGATTCTGAGGGGCTGACTCGCATGAAATAATCCTGGATGTTTCCCCCCCCCCAAAAATGATCCTTGGGTAAACGGCGTCCCGCTTTCCCTGTTCCAGAAATCCAGCATCCTCACTCGGGCGGCCGAGCAGCGCAAACGTAGCCAGTCCATGAAGTCATATCCCTCCAGCGAGTTGAGAAATGTGTGCGATGACCACAACGCGGCTGAGGAGCCTCCGGAGACGGAGGACATGCTGCAGCAGATGTTGGAGCGGAAGTGAGTGTGGGGAAGGGGGGCGCTTTGCGTCATGAGGTGCGTAGACCCTTGGCTGCCTGGGTGGAGAGGCCACCGCATCCAGCAGGATTAGTAGATCCCTTCTTATATATCAAAAGTGTTTGGCACTTAAAGACCAGCTGATTTTTGATTTTCATGGATCCTTATTTGCTTAAGCTGCCTTAAAGCTCTTCCTTGACTGTGTAAGGAAGAAATGTGGACATGGCTCAGAAACTGATAAACGCAATCCATCCCATCCTTCCCGTTCCTTCCATCACATCCATCCATCCATCCCACCTCCCCTCCCTTCCATCACTTTATTCCTTCTATCCATCCATCCCACCTCCCCTTCCTTCCATTACTTCCCTCCATCCCACCTCCCCTCAATCATATCTCTGCTTCCTTCCCTCCCTTCCTTCCTTCCATCCCATCTCCTCCTCCTTCCATCATATCTGTCCCACCTCCCATCACATCACTTCCTTCCTTTCTTCATTCCTTTTATCCATCCATCCATCCCATCCCATCCTTCCCCTTCCTTCCATCACATCCATCCATCCCACCTTCTCCTTCCATCACATCGCTTCCTTCCTTTCTTCATTCTTTCCGCCATCCATCCCATCCTTCCCCTTCCTTCCATCACATCCATCCATCCATCCCATCTCCTATTCCATCACATCTCTGCTTCCCTCCCTTCCTTCCATTCCATCTCCTCTTCCTTCCATCATATCCATCCCATCTCCCCTTCCATCACATCACATCACATCACTTCCTTCCTTTCTTCATTCTTTCTATCTATCCATCCCACCTCCCCTCAATTACATCTCTCCCTCCCTTCCTTCCATCCCATCTCCCTTCCATCATATCCATCCCACCTCCCCTCAATCACATCTCTCCCTTCCTCCCTCCCTTCCATCCCATCTCCTCTTCCTTCCATCATATCCATCCCATCTCCCCTTCCTTCAATTATATCCCTTCCTTCAATCCTTCCATTATATCATCCATCCATCCATCCACCAATTACATCCATCCATCCCACTTCCCCTTCCATCATATCTCTACCTATCTTCCTTCCATCCATCCATCCATCCAACCTCCCCTTCCTTCAATCCTTCCATTACATCATCCATCCATCCATCCATAACAAAGCTGTATGGTTCCTTCTAGATACACTCCGTATCCCAATCTGTATCCAGACCAGTCCCCCAGTGAGGAGTGGACGATGGAGGAACGCTTCCGGCCTCTGACTTTCCACGGCCTGATCCTGCGCTCACAGCTGGTCACTTTACTTGTCCGAGGAGTCTGCTACGCAGAGAATCAATCAGTGAGTTCCGACGAAGAAGTGACCGGGTTGTCTAAATAGATGATAATTCAGCAGATTTTTCTGGGAGAGGAGAGATTCTTGCTTTAATGCCCCAATTGGGTGTGTTTTTTTCCCAAGCAGAAACCCTCTTAGGATGTTTTTTTAGTGTGTTAGAAAAGTGGTGTCTCTATTTCTTCTTGTTTCGCCCCTTCTTAGAGTGCCAACCAGCCTCGTCTCTCGTATGCAGATATGTCAGAAGATTACCCACGCTATCCGGACATCCATGACTTAGATCTCACACTACTGAATCCACGCATGATTGTGGTAAGGCCTTCTCCTTGCAGATGTGCAGTTTCTTTCTTTCTTTACTTTCTTTCTTTATTAAATTTGTATACCGCCCTACTCCCGAAGGACTCAGGGCGGTCAACAGCCATAAAATAAAACATGTAAATACAAAATTTAAAATAGAGATAAAACAAATTAAATAAATTTGGCTGAACCATTTTAAAACCCCAATAATTTAAAACCAAATTTAAAATTCCCATTTAAAAGAGGAAAAGTTTAGGTCAGGCCGGCTTGCTGGAATAGGAACATCTTAAGCGTGCGACGGAAGGTACACAGATCCGGAATCCTCCGTATCTCGAGGGGGAGCTCGTTCCAGATAGTAGGTGCCCCCACAGAGAAGGCTCTCCCCCTGGGGGCCGCCAGTCGACATTGTTTGGCCGACGGCACCTGGAGGAGCCCCTCTCTATGGGAGCGTACTGGTCGGTGGGAGGCTATTGGTGGTAGCAGGCGGTCCCGTAAATAGCCAGGTCCTAAGCCATGGAGCGTTCTGAAGGTGATGACCAAAACCTTGAAGCGCACTCGGAAGACCACCGGGAGCCAGTGCAGCTCGCGCAGGAGAGGCGTTACATGGGAGCGCCACGTCGCTCACATCACCACCCGCGCGGCCGCACTCTGCGCCAGTTGGAGCCTCCGAGTGCTCCTCAAGGGGAGCCCCATGTAGAGAGCGTTACAATAGTCCAGACGGGAGGTGACGAGGGCATGAGTGACTGTGCGTAACGAGTCCCGATCCAGAAAGGGACGCAACTGGCGGATCAGGCAAACCTGATGAAAAATCCTCCCGATCACGGCTATCAAGTGCTCTTCTAAAGACAGCCGTGAATCCAGGAGGACACCCAAGTTGCGAGCCCTCTCCATGGGGGCCAAGGCTTCGCCCCCAATAGTCAGCGATGGCACCAGCTGACTATATCGGGACGTCGGAAACCACAGCCACTCGGTCTTGGATGGGTTGAGTCTGAGCCTGTTTCTCCCCATCCAGATCCGTCCCTCCAGGCACCGGGACATTACTTCAAGGGCATCGTTGGGGTGGTCTGGGGTGGAGATGGACAGCTGGGTGTCGTCAGCGTACTGATGGTACTCCACCCCGAAACCACGGATGATCTCGCCCAACGGCTTCACATAAATGTTGAACAAAAGGGGCGAGAGGACCGATCCTTGTGGCACCCCATATATAAGGGGCCTCAGGGTCGACCTCTGCCCCCCTGTCAACACAGACTGCAACCGGTCGGGGAGAAAGGATGAGAACCACCGTAATATGGTGCCTCCCACCCCCAACCCTTCCAACCGGTGCAGCATGATACCATGGTCGATGGTATCAGAAGCCGCTGAGAGATCTAATAGGATCAGGATAGAGGAACAACCTCTGTCCCGAGCCCTCCAGTTTCTATCTTGTTTCCTAGAAAAGGCACTTCCGCAAATCTTGGAATGTTTCTAGACTCTTTTCCATACTTCTGTGTTTGTTTTTGGAGGTTACCTATCCAGAACCGGCTACAGAGGACAAATGGTTAGAGACTTATAATGCAGACTTTGAGGGTATTTTGTTCACCTAAATAAATTCCTCTGTGAACATCACAGGCTTTTGAAAAATAAAGGGAAAATAAGAGAGGAAAAGGTGTAGGGAAAAGGAGAAAAGAAAAAGAAAAGCATTTTCATTTCTCTTCGCATTTCTAAATTCTATATTTTGATAAACTACCGTATTTTTCGGACTATTAAGACACACTTTTTTGTCTCCCAAAATGGGGCAAAAATGTCTGTGGGTCTTATAGACTGAATATTGCTGAAGCCCCACCCACTCACTAGCCATTTTTTTGGCCTCCGCACGCCCTGTTTTCGGACCTTTTTTTCCGGCCTTTTTCAGGCCTCTTTTGGCCCATTTTTGAGTCTTTTTTTGGCCTGTTTACAAAGCTTTTTTGGCCCATTTTTGTGGCTTTTTTTGGCCTGTTTTGAGGCTTTTTTTTGGCCCATTTTTTCGGAAAAAACAGGCAAAATAAGCCTTGGAAAACGGGCTGAAAAAAGCCTCAAAAACAGCACCCAAAAGCCTAAAAAAAGCCTAAAAAATAGGCCAAAAAAGCCTTGAAAACAGGCCAAAAAGCCTCGAAAACGGGCCGAAAAAAGCTGCAAAAATGGTCCAAAAAAAGCCTCGAAAATGTGCTGAAAAAAGCCCCGGAAACAGTCCGGAAAAAAACTGGAAAAGGCCCAAAAAAAGGAGGTCCAAAAACTTTTTTTTTGTTTTCCTCCTCTAAATCTAGGTGCGCCTTTTAGTCTGAAAAATACGGTAATAAAAATTTAAACTGAAAGTCGAGCTTATTTTCTTCCCAACAGGACGTCACGCCTTACATGAACCCTTCTCCCTTCACCATCTCGCCTAATGCTCACATTTCCCAAGTCTTCAACCTCTTCCGGACGATGGGGCTGAGGCACTTGCCGGTGGTGAATGCCGTCGGGGAGGTGAGTCTGTCTGCGGGATCTTTGGAGAAAACTTTCCTCTTTTCTGATCCGATTTGTAATTTGCAGTTGCTTAAAAGTTGAGCCAAGGTGAAAAGTTGAGGTTTCGCCACTAGATGTCGCTGCAGGCCCACAAATGGCACTGAAGCTCTCAGATGACCTAGGAAGAAATATCATCGGCTTGTGGGTCTGTTCCTTGTTGAACTTGCTGCAAAGGCAACTTTAGAGCAGGAGGGTCCAACCTTGGCAATTTTCAGGGTCGTGGATTTCAACTCCCCGAATTCCCCAGCCAACTTGAAGCCCAAATGCCTTAAAGTCTCCACCCCTGCTTTAGAGTCTTTACTCAGAAGGGGAAATTAGTGTTAGGCTAATTCTAAGATGGGAGGAACATTGCTGGACGGCAGAATTCGCTTCCCTTCCAGCTCTGCTTTCAGTTTGAGGGAAGTTTGAAATTTCAAAATAAGGTTTTTTTTGGAAGGAGAAGAGTATTGGGATGGGGTTTTCCTGCTGGGAATGTGGGTTTCTTGCACCGATTTCATGGGTTCAGCTTCCCTTGTCCCATTCCTGAGGGCAGTGCTTCTGAAACAGGATTACGATTTCCTTGTAAAGCCGAATTCAGACAAACCACCTGCCCACTAATTTAGGGAAAGGTTGCTGGGAAAGGAATAACTCTCTAAAGCAGCAGAGGCAGGGATTCTGGTTCACCAAACCGGTAGTTACAAGGACTGGCTCTCCCCATCCCACCCCTCCCAGAAGTCTCCACGCGGCCTGTTTTGGATGCAATGTAAGTGCAGGGCCTGCGCGGAGGCTCTGGGAGGGCGAAAAATGGGCCTACTGGAAGTCTAGAAATGGGCCCGTTCCGGCCTCTGGTGCCCGGGGGAGGCCGTTTTCGCTCTCCTGGAGGCTCGAAGAAAGTCTCCGGAGCCTAGGGAGGGCAAAACCGCCCCCCTACCCCCCACCGTGGTGCAGGAGGCCGAGTAGGCCACACCCACCCAGCAATCGGGCAGCAAACCGGTTGCTAAAATGTTACAATCGCACCCCTGTGCAGAGGGAGCACCGTTCAGGGTGAGACAGAGTGAAACCAGAATGCAATGCTGGAAAGACGTCCCTAGCCCGATTCAGAAAAGCCGACCCCTCTGGCGATTCTGCTGTTGTTGGTTTTTTTTGCTTTCACGCTTGACAAATTCACTTGCTTTTTTTCCCTCTCTCTCTCTCTCTCCTCCCCCCCCCTTCCAGATTGTGGGCATTATTACTCGACACAACTTGACCCACGAATTCCTCCAGGCCAGGCTGCGCCAGCATTACCACACCATCTAAACCTCGTCTCCCGCCTCTTCCACCTCCTGAGACCCCCTCTCTTCCTCCTCCTCCTCCTCCTAGGGATTCCTGGGCCCACCGTGTGCACTTTAGTCAACAAAACGAGCCCGTCGTCATTGCCCCTCTTTCGGAGCCGTAAAAACTGTACATCCTTCAGGCTAGGAGGGGGAAAAAAGCATAATACGTGGGGAAATCTGGAGAGCTGGCTGTCGTCTTCTTGTTCTAGCAGCCACGCGCTTCTCCGTGGATTGCGGGTCAAACCATCCCAGTGCTTCGTCGCTCAACCCTGCAGACACCTGAAAGGATTATATCTCTACCTTATTCCAGAGAGAGAGAGAGAAAAAATGTCATTTTTTTTCCTCTTTACCTTGCTGAAGTTTTTGCCAATCTTGCAGACTTCCCTCTTTTGGGCCGATTGGGACACCGTTATCTTCACTTCAAACTTTAGCCACCTGCTTTTCGATTTAATTAAGGTTATCCATCTTAATTGGAACGGGACAACAACAACGATTTTCTGACTGGGGCTTTTGACTTCCTGCTCTTCGCACCTCTCTCCATCTTTCACTTTTGTTGACGTCTTTCTGAGATCAACCCCCACCGGGCGTCAAGGATGTCTCCCGCTTTGGGGAGGTGGGGGAGAGATTCAGATCGAGTCCTCGGTTCTCCGGATCCTCCCTTGGGATCCCCTCCAAAACTTTGCAAGAGTGAGGAATCCAGAGTGGTTGGACTTTTAAAGCATCGGAGCTGCTGTCGCTAGAACGGGGGAGCTGTTGAACCCCGGATTTCGAGCACGTTCGCCTCCTTTGGGTGCTGAGCTTCAAACTGAGCCTCCCTCTTTTTTTTTGTTAAAAATCTGACGCAGAGACAGTTCGTTGTTAAGTGATTCTCAATGTGCAGAAGGGAACCAAGATTTTTTTGCGGGGCGGGGCGGAATATATTGTCTGGCGGGACCAAACCGTGATGTTCTCTCTTCAACCCCTAAAAGCCCCACTTTGCATGCTGTTTTCCAGCTTGGCTGGTTCTCTCTCTCCTCCCCACCCCCGCTACTTTCCTCATCCTGTCCAGTGTTTCCTTTCTTGCCATCTGACAATTGCCCCCCCCCCCACCCCTTCCTCTGTTTTTGGCTAGGAAGGACTGTTCTCTCCCAATTCTTCAAAATCCCGATAGCCTTGCATGCAAGGGCGGCCTGCAGAGATGTCCCCAAATAACTTCTCCTCTCCTCTCGGCCAGACCTTGCCTGGAAGGGGGCAGGGGGGGCGGGGAAAGGGGTACATAGTTGGTAACCAACACCTTTGTTCTCTGCGGGTGGTAGAAGTTTCCCTTGCCCTGGCATGACCCTCCTGGCACTCCTCCTCCCTTCCCCCCCCCCCCGGTTTGTTTGTTACCTTCAACAAATCTGGTTTTTGCTGTAAAGGGCTGTAATTTCCAACCAGGGTGGGGGGGTTGCGGGGTGGCAGGCAAGGGAGGACACCTTTAATAGTTACGAGGGATACCCAGGTAGGACCGGAATGGATCTCGGACGGGAGGGGGGGGGCGCGGAATGTTTGCAGCGGCTGCATTCAAGAGCTTTTCCATCCTGCCGCCGGCTGGCTCACATAAAGCCTTGAGCCGGCTGTGACCGGCTGAGTCCTTTCTAACAAGCCTCATCTCACTGGCTCTTGTGATTCCGGCATCCGCCTGTCTTTGTAGCTTGGTGTGTGTGTGTGTATGTTTAACCTTTGCATAAATCTCTTTTTCAAGGGAAAGCAGAAATTGAGGCATGGAAGAGAGCTGATCCAGCCTTGATAAAGCACAGTCGTCGATGTTTTGGAAGGAAGAGGGGACCTGGGCCCAGCTCTTTCGTTCTTCCTTCCCCCCCTCTGGTTAGACGACTTAATCCATGCAGCTGCCCCCCCCCCACCCCATTCCCTCAGTTCTCCGCTAAAGAAGAGGAGCACCCATGTTGTGGGGGGGGAGTGGGGGGGCTCATTCACTCAAAATTTGGTCAAATCCTCTCCAATTTCCCAGCGGGGCAGGAGCCGCAGCTGGTTGCAATCTGGAACTGCCGGATTTTGTAAAGGGTTGACCAAACGTAACGATTCCTTGCTTATTTTTTGCCCGCCGATGCAATCCGGCAGCAAAATAATTCGATTTTCTTAGACTTAGACTACGAATTTTTTTTTTTTTTTTTGCACAGGCGAAATTTTGGATGTGCTCCGATGCTAATTTAAGTCTCCCATCCAGTGTGTTTGTGTGTGTGTGTGTGTGTTTTCTCCTTCCACTTTCCAGTAATAAGATTTATCTCTAACCTATTTTGGAGAGGCGCGGTCTGGGCGCCGAGCGGAAGTCCAATTTTTGAATACCGGTTTTGTCTACTCAAGACAGGAATGCTTTTGCAAGGTTTTTTTTTTTTTTGGTTCACCTCTCCAGAATACTCAGTTTTATCTTTTCCCCCCCCTCCCCCCTTCCTAATGTTTCTTTGCTCCATTCTCAACCCAAGCGAGATTGTACCTCCTCCTTTGCCCCCTCCTGCTCTTGACCTTAATATATATATATATATATATATATATATATATAAGTCATTTTCCTTTTCCAAGGTGTTACCTTCCCCTGCCCTCTTTATAACCATTTCTGGTTCGAACAGGTCCTGTTAGCGACTCTCCGTGGGCCTGTCTTACACGGCATCAGCCCGTCCAACGTTCCTTTTGCAACTTGAATTTTCACAAGACCAAAATTATCCTGTCTGGGGTTTTCTTTTCTTTTTTTTACTTTGTTGTCCTGGGCCAACGGGCATTTTTATTCTAAAGCGCGGGCTATAAACGACTATTTTATCTGCATCTCCGTGTGTTTGTGAAACAGACCAATATTTTTATTTTCCCAGGAAGCTAAAGTTGTTTTGTTCTTTGGGAATTCCAGAATTCACAAGAGAGAATAAGAGAGTGAGAGAGAGAGAGAGAGAAAGGAAAACAAAAATAATTTATTCGATATCTACTTCAATGCTTTAAAAGTGGATGAGGGGAAAAAAATCCCAAGCTAATATTTTTGGGGCAGTTTTGTATGATTGCTGGCCAGTTATAACTTCCTTTCTCATTTCTAGAAGCTTGAAAATATAAGAGCGTAAAAAAAAACTTGGATTCTCAGCTGGGTTCATCTGTATACCCAATAATTTTTATTATTTTTTTTAACTTTGATTTATAGGCCGCCCTTCTCCGGAGACTCAGGGCGGCTTACAATTTGCTAAGCAATTGACATCTTAATAGGCTGGGAATAATAATATTTTTTCATTTAAAACATGTAAAGGTAGCCCTAGAAATTCAGGCGACCCTACAGTCCATTGTCAAAAGTGGGTGCCCCGTTGGTTAGCAGGTTCTCGCTTCATCATCCAGAATGACCACTGTCTCTTTTCTCCCAGGTGTTGAAATGTGTGCGTGTTGTTACTGTGTGCATTATAATCAAAAGATTTAAAGATTCCAATTACGCGGTTAACACCTTTCAGGTTTGTAAAGAGATGCGGGAGGGCTTCTCTGTCTTATGAGTCACGGCTTAAAAATCATAGAATTGATTGAAGGGACAGCGATTCCCGTAAAATGACACTAATCGCTCCTGCGTTCCACGAATTGTGTTGAGAATTGTCTTCTGTCTTACAGTAATGAAGAGGTTTTTCTCGCCTTCCCCAGAAAACTCTTTATTTATTTAACATTCGCACGCCAAATTTGGCTAGACCCACTTCCGTTCCGGATCGATAGGCCCCTCAGAATTCATGTCTTGGGATTTTCATGGATGCTGGGAGAGTCTTGGAATTCTCATTATTTCTGGTCTCTCGTCCCTTCAACAGTATTAATATCCATTCCAGAGGGAGAAGCACACACAGGGCATTTCTTTGGTTTCTAAGCTCTTATAAATATCTTGATTTCCAATTGCACTGTCCCTCGTCAATGTGATCCGAATCTCGGGGGGAACGAATTTTGTGTGCATAACATTTTTGTTTTTAATAATGTTTCAAAACATTCCCGGGCAGAGAATGTGCTAGATATATATATTTTTTAATTTTGGTTTGAGCACTTGTATTCTATAACCATGGTCCTTCTCTTAAAAAAAAAAAAAAAAACACAATAAAATTCCTCCTTTATGTCTTTGGGGTCCCGTCCCCACCCCGATCTCTGTCATTGTGACTCTTTATCGCCGTTCTTGATTTATTTTTCCCCCAGCGTTTAAGCTTTGTCGCATTTTTATTTTATTTGATATTCAGAAACCAGCATTCTCATCCCCAGAGACATTTTAACAGCTTATTGGAATGTTTAAAAAAAAAAAATGGCGTTATAACCAATTCTCTTTTCGTCTCCATGATATGATATTCAAAGGTAGAGTGCTTCCGAACATGCAGGCTCGCTTCAACTGTCTCCCAGTCTGCTTTGCAGGTGCATTGGACTTCAGTTCCCATGTACCGTATTTTTCGCTCCGTAAGACGCACCTAATGTTTAGAGGAGGAAAACGGGGGAAAAAATATCAGGCGGAGCCTGAGAGGACCACAGATAGGTGTCCTCTCATGTGCCAGCTCGGCCTATTGACTCATTCACACTCAGCAAAGTCTTTCAAGGGAGAATTTACAGTCACAGACTTTATATGGCTTGGAGAGCTGCCAAGCCGATATCTTCAAACCTTGGCAAAGAGTCTCGGAGAGTCACGAACCAATTAAGTGAACTAATTGACTCCTGCAAACTCCCCTCCCCTTTCGCTCCTCTTTATTCCCTCTGGGAGGGGCCATTCATCCACCTGCGGCTTTACTCCCAAGTTGACCCTTATTCTTTAGCTGTTACCTTCGTCTGGCAACTCTGCGCATGCGCACTCTGGGAACAGGCTCCAGCTATTCGTCTGCCTCACTGATATTTCACTCCGAAGGCAGTTGATAACTCAGACGGCTCTGGCCCCCTCTCTGCCTCCGATGCAGAGCCCTCATCAGAGCCCTCCCCAGACTCCAGGACTGGCCTAGGTTTCTCCCAAACCTCCTCACTGTCTGAATCTGCTGGCCACTGGCAGGCCACAACAACTTTTTTGGCGGGGGGGGGAAGTGTGTCTTATGGAGCAAAAAATAACGGTATATTAGCCAGAGATGAGAGCGACAGGTTTTTAACACAGCTCAGCTGTGTTCCTCTCCCATTGCTACTTGAGACCATTGCGTTCGTAGGACATTTTTAACTCACTAATTTTGGATTTGCAAAGTTTGGATTTTTAAAATCACAAACCAATTCATACCTGAGTTTGCCCAAGGCCTTAAATTCCCATGCAGGGGGGGGGGAGGAAAAAGCATAACCACGTTTAAAACTACCGTAGCCGAGTTTCCTTTTTTTATATGTGCACAATTGCTGGATCATTTGTCATCCTGAATAAGCATTTAATGAAAAGATAGTTGGTTTCAGGTGTTTGTTTGTTTTTTTCAGGAAAGGTGTCCGTCTGTTTTTATCGTCTCGTTTTTATCTCTGAAATACTTTCTTGGTTACCGCTTTGAACCTGAAAACATTTTGCTATGTTTGTGCCTAATTTTTGCCAACCGGAATTTTCCCTTCTTGGGAGCAAAATATCCTAGTGATACCTCTGAAGCAGCAAACAACTTTAAACTAGAGTGATTTTTTTTTTTTTTTTGCAATCCCCTCAGTCGAGATGCTGAGTTACACAAATCATTTACACACACACACACCCAAGAAAAATAGCTACACACAAAGGTCATTAAAATCCTGTTTATTTAGTCATACCAGTGTTCCACAAAGCCTTGGTTGCGTGCAGATTAAATAAAGCCACCAAATTAAATATCTTCTCGCTGTATCCTAACAATTCCACGATGCTTGTTGATGGCGTCCGTTCAAACTTGAAGGGATGAAAAAAATCTCTCTCAAAACCGATTAATAATTCAAAGAATGGGTTTTTTTCAAATTTTCCCACAAACCCAAAATCTTAGTACAGGTTTTTTTTTTTTTTTGGCAACAAGCCATTTTAAGGGGATTTTCTTGCCCTGTGTAATTTTGGAAAACAACATTATTCCCTGTCGCCGTCTCTTTATCTTCATACTTCAGTGGGTTTTATTTATGGGGAAGAAAGTAAATTATTGTTTACACTCTTAATTGATGGATAAAAATTGTGCAGAGTGGAAAGAACTCACCCTGTCTCTGTCCTTGGTGCTGAATTTAAGAATTCCTGGTTTCAAATTATCCAGGAGATTAAATGCATGGATCGGAGGGAAAAACATGTACGTATTTAAATTCACATGATTAGGGGGAAATGTTAGATTTTTTTTCCTTATTCTTGACCTGAGAACGGTTGACTTACAGGTTATGTGTGGTCTTGCTTGGACCTCAAAAATTGCCCTGTGGGGTATATTTCAGCTGGAACAAAATCCTGATATTCTAGGATCTGGTGTATTAAATTTTTCCGGTGGAATACACTCTTTTGGCCGGAAGAATCTTCAAGTCACAATGAAACAAAAACGCCTTTGGGATAAGATGACTTACAAGGTGATTTCTTCCACAGAGTTTCACTTCTGTTAAAAAAAAAAAAGGAAAATGAATAGGTTTACCTTGACTGCCAATCAATGTTTGGAAATTGCAGTCCTGTGGCCAAGTTAGATTTTGAGTTTATTTTACAGGCAGTTTAGAAATCAGAACGCATGAATAATCGCATCAAACATGGAGCAGAAAACTGGCGTTTCCCTCCCCCCCACCTTTCTCGAAGTTAGTTTTTAAGGTCTCCCTCCCTCCTTACGATAATTTTCCATTTATCTGGAAAGAGAGATACCCATAAAAAGCTGACACTTATAAATAAATGTATAAATGCAAAACGCCTTTAAGATGACCCTCTTCTGTTCATTTTTTTTTTTTTATTTGATTTATATCCTGCCCTTCTCCGGAGACTCGGGGCGGCTTACAATGCATTAAGCCTTCATACTTTTGTATATTTATACAAAGTCAGCTTATTGCCCCCACAATCTGGGTCCTCATTTTACCTACCTTAGAAAGGATGGAAGGCTGAGTCAACCTTGAGCCTGGTGAGATTCGAACTTACAGTAATTGCAGACAGCTGAATGTTAATAACAGTGCTTTAGTCTGCTGCGCCACCAGGCTCCTTTTTTAGCCCCCAAATTCTGCTCACTGAGCCCTTTGTGGAGTTTTAGATTGTTCAACCCTCCCCGCAAACATTTTATTATATGAAAATAATGTAATAAACACTACTTTAACAGCGCTACGAATAATAATATTTAACAGGGTTGGAAGGGACCTTGAAGGTCATCTAGTCCAGGAGTCAGCAACCTGCGGCTCTGGAGCCGAATGTGGCTCTTTTCATCCGTCTGCTGTGGCTCCCTGTCACTCAAAATATGCGTCACAACAAGCAGTGTGTGACACCCGCCAGCACACGATTTATTGAGCTTTTCAAATCCTGATAGGCCAACCATGGATAAATCCAAGAAAAAAAATTCAGAAGAAAACAGAACATTTAATGCAACTACATATGCTAGTTTTCAAGTTTCAAGTTTCAAATTAGATTTCTATACCGCCCTTCTCCCGAAGGACTCAGGGCGGTGTACAGCCATATTAAAACACACAGATTTATAAAATTTAAAACCAAATTAAAATCAATATATAAAATTGGCCCGCAAATTTAAAACACACATACACTCATAATAAAATTCATATTAGGCCAGGCCGGCTTGCTGGAACAGGAGAGTCTTAAGGGCGCGGCGAAAAGTACGCAGGTCGGAGCTAAGATGGAGCTCTAGGGGCAGCTCATTCCAGAGGGCTGGTGCCCCCACAGAGAAGGCTCTCCCCCTGGGTGTCGCTGCTCAAGAAATAGGCTTGGGAAGGGTTTTGTGGCTCCCGGTGTTTTCTTTTCTGTGGGAAACGGGTCCAAATGGCTCTTTGAGTGTAAGGTTTCAGACCCCTTATCTAATCCAACCCCCTGCCCAAGCAGGAGATCCTACACCATTTCGCCTGATTCGCCAGTTGCATCCCTTTCTGGATCGGGACTCCTTACGCACGGTCACTCATGCCCTTGTCACTTCCCGCCTGGACTATTGTAACACTCTCTACATGGGGCTCCCCTTGAGCACCCGGAGGCTCCAACTGGCGCAGAGTGCGGCCGCGCGGGTGGTAATGGGAGCGACATGGCGTTCCCATGTAACACTTCTCCTGCGCGAGCTGCACTGGTTCCCGGTGGTCTTCCGGGTGCACTTCAAGGTTTTGGTTACCACCTGTAGAGCGCTCCATGGCTTAGGATCTGGTTACTTACGGGACCGCCTACTACCACCAATAGCTTCCCACCGGGTGCCGTCGGCCAAACAATGTCGACTGGCAGCCCCCAGGGGGAGAGCCTTCTCTGTGGGGGCACCTACTATCTGGAATGAGCTCCCCCCCGGAGATACGGAGGATCCCGAATCTGCGCACCTTCCGCCGTGCTCTCAAGTCCTTTTTATTCCATCAGGCGGGCCTGGCCTAATCTTTTTCCCTCTTTTTTAATTATGTAAATTTTAATCAGTTTTTAAATGATTGGGGTGTTTTAATTTGTCTGGGCCAAATTGTCTAATTCGATTTTATTCTGTTTTTTAAATTTTGTATTTATGTATTTCTACTGTTTTGGCTGTTCACCGCCCTGAGTCCTTCGGGAGTAGGGCGGTATATAAATCAAATAAAGATAAAGATAAAGATTTCCGACAGATGGCAAAAATATGGACAAGGCCAGCTGACCATCCAAATCTGGTCACCCAGTCTTGCCAGTAGCCACCTCATCTTCAGGACCAGGGACTCCAGAAAAGTAATTGACCCCCTATTGACCTGCCATCATTTTTTTTTTGACCACCTCTTAACTTCCATTTATCTTTCCCTGGGATAGGCCCATCAACTCATGGGAGTTGGTATTGACCACTTGACCAATGATTTGGATGCTTTCCTGGGCGACGAAGAGCTTCTGATTCATCCCCCCGCCCCCCAGCAATTGAACTAACATCGCAGACCTTCCCCATGTTGCAACTTACGTGTCTCCTGTTGCACCCGAGTCCGCTCACCGATCCTATTCTGTCCAGGCGTTGTCCGAAGCAGCTGGATAACCGTCGGGGGGCGTTGAAAAAACCCCTCAGTTTGTTCCGCGCGGCTGCTGCTGGGGCTCTTTCGGGAGGTTGCCAGTTGGTGCCGTCGCTTGGGGGTCTGGAGTAGTCGCCATCCCAGGATGAGAGAAGCTGGGCGGCATCGCCCACCGGTTCCTCGTTGGCATCGTTGGGATCCCGTTCGATTTCATCCTTTTCTGCCAGCGCCACTTTACTCTCAATCCGCTGCAGAAGATCCTAAGAGCAAAAGGGGGAAAGGAAAAACATATTTGGCAAACTCTTCAGTTAAAGTCAATCTCTACTGAAGTGGTTGTCTATATTCCCACTAGGGCAGGGGTCCCCAACTTCCGTTCCATGGGCAGGCAGCGGTCGGTGGCCTGCCAGAAACTGGGTCGCGCAAACAAGCAAAGCCCCATCCGCGGGATGAAGGCAGCATGTGAAACCATACCCCCTCCGGTCCACGGAAAAACCTCTCTCCACAGAACCACTACTCTCCTCTTAGGCCACTACTCTTAAGAGTATGAACAGACACGTCAGGAAAAAAAAACCCCAGTTAGAGCTGTCCAGGTACGTCTTCAATCATTTACTAGTTGCAGTGAAAATGCAACATTCTTTTCAGCATTTGGCTGTGCTGATTTCTTTAGTTTAACAGAATAACACGATTGGAAGGGACCTTGGAGGTCATCTGATCCAATCCCTGTTCATGCAGGAAACCTATCCCATTTCAGACGGATGGTTGTCCAGTCTCGTTTCAAGAAAGGTCTCTTCCCATCACCTGTTCTCTGAACCTGTCTATAGACCGAGGAATCTTGGTGTGCCAAGCAAGTGTCCACCAACGTTGAGGTTCTCCCCAAGTTATCCAAGGCTTCTCCCAAGTTTTGACCCAACCCTAGATGGCTCTTACCTTGAAATCTGTTAGTTCTGACCAAGAGATGGGCTGGGCTCCAGATGGACCTTGGAGGTGAGCCGTAAGGAACAGGGAGAGCAGGAAAGGAATCCTTGAACCCATCATCATCTTCTCCACCAGGACCCTCGTCTTCCTCCGTCCTCTGCCCGCAGTTGTGTCGATTTCCGCGCCCTCTATCTTTATATCTTTAGGGCGGTTGAAGCCCATGCCTGAAGAATGAACCCCCACATTCCATCACCCTGACTCGATAAAGCATCTCAGACACCGGAGCCAGGAGAAGATTCCCTTTTAAAGTGATCTTCGTGGGGGCGGAAAACAACCTTCTGTGGTTTCCGACCAGCGGGGACCGTAAGGGCACCAGCGGGGAGGGGGGGTGGACGGACCCGTGACACACACATTCCTTGGGCCTTGTCTGAAGAGCTTTCACACTTCCTAGGTGTGAAAGAAGCTCTAAAAAATCCCTCTTTATCTGTTTTGGGAGACGGCCTTGTAGGACGGAAGAGAGGTTGTTTTAGGAGTGGAAAATCTGATTGGCTGGGGAACATGGGCCTGCTTGGATACCCCCAACAACAAGCCACGGCGGATGTGTGCTGATTTATTTATTTTTGTCAAACATGTACAATATAACAGATATAAATATATATATATATATATATTTATTAGTTTAATTTATATGCCGCCCTTCTCCGGAGACTCAGGGCTGCTTATTTATTTATTATTTATTTATTTATTAATTTAATTTGTATACCGCCCTTCTCCAACAGGACTCAGGGCAGTGAACAGCCAGAATAAAACAGAACATACAAAATTTAAAAAACAATTTAAAATAATTAAATATTTTTTGGCCGCAATTTTTTGGCTTACAATGTTTTTAAGCAATAACCTTCATACTTTTGTATATACCTGCTTAGTAGGGCTTTCGGGCCCCCCCCCCAAGCGGTGTTCTTTTTTATACAAAGTCAGCTTATTGCCCCCACAATCCGGGTCCTCATTTTACCTACCTCGGAAGGTTGGAAGGCTGAGTCAACCTTAAGCCTGGTGAGAATTGAACTCGCAGTAATTGCAGGCAGCTGGCAGCTAAATACTACTTTAACAGTAGTTTAGTCCACTGCACCACCATGCTCAGTATATAAACATGATTATGAATACAGTAAATGGATACCGATAAATGGGGACAGTAAGACAGGGACGGAAGGCACGTTGGGGTGCTTATGCACACCCCCTTACAGACCTCTTAGGAATGGGGTGAGGTCTACAGTAGACAGTCTAAGGTGAAAGTTTTGGGGGTTTGGGGATGTAACCACAGAGTCAGGTAGTGAGTTCCAGGCATTGACCACTCTGTTGCTGAAGTCGTATTTTCTGCAATCGAGTTTGGAGCGGTTTACCTTGAGTTTGTATGTATTGTGTGTTCGTGTATTATTGTGGTTGAAGCTGAAGTGGTCATTGACAGGTAGGACGTTGCAGCAGATAATTTTGTGTACTATGCTTAGGTCAGACCGAAGGCGGCGTAGTTCTAAGTTGTCTAAGCCCAAAATTTCAAGCCCGGTGGCATAAGGGATTCTGTTGTGAGCAGAGGAGTGGAGGACTCTTCTCGTGAAATACCTCTGGACCCGCTCAATTGTATTAATGTCTGATATACAGTGCAGATTCCAGGCAGATGAGCTGTATTCGAGAATTGGTCTAGCAAAGGTTTTGTATGCCCTAGTTTGCAGTACAATATTACCGGAGAAGAAGCTTCGCAATAATAATAACAACAACAACAACACCACGAATAATCATTTGTCAAACTCCTAATGATTCTGGGCAGCTCACACAAAAAATTACGATACAGCCAACATAAAGTGCGACGCACCAGTTGGGAGGGGTTTGGTTTTTGTTTTATCTTGTTGAGAGTTTGGGGTGTGTTTTCAGAACTGGAGGCCTCAGCGTTAAAATCCTTCCAAATGTGCGTACCCGTTAAGAGGGGGAGAATCAGCCCCTGATTAATTATGGAAGATACGTTAATGATAGAGCCAAAACATGATGAGGATACCAAACTAGAGAAGGCAGAACCCAGGTTTTCCACAGCTATGAATGCAAAAAAGGAAGGAAGCCTTCAGAAGTTGTGGATGCTTCATCACTGGAGGTTTTTAAGAAGAGATTCGATCAGACTAGAGCTGGAATAGAATAGAATAGAATAGAATAGAATAGAATAGAATAGAATAGAATAGAATAGAATAGAATAGAATAGAATAGAATAGAATAGAATAGGAAATGAATAGAGTAGAGTAGAGAGTAGAAAATATGGAATAGAATGGAATGGAAAATATGGAATGGAATAGAATAGAATAGAATAGAATAGAATAGAA